>CM049567.1:41810217-41940217 GCA_027123335.1 Amphiprion clarkii
CAAAATAATAAAAAATGATGTAAAATGACAAAAACCAACAGACACAAAATGGCACAGAACAACTCTAAAGAGACAAAATGACCACAAAAGTACAACAAATTACCACAGACACACAAAATGACACCAAACTAACACAAAACATAAAATAACATCAAAATGTAACACAACAGGAACAAAATAACACAAAATGGCAAAAAAGTAGCACAACAACATGCAAAACGGCACCAAATGTCCACAAAAACAACACAAAATGACCACAAAGACACGCAAAACAACACAAAATGGAACAAAATTCTAAACAAGACAAAAAATGACCACAATATGCAACATTAGCACAAAACAACACAAAATGACCACACAATGAAACAAACAACACACAACAGAAATTATACTAACAGTAACACACAGTAATACACACAGTAACACACAGTAACACACAGTAACACACACAGTAACACACAGTAACACACAGTAACAGACAGTAACACACACAGTAACACACACAGTAACACACAGTAAGACACAGTAACAGACTCAGAGTAACACACAGTAACACACTCAGAGTAACACACACAGTAACACACACAGTAACACACAGTAACACACAGTAACACACTCAGAGTAAGACACACAGTAACACACAGTAACACACTCAGAGTAACACACAGTAAGACACACAGTAACACACACAGTAACACACAGTAACACACAGTAACACACTCAGAGTAACACACAGTAAGACACACAGTAACACACACAGTAACAAACAGTAACACACAGTAACACACAGTAACACACACAGTAACACACTCAGAGTAACACACAGTAAGACACACAGTAACACACACAGTAACAAACAGTAACACACAGTAACACACAGTAACACACACAGTAACACACTCAGAGTAAGACACACAGTAACACACAGTAACACACACAGTAACACACACAGTAACAACACACTGAGAGTAAGACACACAGTCAGAGTAACACACAGTAACAACACACTGAGAGTAACACACTCAGAGTAACACACACAGTAACACACACAGTAACAAACAGTAACACACAGTAACACACACAGTAACACACACAGTAACACACACAGTAACAACACACTGAGAGTAAGACACACAGTCAGAGTCAGACCAGTGGGATGTGGGCGTGCGAGGAAGCCTTCCAGGGAGAGGGATCCATCCAACCCAAACAGCACCTCTGGTTTCAGCGGAGGCTCCGAACACAAACCGGCTCCACTATTTTTACAGACAAACTATTTTTAGCGGCTTGTTGGCGGCGGCGGCTCTTTGGCCACACAGCGACCGTGGAGCTGCAGCTCTGAGTAAATACTGAGAACAATACGCCGAGCGTCCGCCTCGGCCGGACCGACCGGTCTGCGGACCGACGCCGGCGCTGATGACAGATTAGTGGAATTCTGGGAGATTACCGGGCAGCGGGGGGTCGTTTCAGCTCTGCTAGTGCTGGAAATGACCGGCGCTCCGACCGAGGCCCCGGGGCCCGACTGGGGGCCGACACTCAGACAGAAACCCCCCAGGGCCGGACAGAACCGCTGCCAGGACCCGGTTAAAGTCACACAACACATGCAAACAAACAGAAACACTTCATTCTGGACTCTTTCAACGTCACAACCTGCAAAGGCACAAAAACACCACACACACAACTAAACAGACAAGTTAGCTACCACCAAGAGACGCACAAAAAACAGCGACACAACTGAACAACTGCAAATAGACAAAAAAACAACACAAACAGACACAAAACAACCATGAAGTGCAGAAACAAATACAAAGAATTGCAAGACAAAACCTCAGACAACTTCAGAGACACAAAAACAACCACAATGAAATGTAAAACAACAACAAAGGAACACAAAAGAACCACAAAGATGACCAAAATGTTTAGAGTAAGATGCAGAATAACCATAAAGAGACACAAAATGACACAAAACACAACACAAAGAGACACAAAGAATTCAAAAACAGTCATAAAACAACCAAAAACACACAAAACGACCACAAAGAGATGCAAAAGGATCACACATGGTGGACAAAACCACAACAGCCACACACAAAAAACACAGAAACAAATGCAAAAGTTAAAAAAGAAACACAAAACAAGCAGAGAGACATGAAGAGACCACAGTGACACGCAATAAATCTGTAGTGTGACGTAAAATCATGCAAAAGTCCAAACAGGAAAGAAAAACAATCGGACTGATGCAGATTGAAAAGGCTTCGTTTCGTCCTGCTGGTGGAAAGTTTATTTAGACAGAACAATTCAAAGCAAATGAATTCTAAGGAGGATTCAAAGGGAGACATTGAAACCATTAAAACCATAGAAATCAAACAGGATTGAACATCGTTTAAAGGCAGCACTGCACTATTATATGACCGTCAGCAGTGAATAAAGACGTGTCTAATAAAGGTTTAAAGGAGCTGCAGTTTTCTGGAAGCTTCTTCCAGATGTGTGGAGCACAGAAACTGAAAGCTGCTTGTCCATGTTGGGTTGTGGGACAGAGCAGACCTGGACCAGAGGACATGAGCCTCCTGGATCTTAGACAAGAACCCAGTTTTTAGAGCTGAAACTTTATATTTCAGGAGGAAGCCGTGTTTGCTGAGAGCATCAGGGTTCAGTTCAGGTTTATGTACATGAGTCACGTCAGGACGCCTGCATGGTAAAGCAAAGACTGTAAATACTCTGAAGGAGCTCAGTCTGTATGACAGCAGCTATTTAAAGGCAGAATCAAGTCCAGCAGTTTGTCCTCGCTGGAGGTGAGTCCTACAGACTTGTTGTTGTGTTTCCAGTGTTTCTGTCGGGGGACTTCCAGGAAGACGGAGATTCTGGGTCGACTCCAGACCCAACATCATGAGATCGAGTTCACTCCTCCTCCTCCTCCTCCTCCTCCTCCAGATATCATCCTCATTCACACAAACACAACAAGTCACTTATTGTGATGGTGAGTATGACTGGACTGAGGACGACTGCAGCTCTGCTTCTGTTCCACCGCTTTAAATAAGAGGAACCAGCAGTTCTACAGTGGAAGCATTTCACACATTAAAGCCACCCTGCACTGAAGTCATGTTCAGGGAAATAATCAAAATAAATCTGTATGTCCACTGAGATTTATATCCACCCCAGAAAGCACCCTAACCAGTGTGGAATATTTCACAGTAACACAACTCCCAGTACACTGTGTGTGACGCTTCAGACTGTGCAGTTGTGATGATTAACGCTTCTGTTGTCCTCATTTACAGGCACCAAAAAATATAGTTTCCTTGTCTGAAAAAAATCTAAAAATTCTGCAAAAAATTCCCCAATTTCTGAATATTTGCAAAGCCTTCATGAAGAAAATTCCAATAATTCCTTAAAAGTTTCCCTTAAAAGTTTTATTTTTCAAAAATCCCCCAAATTTGGCAAGAAAATTCTTGTAAATATTTCCAAAAAATGAGTAAAAATCTTCCAAAAAATCTACCAAAAATATCTAAAATGATTCCAGATATACCAGTAAAACTTCTATTTTCTTTAAGAACATTCACATAAAAATCAACCAAAATCCAGTGAATTCATTTTTTTTTAAAGTGATTTAAATTGTCTCTGTAATGAAACTGATCTGTTTAACAGGATTGAGTTGTTCAGGTGTTTCTCTGTGGGCGGAGCTTTCTGCTAAAACCACCTGAAGCTCTATTAATGTCAGAATAATTTCATATTTAGTTCAGTTTAAGAGAAAATGTGTTTTTAAATGGATTGACTGTTTGTGTCATTGTCCTCATTCGTCCTCCTTATGACTCTAATCACTTGATTTCACACTAAAACTGCATTTTAAGTGCAGAAGATGCGTTTTAAAGAGTTGAAGTGCGTCAGTGTGACTGTGAAGGACTGTTCCTGCCTTCGTCCTCCTCCTGACTCTCCACACTCCCAGTCATGGATGGAAACTGGTCCAGTTCAGCCTCAGGACTTTCTGACAACATGTGGTTTCTTTATCAGCCACAAACACTGCAGAGACGTGAAGCAGCTCAGCGGGTCACATGACAGGAGTGTTTGTGGTCTCCGTCCTGATTGGTCGCAGCCGACTGAAACTGGTCTGGTCCACATTCCTGCTGCTGACCTCTGACCTGCATACAAGCACACCTGAGATGTCAGGTGCAGCATGTGGAGTGTGAACCTGCTGCTCTCTGACCCAGTGGAACGGTTCAGAGTAACGCAGTGCAGGACAAACACAGGACAAATCATTTAAAAAGACGGGCCTGCTACCACTAAAGTGGTAGTGAGGACTTTATTTGAGAAGCGAGGACATTCTTGGAAAATAGGTACATTTTGGGGGAATTATGGACAGTAGGGGCAAATTAACTTTTTTTAGAGGGCGTCAGCACTGAATATGGGGACATGTTTGCCTGGTCAGCCCTTCTGGATAGACACTGTTGGTCCTCACTGGGGGTCTTCACGTAGGGACAAACACTGGGGTCCATACACCATGGCTTCTTACATGGGAACAGACCATAGGGGTCCTCGCTTGGTAACAAACACTGGTTGTCCTCACATGGTGACAGACAATCCTGGGGGTCCTCACTTGGATTTCATACAATGTGGGTCCTTACTTGGGACAGATGTTAGGGGTCCTTTCTTGGACATCATACATTTTGGGTCTTCACATGGGGACAGATGCTGGGGGTCCTCACATGGTAACAGAGACTAGAGGTCTTCACTTGGGGACAGAGACTAGAGGTCCTCACATGGGGACAGAGACTAGAGGTCTTCACATGGGGACAGATGCTGGGGGTCCTCACATGGTAACAGAGACTAGAGGTCCTCACATGGTAACAGAGACTAGAGGTCCTCACATGGTAACAGAGACTAGAGGTCCTCACTTGGGGACAGAGACTAGAGGTCTTAACTTGGGGACAGAGACTAGAGGTCCTCACATGGGGACAGAGACTAGAGGTCTTCACATGGGACAGAGACTAGAGGTCTTCACTTGGGGACAGAGACTAGAGGTCCTCACATGGGGACAGAGACTAGAGGTCCTCACATGGGGACAGAGACTAGAGGTCTTCACTTGGGGACAGAGACTAGAGGTCCTCACATGGGGACAGAGACTAGAGGTCTTCACTTGGGGACAGAGACTAGAGGTCCTCACTTGGGGACAGAGACTAGAGGTCCTCACTTGGGACAGAGACTAGAGGTCCTCACTTGGGGACAGAGACTAGAGGTCCTCACTTGGGGACAGAGACTAGAGGTCTTCACTTGGGGACAGAGACTAGAGGTCCTCACATGGGGACAGAGACTAGAGGTCTTCACATGGGACAGAGACTAGAGGTCTTCACTTGGGGACAGAGACTAGAGGTCTTAACTTGGGGACAGAGACTAGAGGTCCTCACATGGGGACAGAGACTAGAGGTCCTCACATGGGACAGAGACTAGAGGTCTTCACATGGGGACAGAGACTAGAGGTCTTCACTTGGGGACAGAGACTAGAGGTCCTCACTTGGGGACAGAGACTAGAGGTCCTCACTTGGGGACAGAGACTAGAGGTCTTCACTTGGGGACAGAGACTAGAGGTCTTCACTTGGGGACAGAGACTAGAGGTCTTCACATGGGGACAGAGACTAGAGGTCTTCACTGGGGGTCCTTGTTGGGTTTCAGGGTCCTGATAATCCTCCCAGACAGCACTACCTAACCTAACCCTTACCTGTGTGTTTGTGACTGTCTCTGTAGGAATGGAAATGTGGTGTGTGAAGGTGTGTTCACGCCCCCGTCCCTTAGCCCCGCCCACCTCTCAGGTACCAGGTAATACTTAGAGGATGACACACAGCGTGGAGGGTTTTCATCCAGTCACTCAGAGGCATGTGAGGAATGTGTGTGTGTGTGTGTGTGTGTGTGTGTGTGTGTGTGTGTGTGTGTGTGTGTGTGTGTGTGTGTGTGTGTGTGTGTGTGTGTGTGTGTGTGTGTGTGTGTGTGTGTGTGTGTGTGTGTGTGTGTGTGTGTGTGGTGTTAACACTGATCAACCAACTCCTCTCATTATCTGTCTGGAACTGATCCACACTAATACCCTGATACCTCCACCACCAGATTAATTACCCCACTAATACCCTGATACCTCCACCACCAGATTAATTACCCCCTCACACCTGAGGAATTACCCCCCAGACTCCTCACACCTCCTACTGCTGGATAAATATACATGAAGACTGGTATTGATTATATTGTGGTGTATTGATTATCATGCTGGTATTGATTATATTGTGGTGTATTGATTATCAGCTGTCCAATCAGAGGAGCAGACATAAACGAAGCATTCAGTCAGTTAGCAGTGATGGAAAGTAACTAAGTACATTTACTCAAGTATATTACTTCATTACAGTTGTGGACTATTTATACGTGACAGCATTTTATAATAATAATAATATAAAATTATTCTTATGATAGTTTTACTTTCTTCTTTGTGCTACTTTATATTTCTGAGTCTTTCACAGTTTAAAAGGGAATTCTTGACTTTCTTAGTGTTTATTTGACAGATACGACTTTTTTAAGATTTAAAACTAACATTAAAATTTATGTTGTTTTGCTTTTTGAGTTTCTTTGTGTCTCTGTCATTTTAGATCTCTTTGTGGTTGTTTTGTTTCTTTGTAGTTGTTTGTTTTGTTTTGTTTCTTTGTGGTTGGTTGTTTCTTTGTAGTTGTTTGTTTTGTTTCTTTGTAGTTGTTTGTTTCGTTTTGTTTCTTTGTGGTTGTTTGTTTTGTTTTGTTTCTTTGTGGTTGTTTGTTTCTTTGTAGTTGTTTGTTTTGTTTCTTTGTAGTTGTTTGTTTCGTTTTGTTTCTTTGTAGTAGTTTTAAGTGTTTTAGTAAAAGGTAAATGAATCCATTCTGTTTCTCTTTCTTACAAACACACTTGAACAGTGGTGGTGTGTGTTCTGTGTTGTGTCTTTGTGATTTGCTGATTGCGTTGTTTCCTAAATCATGTAAATACTGTAGTTTTATGGCACCTTAAGACTTTAAACATACTGATTAACTTCTGGATCCAGAGATTCAGATGAATGTTTACACGTTTATTCAGCAGAAGATTTGTGTCTCTTTGCGTCTATTTGAGGTTGTTTTATGTTTGTAGTTATTTTGTGTCTGTAAGTGGTGGTTTTGTGTCTCGTTGTGGTTTGGAGTCTCGTTGTGGTCATCTTTTATTGTCTCTCTTTCAGACACATTTTGCTGCTAAATTTCAGTTTTATTTCTGTGATAAAGCGGATCTGACCTGGAAGCCTCTGGATCGCTTCAGCGTTCTGTTGATCATCTCTCATGTTGTACGACTTAAACAGAAGTGTGATAACAACAAACATGCAGCCGATATTATTGTTGTGATGGGTGTGAGTCAGCAGCTCAGGTGTTGTGTGATTGTGTGTTGAAAGGTGAGTCTGTCAGCGCTGCTGCAGATCCTGTCCTGTCATGCAGCAGTGTGTGGGTGTGTGATGAATGAAGCTGTGGTGTGTGGTTAGCTCCACGTTATTACAGTGACACTGCATCTGTGTGTGTCTGTGTGTCTGTGTGTGTGTGTCTGCACATTCAGAGAAACATTCCTGCTCACAGTCACATGTTCCAGCTTCATATCTGAGATCTTGCTGCTGCTTTCAGGGTTTTTTCTTCTGCTGTATGTTCAGTGGATTGTTGCAGCCTCAGTTTGTATCGGCTCACATTCAGACCACAGAGGTGAGAAACGTGAAGCGACAGTCCATGATAGTATCGACTAGCGGCTAGTAGTGGATCATAGTGGAGGAAACTGATGCTGCATCGAGGTCCCCAGAGGCCCTATGAAGCGACTTCATGTTGTGTTGAAAAGTCACAGAGCTCCGTTAAAAACAACGTTAGAATCCTCTCTGTCTGGAGACGGAGGCCTTGCATTGTTTATTCTCAGCATCACAACATAAAAAAATATCCAATTTAAGCCCTGCCTAACAAGAGACACAAAACAACCACAATGACATGCACAACAACCACAAAAAGGCACAAAATCATCAAAAAAGAGTCAAAACAATCATAAAGACACGCAGAACTAACACAAAGTGACACAAAACAACAGCAGAGAGACACAAAATGACCACAAAGATACACAAAACTACCAGAAAAGACATAAAACGACAACAAAGATACACAAAACTGCCAGAAAAGACAGTAAACAAGCAGTAGAAGAGACAAAACAATGACTAAAAGACATAAAAACCACCTTAGAGAGACAGAATCAATGACAACAAGACTCAAAATGGACAAAGAAGATGCAAAAGCATCCTAAAAAGACACTAAATGATGCGTAGCGTTGTTGTTTTGTGCCTTCAGCCTTGTTCTTGTGGTTTGTGGCTCTGTGGCAGCAACAAGGCTTCAGTTTGTTTTTAGCATCCTTATATTTTAGCATGTTGCTCCGCTTGTCAGATTGTATGAGTCTTAATTACAGTTAGCTCCAATGCTAACAGATGCTAACACACAGCCTCCGTTAATTTCTGTTCCTTTTCCAGAAACAACACCGTGAACATCAGACAGGTGATTCTCTCTGTTAGATGATGCTAAGCTAGGCTAATGTTTCCCGTGTGATGAAACCCTCCATGTTTGTGCTGTTGTGCTACTTCTGTGTTGTTGTTTGTGTTTGTTTATGTTTGTTTCTGTTTATGTCTGCATGAAAACTGGATGAAAAAGGAGAAATTCCTCAATTCCTGATCCCATCTGTGAGTCGAGCTGCAGACTCAACTGTTGTTCTCCACAGTTTACAGAGTGTGTGTGTGTGTGTGTGTTGTTTCTGACAGCAGCTCCATCATGTTTGGTCACTTTGAGGATTCGTTTCTCAGTGCAGACTTCACTTTAGAGCTGGTTGTGATTTAGTTCCTTTAAGTCACCAGAAACGTTTCTACAGTTTCATTTAGATGCTTTAATCCAAAGCGATGTACATCTGAGAGCAGATACAACCAGGATCTAGTCAGGAGAAAATGGATCAGTCCAGACCTGGAGGACATCTGGGCTTCTAAATGCTGAAAATCAACCTTCTCTTTCCCAGGTTTCTGCTCCATATTCATCAATAATAGGTATTGATTGGCTCAGCTTCCACATCAATGGCAGCATTTTTATTCCATGTTTGAAAAATGAAGATGAAAAATAGAAGAGAGGACTTAGCTTTGCTCTACCCATTCTTTAGGACAACTGTTGGATGATGGAATCAAGAAAAACAAGAAATAAAATAACAACAACGTGGCAAATATGATACAGCCATACAACACGACAACCAGTCAACACAAATGAGACACCAAATACGACCAACAAGACATAAAACAACAAAAACAAGACACAAAACGACAAAAACAAGACACAAAATGACAGAAACAAGACACAAAATGACAGAAACAAGACACAAAATGACAGAAACAAGACATAAAACAACAAAAACAAGACACAAAACGACAAAAACAAGACACAAAATGACAGAAACAAGACACAAAATGACAGAAACAAGACATAAAACAACAAAAACAAGACACAAAATGACAAAAATAACACATAAAATGACAAAAACAAGACACAAAATGACAAAAATAAGACACAAAATGACAAAAATAAGACATAAATTGACAAAATCCTCATCAACAGGTTCTGCTAACATGTTGTGGGACACATTCCTTGAATAATAATTATTATTTAAAATATTGTGTTGATTAAAAAATGTTCCACAATTACAAGAGACATGAATGAAAGAAATAAAAGCAAAAAAAGTAGATTTAAATGAGATTCTAACTGTTTTATTAGATCCAGTTTGGTCATCAGGAGGGAGGACAAGAGAAAAATGGCATTTTAGCGGAACTCCAGACGTATTTGGTATTAAAAATATTAATAAGATTCTTTTCTCCTAGTTTTATAGATTTGGTCTCAGGACAAGAACATTTACACAACTACTGCATATATTAGGGTTTTATACATGGATTATGGGATGGAAAACGTCCTCCAGTTGTGGAATGACTCAATTTTCACAATTAGCTTATTGTGTATTTTTACTGAAGGGACGGCTGGAGAACGTCATCATTATTTTTCGACAATGCATTTGTTTCCTTGAGCTATTTTTTTGGATCATTATCATCTTTGAACTTTGATTATTTCTTTATACTTTTTTTTATTGATTCTCTGTGATTTGATTGGATTGTGTGTGAATTTTCTTCTGCACTGTAAAAAGCAACAGAAAAAGATCACTAGTTAGCATCAGCTAGCTAACAAAACTTCACTGTTAGAGGGATTAAATCTATTTTAATTACCTCTGATTGGTAGCAGAAACACGGGTTTTTAATGTGATTGATCATAAGAATGAAGTCATTTTATTTGTATTTTGTATTTAATCAACCTAATTATGAACACAAGTTTTTAAGTTGTGATTTTTACACACACAAACACTTTCTACACCTCATGCACATTTTTTCACTCACATGCTTCTTTCTTGTTTACTTTGGTTCTTTGTTGTGTTTCTATGTCTATTTGCGTCTGTGGTTTCATGTGTATTTGTTCCTGCTGGCGCCTCTTGGCCAGGTCATGTTTGCAAATGAGAACATTCTGGAACATTTTACCTGCTAAAATAAAGGACAAAATAATAAAAATAAATAAAATAAAGTCAATAAATCTGAAAAATGGCACTGCTCTAGTGTTTGGTAGGTAGAGGAGGGACTTATTTCATTTAGTTCCCTCAACTATTGCAGAAACTTCTCCATACAGTATTACGTTGATGCAATGTTATTATATAACATTTGCAAGTTAACCCCTTGATGCCTGAATTTATTTACAATTAAATAAACATCATTTTTTCTGTGTTTTTGTGTACCAGCTGAAGTTAAAATAAGTGGAGATTGTTAATTTATCTATTACACATAGAACAGATATATAATAATTAGGTGCCACTCTGACTGGTCCTACCACAAACCAGTGCTTTCAAAGGTTCCAGGTACGTATTGAATCTGCACCAACCAGCATTAGAGGAATGGATGCGCTGCCTGCAGCCTGGATGAACGTAGGATGATGACAGTTCACAACAATAAGCATCAAGGGCTTACAAAGTTTGTCTGATCTTGTTTTTCTGCCTGTTTTTGAACAGTTTTGTGTATTGAACATGTTAACTGGGAGTAGGGCGGGGGAGGGGAGTTCACAAAGAAAGCAATGAAAAGCTGCTCCATGGACTTTTTCTTTTCTCATTTGTCTTAATTGTTGTCTGCAGAAAAATCAATAAATAATTGATCACAAAAAGTTCATCTGAATCAATCCATCAGATTTTTAGAACTCCTTCATCCTGTTCTTCATCCCTTGACTCCTGCTGTCCTGAATTCTCATCATACTGCTTTCATTCAGCCTGCAGTGAAACAGTGCAGAGGATCCAGATGTGGAGCTGCACAGAGTTCAGAGAAGTCATGCTGACAGTTACACTGGAAAAAAATCTCTAAATGAACTGCTAAAAACTGGAAGCAAAGAAAAAATACAGGTTTTGACTTGAAAATTATTCACAGCTTGGGCCTGTTTGTTTTTTTCTGTGATTTTACCAGATTTTATGTAAACAGTTTAATTTTGAGTAAATTTTCAGTGTTTAATGCGTAATTTTTCTTTTCATTAATTGCAAAAAAGGCAAATAATAATGTTTGGTTGATTTAAATACAGTAAAGAAACAATGCTAATTTTATAGCTAAATGTTGTGAATAAACAAAAAATAAATAAATTACAGATTAGAAAATTACAGATTTTTAATGTGAACATTGTTCAGTTTTTTTCTATGATTTTATTATATGTAAACAGGGTACTTTTGTTTAATTTTTCAGTCCTTAATATATATATTTTTTCTTTTTTTAAGCCCTTGATGCTTATTGTTGTGAACTGTCATCATCCTACGTTCATCCAGGCTGCAGGCAGCGCATCCATTCCTCTAATGCTGGTTGGTGCAGATTCAATACGTACCTGGAACCTTTGAAAGCACTGGTTTCTGGTAGGACCAGTCAGAGTGGCACCTAATTATTATATATCTGTTATTATTATTATTATTATTATATATATGTATCTATGTGTAATAGATAAATTAACAATCTCCACTTATTTTAGCATCAGCTGGAAAGCAAAAACACAAAAAATGTTTTATATTTAACTGTGAATGAATCCAGGTGTCTGGGGGTAAAACAAGGTTAGTTTTTATTGCATAAATGAACGTTTCTTAATATTATTCGTCTCCTGGTTTTAGTATCTGAGCCATGGTTCTGATTCAAGACCTTTATTTATGAAAAACACAATTATACATCGTATAATGTGCAGTGAAAGGATCTCTCCTGATGGATGTGATGCAGTTAAAGACTCCTGCTTGTTGTTTTGTTGCTTAGCGACCGGCGGCGGCGGTCTGACAGTCTGACACAGGACTCAGCGGTAATGCAGCGTGGCCGGGGATAAGCCTAAACACACCGCGGGGGTATTTATGTGTGTAATGAGCAGGTAATCACACTTAACTTGATTCCTCCACACCCAGCCAATCCAGACGGAGGGCGGCGCCTTAATCCACCAATTATTCACCTGTCTCCAATTAGATCGTCTGCACACACGGATCAGAGCCGGACGAGGATCTTCTCAGGGATCTGAATCATTTCTGATTCCTCAGCTGAAAGCAGAACTGAGCTGTTGGCAGTCGGAGGGTGACTCACACAGATAAATGACGGTAAAATGATTCTGACAGCAGCGGTAGAAAAACAGTCAAATGTTGGTTATGATAGAACTTCACATAAAGTTTGCAATAATGAACATTTTAGGATAGAAGCGCTGTAAAAAACCACGACAGTAAAATAACAGCAGCTGGAAGAGTTGTTTTAATGCCCAACATGGAGGAATCAGACTCCTTTATACCCATGCTGAAAGTGAAAATAACCCAATAAAAAGGCGAGAACCAGCAGGTAGAAACAGCTCAGTCTGTTCCACTTAAAGCAGGTTTTCCAGTTTGTCTGAGGAGCTTCGAGCCAAAAACCTCAATAATGACTTCCAGTTTAATAAGGAAGTTATGTTGACGGCGTTCTGCCAGTCGGTGTCTTTAAATAAACAGAAACCAGCGTCTGTCTCAGCTTTCTGACGACGAGCAGAAAACTTCCATCAGAAACCAGTGGAGCAGCTGGCAGGTAACAAAGTGACATCATCGTGATGTCACAGCAGGAAGACGGTTCAGGTGTTCTCTTTCTGTAGGACGAATAAAGTCAGGGAGGAGCAGAAGACTTGATTAGACAAGTTAACGAGCAGATGTGATTAAAGTCGTTAACAGCTCATTAAGGAGAAGGAACCTGTTAACGAGGAGCAGAACATGTGAGCAACTCGGTAAATAAACGGGTTAATAATTGTTAATACAGAATAAAGTAATTAATGATCAGATGCAATTGAATCAATAATGAGGAGGAAAACTCGTTAAGGATTAGATGTGATTAAACTCACTGAGGAGTTTTAGACTTGATTCAACAAGTTAAGAAATAGATTTATTCCAGTTCTGATTAATTCAATTGAACATTAAGAGTCATTAATAATGAGTGAACTCATTAACAATCACATGTAATTAACTCGTTAATCAAATGTGATTAAACTCGTTAACAGTCAGATATAATTAAACTCATCAACGATCAGATGTGATTAAACTCGTTAAATCAGATGTGATTAAACTCGTTAATGATTCCTGAATGTTTCCAGACTCTTGGTGGTTCTAGTTCCTGTGGAGGTTAACGTTCTCCATCCATTGGGCCGGGCTGGATCAACATGCCTCTTCCCTCCGGGGGCCAGTGCTGCTCGGTCGGTGCTGATGAGGTCCCTGAGGGCCCCTGAGGGCCCTGAGGGCCCCTGAGGGCCGGTGAGCCTCGAAGTCGTGCTTGCTGGGCTCCAGTGGACCACCGGCTGAGCCCTACAGTGCTGAGTTTTCACAAACATCCTAGAGGCTCGGTGGTGGGGGGCCGATGGGCGGCTGGTGGGGGGCTGGTGGGGGGCTGGTGGGGGGCCGATGGGGGGCCGGTGGGGGACCTGCGGTTCTGTCGGGCCCCTAACATGCTGTAAAGAATAACAGAGGGGCTGAGTGCTGGGCGGACACCGTGTTTGTGTGTTGGTACATTCCTGGGGTGTGTTTTCGTTCTCCTGCCCGGGTGGGGTGGGTTGGGTGGGGGTGGGGGGCAGATAGCTGTGGTCGGGTCGGTGGCGGCGTGGGGAGGGGGAGGGGGGTGTTTTTGGAGTTTGGAGGAATCCCAGCGGGCGGCTATCAGATGGAGCAGCTCGGACTCGGAGTGAAGACAACTCTTGTTTTGTTTTCTAATGCCCCCTCCCCCCAGCGCTGTTTTTCTAGAAGCCTCCCTGCCAAGAGCTGAAACAATAGCAGAGCTTTCCAAAGCCTCCCTGGCTTTAAACAATGCCATCAATCACAGCGAGCAGCCGACACAAGAGCAGTTAACTCTTCAGGAGCACCGAGGAGCCCAACGCCTGAGAGTCGGAGCGCAGGGGAAAATAGCACCAGGCCACAGCAAAGTGTTTAACCGTGTGTGTGTGTGTGTGTGTGTGTGTGTGTGTGTGTGTGTGTGTGTGTGTGTGTGTGTGTGTGTGTGGGTGGGTGGGTGGGTGGGTGGGTGGGTGTGTGTGTGGGTGGGTGGGTGGGTGGGTTGTGTTTGGTGATTTATCTTCATTTTTAAATCTCACTTCAGTGGTCAGGGGGTTTTTTTTGTGTGAAAATGACATAAAATTACCACAATGATACAAAAAGTATACACAAAGAAACACCAAATGATAAAAAAGAGATGAAAAACGCCCACAAATTCACAAAACCACTCCAGAATTACAGCTGGGAACAAACCAACAGATCGACGCTGTTAATCCGACTCCTTTACAAGGAGATAAAACAACCACAACATTCCAGAAAACCACAGAAAAAGACACAAAGCAATGGCAAAGAGACACAAAATGACCACAAAGCCCAATTTTCTTAACTTCCAACCAAGTCTAGAAGGATGAGAATACTTTAAGTTTATGAGACAGGAAACAAGTTGTGTTTGAAAAGAGAATGAGGACCAGAGGAAGAACTCAGCACTTGGTTCTACGTCGACCAAATCAGCGTCAGTATGGAAACGAGAATCGCTCCTCAAAACTCCCTCAACTCTGCTGCTGATTCCTTTTTCTCCTACGAATGGGTTTTATACAAGTTCTTTTTTTCTGGGTAGTTCCTAGATGGTTCCTGGTAGGTTCCTGGGTAGTTCCTCAAAACACAAGATAAACACAAAAGAACAGAACTGATCCAACGACACGTAAAATCATCAAAACAAGATAAACAGTAGCAGTCTGGACACACCTTCTCATTCGATGGTTTTTAACTTATTTTAAGTATTTTCTACACTGTAGATTAATACTGAAGACACCAAAACTATGAATGAACACAAAAGGAATTATGTAAAGAAAAAGTGTTAATGTGTAAAGTGTTTAATATTTTACATTCTTATTGTAGAAGATATGGAACTGTGAACAATTAAATATCTGTAGTATGTGGAGACATTAGTTTAACATGTTGGACATGATGGTTCCAGGTTTTTACATGTTTATAAAATAAATAATCACAGAAAAGTGTCTTAATTCTGGTTTCCACCGTTCCAACTGAGACGTCTCTGAGTTCTGTCTTCATGATATTCTGGTTCCACAGAGCTGCAGGACTTTAGATGAACCTCAGTGAGTTAAAATGAGACCAACTGCTGGAAGGATTAACCAGCTTTAGCTCCAGCCTGCTAACAGCGAGCTAACGGGTCACCTGGCTCCGCCCACATCCCCACCAGGTCAGAACACCTGGACTCTGCCCCCCTGCCCCGGCTCTATCTGCCCTGAGCAAACACAGCAGCAGGACTTTACCCCGCCAGGCTCCGCCCTCCACAAACTGCAGGTGAACTCTGACCAGCTCACCTGTTCTGTCAGACCTGCAGCCGCTCTCAGCTCATCCAGTCTGGTCCTGGTCCTGGTCCTGGATCTGGATCTGGATCTGGATCTGGATCTGGATCTGGATCTGGATCTGGATCTGGTCCTGGATCTGGATCTGGATCTGGATCTGGATCTGGATCTGGATCTGGATCTGGTCCTGGTCCTGGATCTGGATCTGGATCTGGATCTGGATCTGGATCTGGTCCTGGTCCTGGATCTGGATCTGGATCTGGATCTGGATCTGGTCCTGGTCTTGGATCTGGATCTGGATCTGGTCCTGGATCTGGATCTGGATCTGGATCTGGATCTGGATCTGGTCCTGGTCCTGGTCCTGGATCTGGATCTGGATCTGGATCTGGTCCTGGTCCTGGATCTGGATCTGGATCTGGATCTGGATCTGGTCCTGGTCCTGGATCTGGATCTGGATCTGGATCTGGTCCTGGTCCTGGTCCTGGATCTGGATCTGGATCTGGATCTGGATCTGGATCTGGTCCTGGTCCTGGATCTGGATCTGGATCTGGATCTGGATCTGGATCTGGATCTGGTCCTGGTCCTGGATCTGGTCTGAACCTAGAGACACTTTTAGCAGCCAACTCTCTATCCATGAAAAACACATTAAATACATTACTTTGATATTATTGAGATTTTTTTAACAAAAAATGATTAATTATTAATGTTTTGAAAGAATTTATATATATATTCCAAATTGTGAAATCAAAAATGATTCTAACATTTTTTTGCTTTTTTATAGTTTAATTATTTTAAAAAAAAACTGTTTTAGCACTTTTTATATTTATATTTTTATAGTCATATTGTTTATTTTTACTTTTTATTTAATTTTTTAAAGACAATATTTGTACATAATTACCAAATTCCCCAAAAATTATGAGCGTTTGACTAATTTTAAAGGTTAAAGGTTTAAAGGTTATAATATTTAACTTCTTCCTTCTAATTTGTATTTTTTTTTTCAGAATCATTTTTGGATGTTTTTTCCAAGAATTATAATATTTTTATTTTTAAATTGATTATCAAATCCCCCAAAATTTATTATGATAAAATCTTTATTTACTTTTTAACTCCTAAGTTTTTCTCGTTATTTCACAGTTTTTCAGATAAAAATGTATTAAAATGTGTTGAAGCAGGAAAATGACAGAGAAGAAAAACACATCAAGAAAGTGTTGTTGTTTAGTGTGTTGTTGTTGTTCAGTGTGTTGTTTTTCAGTGTGTTGTTGTTTAGTGTGTTGGTCAGTGTGTTGTTTTGTTGTTCAGTGTGTTGTTGTTTAGTGTGTTGTTGTTCAGTGTGTTGTTGTTCAGTGTGTTGGTCAGTGTGTGTTATTGTTTGCAACATTGCAGCAGATTCCTGTTTCTGCAGAAACTGTTTGTTTGTTTGTTTGTTTGTTTGCGAGCTCAGAACAGAATAAAATGAGGAAGAGGTCAGATGAGATCAGAGGAAACGTTCTGTCTTCACCAACTCACTGCAGGTTTTATATTTACCCTCCGATCTGTGAAAGAAAGGAAACGTTTTTAGCAATTCCTTCCTGTGATGTTCGTTATTTAACTGTGAAGAATAAAACTATAAATCATTTCCACATCATAAATCCCTCATTGCTACATTTGACTGTAAAATGACAAAGTTTTAATTCTATTCAAATTAAAAATCATTTATTTTATTTGCTGTTGCTTCAACAAAAAATGTGTTTGTTGAGTATTTTACATTTTCCTTTTTGTTAAATTACAAATAAAACACATGAAGAGTAAAATCACAGAAAAAAATTATCTTGACTGTAACAGAAAGAAATGAGGAAAAACTGTCAACGATGTCCACATTTATTCTGTATTTTTATAAATATTATAGATATTTTCTATTATTTAAACATATTTTTATGTATATTAAAGATTGAGAAATGACTGTCTGTGTTGCTAACAATAACCAGTAAAATCACAGGAAACCCTTATTATTATTATTATCATTATTATTATTATTATTATTATTATTATTATTATTATTATTATTATTATTATTATTATTATTATTATCAGCTGAGAACAGTTTGACCTGGCAAAAGGCTCCAGCAGGAGGAAAGATGACAAACAATACACAGACAAAAACCAGAGATTAAAAACACCCTAAATTAAGGCTAGCAATGTATGAATTTACAGGCTAACTTTCCATGTTTTACTGTTTTAAATCTGTTAAACTCTATTTGGTGTTATTTTCACCATTTCTACAGTTTTTAATATCCCAGTTTTCCAGCGTTTCTTCTCCTGTGCTTCCTGCCATCTGGTTCTCATGTTTTCTTGCCGGACTGTTTTTTATTGTCCAGTCTTTTCTTTTAGTTTGACGCTTCACATGGAACCGTTCTTCCTCCTTCCAGCGTTTCTTCGTGGGAACTCACAGTTTGGTTTTCAGACGAACTGCCGACTCACCGTCCATCCACCGCAGCGACCCGCCGCCCCGGTGCATGCTGGGAGCACTCACGTCTGACTTCCTCTTTTCTGTGGAGAAAAGCTGCTGCATCACTTTTCTTCCTGTTCAGCAGCAGAGAAACTCTGATGATGAGGAGCAGCTAAGGTCACGCCTTCTATGATGTCATCCAGGTGAGGGGCGGAGCTCCAGGTGAATGACAGTTTACCAAAAGACAGGGACTCGATGTCCTGACTCATGACTGGTCTTAACTTAGGACTTGTTATCGACTTGTCTGTTTACTTTGACGTGTTGCTCTGACCAGAGACTCGGTCGGGACTCGGGACTTCTTTTACCTTCAATCTCTTCTGTTGTTCTTAACGCAACTTTCACTTGTTGGTCTTGACTTAGAACTTGTCCATCTTAATACGGGACTCGTTGATTTTGACGAGTGACCTGTCAACCTTAACCTGAGACTTGTTGGTTGTGACTTGGGACTAGTTTTTCCTGATTTTGGCTCGCTGGTCTTGACTTGGAACTTGTCTAGACTTAGGATTTTATCTTGAGTTTCACTCACATGTCCTGATTACAACTTGTTGGTCTTGACTTGGAACTCATTTCTCTTGACTTGCTGGTCAATCTTGACTCTGGACTAGTAAGCCTTAACTTGGGACTTATTTTCTTGACTCTTACTTGCTAGTCTTGCTGTAGAACTTTTGTTCTTGACTCGGGACTCTTGGATCCTGACTAGTGACCTGTCAGTATTCTCTCTGGACTCGCTGGTCCTGACTTGGACTTGTTTATGGCGACTCGGCTGCAGGAAATGCTTCGTCCAATCAGTGAGTTTCTGTGCAATGAACCATGATAACACCTTCAGAAGTTACAAGAAGTTTAGGGGTAACAGTTTCTCCTGGACCAGAACCTGGACCCTGGTTCCTGGTAGGTTCTGGAAGGTTCCTCATAGGTTCCTGGGTAGTTCCTAGATGGTTCCTGGAAGGTTCCTGGGTAGTCCCTAGATAGTTCCTGGTAGGTTCCTGGGTAGTTCCTAGATAGTTTCTAGATGTTTGCTGGATAGTTCCGAGATGGTTCCTGGATAGTTCCTAGATGGTTCCTGGGTAGTTCCTAGATGGCTCCTGGATAGTTCCTAGATGGTTCCTGGGTAGTTCGTAGATGGTTCCTGGGTAGTTCCTAGATGGTTCCTGGTAGATTGCTGGATTGTGTGTCAGGAGTCACCAGAGTGCAACATATTTATTTTCAGCTTCAGCAGCGGTGGAACCTGAACGCCTCGCGGTGCGTTCAGGTTCCACCGCTGGTCTCATTAAACAGAGTCTCCGGTGGTTCTTCTCACACTCTGCTCTCCTGGAGGATTCTGGGTATTTTCCTGCCTGAGGCCTCACAGCAGCGGAGCGCCGAGGGACCAGAACCAGAACCGGAGCCAGAACCTCAAAGCAGCAGCAGCAGTTATCGCACATTCTCAACATCAGCTCACCCGTGCGGCTCACAGTTTGTTCTGGAAACGTTCCAAACACGTTCTGAGCAGCTTCAGGCTGTTTGTTTAATGTGAAAAACAACAGAACCCAGAGAACCAGAGAAACAGAGAACCAGAGAACCCAGAGAACCCAAAGAACCAGAGAACCAGAGAACCCAGAGAACCAGAGAACCCAAAGAACCAGAGACCCAGAGAACCCAAAGAACCAGAGAACCCAGAGAACCAGAGAACCAGAGAACCCAAAGAACCAGAGAACCAGAGAACCCAGAGAACCAGAGAACCCAGAGAACCAGAGAAACAGAGAACCAGAGAACCCAGAGAACCCAAAGAACCAGAGAACCAGAGAGCCCAGAGAACCAGAGAACCCAGAGAACCAGAGAACCCAGAGAACCAGAGCTCAACTTTTAGTTATTTTTTTTAGGAATTTATTTGTTAATTTTTTATGTTTGTTAGAAGATTTTATGCTTGTATTAAATTTTTGGTTTGTTTTGGATCAGTAAAATATATCTTTTCTATTTTATCTTTTTATTTTTTGATGTATATTTTCATTTTTTAGAAATACTTTTTGGTTTTCACCTCGTCTCTCCAACGGACTGTGATTGGACGGTCAGGCCCACCTGTCCTGCTCCTCTCTGATTGGACGGTCAGGCCCACCTGTCCTGCTCCTCTCTGATTGGACGGTCAGGCCCACCTGTCCTGCTCCTCTCTGATTGGACGGTCAGGCCCACCTGTCCTGCTCCTCTCTGATTGGCCACGTGTCCTCAGCAGGTGTAGAAAGCGACTGGAGGCGTCTGCAGAGTGGATTCCTGCTCCTGGTGCTGACGGATGGAATCCTGTGTTTGTCTTGGTTCTGCCATAAACGTGGAATGTGGACTTTTATTGGAGACGCTACAGATGTTGGCTTTCTGTGTTTACACTCAGCTTCATGTCAGTGGAGGTCTGAGGGGGCAGGAAGCAGAGAAATGATTGTTTAGAGACGTTTTATCATAAACTGCTTTCTCTGCTGACTCCACACTTCTTCTGTTTGTGGGGTTAAACGTAGAAACATCAGAGAGCAACTGGAGCTCTGAGACAACAGGAGAAGATAGAAATAACACGTTTAAATTCAGCCAATGTCAATAATAGTTGATCTCCTCTGACCGGTTTTTAATAAATATGAAGAGGGAAAACTATTAAACGTAATAACTTTAATGTTAACACAAACAAAAGTTTCATCGCCAAACAGTTTCACATACAAAGATCTGAATGTGGTTTCATTTCTAACAGTAAATACTGACCTTCAGACAGGAAATGCAGCAAATCAAGGCTTTCTGAAGGAATAAAATTATTTACAGTGTTTAACTGAGACAAATGTTAGCAAATATAATAAGTATAAAACAATAATCTGATCTTCTGAAAGAAAGCAGCTAAAACAGAGGAACATGAAGGACACCAGGTTGAAGGATCACACTGAGGCTCTGGACTGAATATCACCAGAAGGAACCAAACACCGACCTCCTGATGAAGGAGGCAGCAGAAGATCACAGGGTTCCACATCAACAAGAGCTGAGAGGATCCATGGAGAAGCAAGTTCTTCCTCTAGAAGCAGAACCTTAAAGCTCCACTCAAGTCTGCTGCTTTAACCCCAAGAGCACCAAACCTACCATCAAGCTTGGTGATGGCAGTATCATGATCTGGAGCTTCACACAAAAAACAATCAAAAAAAGGCACAAAACAACCAAAATGAGACAAAAAAACAACCAAAACGAAACACAAAAGCACCAAATTGAGAAACTAAACATTTATCATTTGTCATTTATCACCTAGAAATTGCAAAACCACAATGAATCCACAGATTTTCAACTTTCTGACACTCCCTAAATGTACCATGTACGATTTGCTGCTGATGAAATGGAAAAAGAAGAGGTCTTCTGGAGGAAAGTTCTGTGGTCAGATGGAACAAAAACTGAAGGTGAGGCCTTTAACCCCAAGAGTACCAAACCTCCCACCAAGCATGGCGGTGGCAGTATCATGCTCTGGGGAACTGGAGTTTTACACAAAGTAAATGGAATAATGAAGAAGGAGGATCACCTCCACGTTCTTCAGGAGAATCTAAAACCATCAGCAGAAGGTTGATCTTGGACACAGTTGGAAGTTTCAACCAGACAATGAGCCCAAACACACATCAGACGTGGTAAAGAAACGGTTCCATCACCTGGAATGAAGGTTCTAGACTGGTCTCCCCAAAGTCCTGACTTAGACCCATCAAGAACCCGAAGAACCAAGTCAGAAAGACGACAAATGCAGTGGAACTGAACCAATTCTGGTGCAGTTCAACTACATTTGTTGTCTTTCTGACTCAGACTTGAGTCAGTTAAGTTGATAGTATAATGATACCGCCACCTCCATGCTTGACGGTAGGTGTAGATTCCAGAGGAGTCAAAGATAAACCAGAAGATTGAAACTAGAAGAACTGAACTGAGGTGGAAACGGACAAATTTAACCAAATATTAACATTGCTGTTTGTATATTTATGATCCAACAGATTTTGTCATATTTCTAGAAGATCTTTAATAAATCTAAATGCATGAACCAAAACGCATTATTCTAAATATCAAGAAAAGGTGGTTAAAGTCACATTCAACCTTTTTTCTGCTTGTCTTTATTAAAAACAGTTGATCAAAAACAACCACTGATTATCAACTGAAGCTTTCTGTCTTGATTCATTTTTATGATAATATAAATCTTTTTAGTTTGTTTTGGGTGTTTCATAGAAAACAGAAGAGCTTCACCTCCAGTTATGGAACAAAGAAATCAAATCTGGCAGGAATTCTGCTCCATAAATCAGGAAAACAAACAGCAGCTTTATCTTCGCTCAGCTGTCAGGGTGATTGGAGGCGTGACGGCGGCAGAAAGCTGAACGTGTTGAGGCCGACGGCAGCATCCTGGACTGTAGCTGACGGCGCTTCACATCAATCTGCTCCGACCGGCTCGTAAATCGCTGCAGAAATGTTCCTCCAGAAGACACCAGAACAAATATTTCTGCTGCTCTAATGATCCTCATTCAGAGCCAATAAAGCGACTGAACAAACAGCAGAAGGTTTCCCTGCTGGGACTCGCCGTCCTCTCTTTGTTGGGCCTCCAGCAGCAGCAGAATCACTGCTCTATCAGACGGGACTAAGATCTGCAGGGAAATATTTTAAGAAGCTGCTTCCAGATCTGAGATGCAGCGACGGGTTTCCTCATGTTTAAACTCCACAGTGTGATAAAGAGCTCCGAGGTTTTAAAGCTGAGTCTCTGCTGCTTAATTACACGATAAGAAATCTAATTAACTGATTTTCAGAAAACGTTTAGGTTGCAAACGTTATTTCAACGTTGACGTGATAATGTTGCATCAACTTAATGAACTCAGCTGATTTAAAACTAATTTAGGTTGAGGGAACTTAATAAAATCAACTTGATTAGCAACAGTGGTGATGCAGTCGATGAAATACATTGTTCTGCTACATTGTAGCTAATGCTAATGCTAATGCTAGTCAGATTTAGCAGAGCAATCTGCTTATCAAACTATTGAAGAAGAATAAAAGACAAAACCTTCAAGACACATTTACTAAATGTAACAGCAAAAGTTTACGACATGTTCACCACCTTAGTTTAGCGTGTTAGCATGCTAACATTAGCTAATTAGTGGTAAAATCTCACACAGACGAGAACAGTATTTGGTCATAATCCATAAATCGCCATTAAATAACATTTATTTTCCTGCTGATGATTTTCTGGATGAATCGATCAGCTGTTTGGTTCTAAAATGTTAGAAAATAATTTGAAATGTGGATCAGAGTTTTCTCAAATGTCTGGTTTAGTCCAAAGATCTTCAGTTTACTGTCAGAGGAAAGAAACCAGAAAATACTCACTGAAGAAGCTGAAATCACAGAATTTAGACGGTTTAGATTTAAAAATGACTCCAGCTGATGAACTAATTATCAGAGTAGTTGGCTGAATTATTAGCAGCTCATTAGTTGGTAGAACTGCAACAATTAACTGATTAATTAGAGCAAATTAAACAACAGCTAATTGATTAATTGCTGCAGCTCTACCAATTAATGATCTGATATCAGAGAAGTCTGCAGCGTTTGAGAAAGTGTTTCTACTGTTTGTCATTCAGAGGGAAAAGTCTTCAGAAGCTTAAGAAGTTAAACTTTATTTTGCGTTAAATCTGAATGAAAACCAACTGATGAAGCTTGTTCATGGATAATAAGAGTTAAACCATCAAACATCAGCAGGTTTTTGTCCTTCATCAGACTGGGAGGACTGGTCCAGAGTCTGAGTGAAAGTCACAGTCCATGTGAGTCTGAGAACAAACAGTGGAGAACCTGCTGTCCTTTAGCTGCTCGCTGGACTCAATGAAAAGAGCCGGTTAAAGTTTAACAGAGGCCAAATATTAGAAGTGGAGGCCAAATAGAGCAGATAGATGGATCGGGCCGCTGACACACTCTCCACACAGCCTGTCAATGAAGCCAGAGCACTTTGAGACTGCAAACACTGGAGATCTGAAAATAACCACATGTTCTCCTGCATCTGACCACGGAGCAGAGAGGAAACAGGACCTCATTCAGCAGCTCAAACACCAAAGATATGATCCACATACAGCCCATGTTTCCACCAATAAAAGGTTCAACACAGATAAAACCAAGTCATCATTTCTGTAGGAAATAAGTCAGTAAAATCATGGTTAAACACATCTGTCCAGTACTGACAGACGATAGAAGACAAAAGACAAACCAGCAAAAAGACTCTTTCCAGCAACCTGAGTCATAGTACCACTAATCAGAGCTGCTTTTAGTCTGTGTAAATGTAATGATCAGAATAATTCAATTTTAAAGTTGTCTGTTAATCTAAATGAAATATACTGGATTTGTGATGTTTTCATGAGACGTTATTCAGCTTTAAATATATAAAATCAGATAAAAATGGACACAAACCTGATCCCTGACATGACAAATATGAACAGTAAAGTGGATTCACTGTCAGGTTACTGAACAAAGAGTTCATCTTCATGCTTCCTAAACATGAAACTGGCAGCTTTTTATCAGGAGTAGAGCTGAAGATCAGCTCAGCGAACTGTGTGAGAGGATTATTACCACTGAGGCCTGGACTCTGGATTTCTGGACGTAAACTGGAAATAAAGCAGAGGAGAGTTCCAGCCGCTAACAGGCTAATGTCTTCCATCCACAGGAAGAGTCTGAGGCCAACATCTGATGCTCTCCTCCATCCAAAACCCAAATCAAAGGCTGGTGTGTCAGAACACACTGAGAGACGCCTGCAGCCAAAACCACTGGGCTGAAGCTAAGGAGAAGAAGCGATCAGCTACCAGAACAGGTCTGAACTAAACCAAATGCATGAACATGGTTCTAAAATGAGCTGAGAACAGCAGAACGTTCTCAGTCCTGGACCTATGGACTGGGTCTATGTCTGCATCATGGCTCCACATGGAGAAGAACTGAACAGAGGAAGAGAAACATCTGACTGAGAGACTCAACAAAGATGGAAAAAGATCCAGGAAGATCAGTGAGCAACTAAAAACCAGTGAAGCACAGAATCAGCAGGAATCAGGAGGTCTAGAAGGAGTCATAGTATCACTAATCAGGAGGTCTAGAAGGAGTCATTGTACCACTAATCAGGAGGTCTAGAAGGAGTCATAGTGCCACTAATCAGGAGGTCTAGAAGGAGTCATAGTACCACTAATCAGGAGGTCTAGAAGGAGTCATAGTACCACTAATCAGGAGGTCTAGAAGGAGTCATAGTACCACTAATCAGGAGGTCTAGAAGGAGTCATAGTACCACTAATCAGGAGGTCTAGAAGGAGTCATAGTACCACTAATCAGGAGGTCTAGAAGGAGTCATAGTGCCACTAATCAGGAGGTCTAGAAGGAGTCATAGTACCACTAATCAGGAGGTCTAGAAGGAGTCATAGTACCACTAATCAGGAGGTCTAGAAGGAGTCATAGTTCCACTAATCAGAAGGTCTAGAAGGAGTCATAGTTCCACTAATCAGAGCTCCTAAAATGACTCCACAGACAGTGAACTACTTTCTCCATCCAGCTGTAAAAACAGACAGCAGCTGCTTCAGACTTGGTTCAAGGGTTCTCCATGGAAACCAGAGTTAGTGTGAAGCTCAGACAGTGTGAAGGAACCTTCAGAACATCAACCTCTATGGACGGAGGACCAGAACTAAACCTGGTTGCTGCTCAGAACTAAACTTCCAGATGAAAGTTTGTTGAAGAACATGAGAAGAAGCCTGATGGATGTTGGAGAACATTCTTTGGTCAGATGAAGATCAATGAGTTGGGTTCAGATGGAGTCCAGATGTTTGGTGAGAACCTGACCAGGACTACCACAGTGGATGAATAGTCCTGACAGATGATATTTCTAGATGCAGCATGAATATCTGAGGATAAACCAAAACACAAAACAACCACAAAATAACACAAAATGCCTACAAATCTCGACAGTTTCTAATCAGAGTGAAACCTCTCCTCTTGTTCCATTTATTCCTCAGCAGTTCTTCATGTTCATGTAGACACGTTCCTGCTTCATGTTCTGCTGATATTTTACACATAGAAGTCATTTAGTCCATGAACTCTGTGAACTGTCTGCTTGTTTGTGTGTTATAGATCTGTGCACATCTATATATAGATAGATCTATCTATCTATAAGTAATCTGATTACTCTAAGCTGCTGAGTCATTTTTGCTGTTATTTACTGCAGGTCCTGACTCCTGCCTTGAGGATTAGACAGAGACGCTAAGAGACACCAACGAGACACAAAGAGACACAAAGAGACACCAAGAGATACAAAGAGATGCAAAGAGGCACAAAGAGACACAAAGAGACAACAAGAGAAGTAAAGAGATGCGAAGAGGCACAAAGAGACGCAAAGAGACACCAAGAGAAGCAAAGAGACACCAAGAGATACAAAGAGATGCAAAGAGAAGCATAGAGACACAAAACAACCTCAAAGAGACGCAAAGAGAATAATGTGATACTGCCACCACCATGCCTGGCGATAGGTTTGGTGTTTCTGGAGTTTAAAAAAGTCTTAAACCTTCCGACGACAGTCCTAAACCAGTCCTAAAGTTCACCAGCTAACGTTTAAAATCTGTTGCGGTTGTATGAAGGTTACTGCTGCTGCTGTTGAAGCTAAGCTATGCTCACAGGACCAGGATTAAAGGGAAACTTTAGACTCCAGCAGAAACTTCACTGTTAAAATCATAAAACCTTTCATAAAGTGAACGTTTCAGCGTGTCGGTGACCCTGTTCAGGACACGGATCCACCCAGAACATTCCTGCAGGCGGTTCTGATGTCAGGATGATGCATGTTTTCAGGAACATATTTCATGTTGGATCAGTCGTATTTCAGTCAGAACATGTGGAAGCCATCAGCCGCTCTGCCAGCTGCATGTTTCTATCAACCTGCTCTCACATGGTTCTGTTCCCAGGCTCAGCACGGCGGTCGGGTCCAGTTCACCTGGTTCTAATAGCGCTGCAGCCCTGCATGGAGTTTATTCCTCCTGCTGGTTCCTCAGCTCTAAAACACACAAACACTTACCGGTTCTGTTCTGGCTCCAGCTGGGTTTCAGGTTCCACTTTGTTTCAGATCATTACAGCAGTAAAATATCCCAGTCCGTTAATTCATTTTAATTAGAGGCGTCCCGGCCCGGTTCTGTCGGTATCAGCAGAAGTTCATCATCAGTCACAGCTTCTCTGGAGACACTTTCATGCTTCATTTCTGCTTTTAAATCTGATTAATGAACAGTGCAAAAGTTCATGATGAATGTTCTGTTTTCTGCTGTTATCAGAGCCGAGATCCGTTCTGTGTCTGCAGACGCACACCAAGAGACGCAAAGAGACGCAAAACACACACCAAGAGACGCAAAGAGACCCAAAACACACACCAAGAGACGCAAAGAGACGCAAAACGCACACCAAGAGACGCAAAGAGACGCAAAACGCACACCAAGAGACGCAAAGAGACGCAAAACGCACACCAAGAGACGCAAAGAGACGCAAAACGCACACCAAGAGACGCAAAGAGACGCAAAACGCACACCAAGAGACGCAAAGAGACGCAAAACGCATACCAAGAGACGCAGAGATGCAAAACACACACCAAGCGACGCAAAGAGACGCAAAACACACACCAAGAGACGCAAAGAGACGCAAAACACATACCAAGAGACGCAGAGACGCAAAACGCACACCAAGAGACGCAAACAGACGCAAAACGCACACCAAGAGACGCAAAGAGACGCAAAACGCACACCAAGAGACGCAAAGAGACGCAAAACGCACACCAAGAGACGCAAAGAGACGCAAAACGCACACCAAGAGACGCAAAGAGATACAAAGAGACACAAAACAACCTCAAAGAGACGCAAAGAGAAGCAAAGAGTTTCAAAGAGACACAAAGACACATTAAACAACCACAAAGAGACACAAAGAGTCACAAAATAATGTGGCACAAAACAAAACATTCACAGAACATGGAGGTGATCGTCCTTCTTCATTATTCCATTTTCTTTGTGTGAAGCTGCGGTTCCACAGCATGATACTGCCACCACCATGCTGGATGGTAGGTTTGGTGTTTCTGGAGTTAAACAAAAGTCTAAAATCTTCCCAAGACAGTCTGAAACTAGTCCTAAACCAGTCTAAAATGGGTCCTAAACCAGTTCTAAACCAGTCCTAAACCAGTCTAAAATGTATTTTGAGTGGCTATAGCTGTCATAAATATTCAACCACATGTCCGTTACCAACACTGATACCAACTGTAGTTTTACATGAAATAAAAGCAGTAACTTCCATGTTACATGTTAATAATATTATGGCATGTTTCTGTTATCAGTTCGTACATTTAACTGTGGATAACTGTGTTCTTTTTGAGAAATAAATGCAATAATCACAGTAGTGATATTTTACATATTGTGGCATTTTTCAATCTAGTAACTCTACAAGAGCATAGAAAGGTATTATTTCAAGAGAATAAATGTAAAAAACACTTTTTTTTTTCTCTTGATGAACTTATTTACAGTGATTCAGTGTTAAATAAATGGCATCAAACTGTTTTTACCCTCATGGTTTTTCACCATAAGCATTTTTTTACAGTGTGTTTGTTGAGAACTGCAGTAGATCTGAGGTTAGTTGGAGCTTTTAGTCCCTGAGTTTAACCTCTCAGGTAACATCAGGGTCCTGCAGTCCTGAATCTCATATTAGTTCTGTTTCCTTCCATCTCTTCCTAAACATGCTCCATCCAGTCGGACCTGAAGCTGCTCAGATGTCTGAACTCACCTGTCTGAGCAGCCTCAGGTGTCGTCCTGCTGCTGAGGATTGTGGGTCAGAAAACAGATGAAGAAGGTCCTGATGTTCTGAGACCCTGTGGAGAGTCTCAGTGTTTTAATAACTGCTTGGAGACGGAGATGCAGGTTTCGGGTTACTTAGAAATGTCCTTACTGTTGAATGAAAAGCACAGTGTGAAAAGTGCAGACATTGTTAATGTGGTAAATGACTATTGTAGCTGGAAACAGCTGATTTTTAATGGAATATCTCCATAGAGGTACAGAGGAACATTTCCAGCAACCATCACTCCTGTGTTCTAATGCTACATTGTGTTAGCTAATGGTGTTGAAAGGCTCATTGATGATTAGAAAACCCTTGTACAGTTATGTTAGAACATGGATAAAAGTGGAAGTTTATCTGCATGACCCTAAACCTCTGAACGGTGGTGTAGCTATGTAGATGCACTCTTTCGAGTGTTTTGCAGCCCTGAACTTTACCAAGAATCTACAGTCTACTATCCTGAACTTTACCATGAATCTACAGTCTTCTAGTCTTTTTGAACAGTATCATGAATGAAAACATTCTGCAGCTTCATCTGGTTTAACTTTTTCTGCTTCCTTCCAGGTTTTAATCCTGAACCCAGAGACTTTGTCTTTACAGCTTTAATATTCTGAGGAGAACAGTTCCACATGTTCTACCTGACGACTAAACCTGAGCTTATTTCTGTGACTCGACTGATTTAGGAATAAAGTTTAGATCCAAACTGTGGAATTTAAAGAGACTCAGCTTCTTTGAAACTCACCAGAAGAAATCAGGAGGCTGATTTTTATTTGTGTGATTTCATCTACAGGAGCCTTTAAGGACAAACTCAGGGAAGAAAAGTCACCAAACACAAGCAGAAAGAACAAAAACTGATCTGAGGTTTGACTCTTTATAAACTGCTGTCATCAGATCTGAACCAAACCTGTCAGATAAACATCTGAACTGATTATTTATCTGGAACTTTCTCATCCTGTGTGAGAATAAAACTTAATGTTGGATCAGAAATGAGCTGAAGAAAGAGCAACAGGAGAATAAATCCAAAACCACCAGAAGATTCTGTTAAAACAAGCTTATTTTATTATAATGCTTCAGATTTTTTGGTATTTTATATATATATATATTTATTCATATATATTTATATATAGGCTTATTTTACAATTGAGAAGTAAAGTTTGAAACAACATCAGAGTTTGTAAAAATAAAAAACAACAACAGCAAAGTGCTTCCTTCTTCCTCGCTGACTCCGATCTGTGGAATCTGTTAAATCAGGAGGTCAAAGGTGGATCAGAAGGCACCACGAGTCCCGAGAGGAAGAGTCACGTTGCATAGGACCCTGTTCACATTCACAACACCAGAACCGTCTCTAGGTCCTCCAGGAGCTGCTGCAGAACCACACAGAGGTTCCACAGCTTCATTCCAGTTTGAACTCATTCAGGTTTTATCTTTTACTTTGGCATGAAAAACTGTTTTCAGCTCCAGAGGAGGAAGAGTTTCTCTCAGAGCTCATTTTCTACACATCAGATTCTTGGAGTCTCTTTAGGGAACAAGTGCTGATGAGGAGCACCACCTTCATGTTCTACAGAAAACTCTTCAGAAAGTCCACATTTAGCTGCAACTCTCATCATGACTGAGTCCACATTTAAACATTTGAGATGATCAGAGTGAGATCTGAGCTCCAGCACCGAAGTTCAGCTTTAAAAACACCAAACTGTTGAGATGTGAGCTGGAATGATTCTGAGACTGAAACAAACACAGATGAAGGTAAGAAGAGACTCTAACTGTATAAAACACAATAATGAAGAAACATGCACGACAGGCTGGGGCGCGCTCACCGTGCGCGCTCCCCGTGCCCTACCTTAGCTGCTCTGATATGTCTGTTGGGAAAAAGGCACAAATATGAGTCCGCTGTGGAACCAGCTTATTCTGCACAGTCCAAAGGCACATGATCACTGCAACAACAGAAGCCCTGAACGGGTCTGAGATCAGTCCTCATCACAATCCACCTGAAGTCCGGCTGTGGACGCGCTCAGCCTCGTGTGTTTGCAGTGAACAGCAGCTCCTCGGTGCGTAAATCCAGCTGCGTCCAGCTGCGGGTCGGAGTCTCTCAGCTGCCCAGAGGTTTGAAGGATCCGTCGGGCAGCTGCCTGAAGATGCCCCGCAACGTGTCCAGCTCCCGGGTCAGGTGCTCCACCCTCCGCCTCAGTCTGTCGTTGTCGGTGGTCAGCTCCACCACCTTCTGCTGCGTCTCCATGTTGCGCATCTTGGCCTTGTCCCTGCTCTTGCGCACGGCCACGTTGTTGCGCTCCCGCCGCAGCCGGTACTCCGGGCTGCTCTTGTCCACGTGCTTCTTGGGCTTCCCGCCGCCCCGCTGCGGGTCCAGCAGCTTCAGGCCGCCCTGCTGCGGGTGCTGGTGCTGGTGCGGGTGCTGGTGGTGGTGCTGGTGCGGGCTGGGCACCGGGGTCGGCGGGGGCGTCGGGTGGCCCGGCTGGAGGTGCATGGTGGTCTGGGCGCAGTGCGCGATCTGGTACTGGAGGTGCGGCATCTGCGGCTGCGGCGGGGGGTGCTGGTACTGCTGGGAGTGCGGGTGCGGGTGGTGGTAGGTGGGGGGCAGACCGGGGTTCAGGTCCTCGTCGTCCCGCGGCTCCTGCTTGATGGCCACCGGGCGCAGGCGCGGCGGGTTGTGCTCGTAGAGCGGCTCCAGCTTGGACTCCATGTAGTTGGACATGTAGAGCTGCTGGGGCCCCGGGCCGCACGGGACCGGGTCGTACTCCCCGTTCATCATCTTCAGCTTGTCCTGCCGGGAGCTGTGGTGGAACAGGTCGGCCAGGAAGTCGTCGTTGAACGCCGACGGGTCGATGTAGGCGCTCAGGTCGATGGACGTCTCGCTGTCTCCGATCTCACCGCCGAGCTCTGCCGGGTCTCTGTAGCCGGAGGAGGGCTGCTGGCCGTGGGTCAGGCTGCTCATCAGGGGCCGGGGCGCGACCTCGTACAGGTTAGAGAGCTCCATGGAGAATCTAAAGCCGGGCATGCATGGCGAGGAGCTCCGGGAATCCAGTTTGGAGAGTCTCAGGTGGCGGAGCTCCGGAGCCGCAGCTCGGTAAGAAACGGAGGTTTACCGGAGAGGAGGAGGCTGCGGAGAGACGGCTGGTTCTCCTGATCAGGACACGGAGAGCTGTCAAAGAGGCGTTATATAGCAGGAGGAGAGGGGCGGGAACACACACACACACACACACACACACACACACACACACACACACACACACACACACACACACACACACACACTGAGTCCTGACTTCAACCCTCCGTTTCTCATCAGGATCGTTTCTTCAGAGCAGAACTTGGGTCTGAGCTCCTCACAACTCGGTTGTGGTTCTGGAGGGACCCAGAGTCCTTCAGAGACCCGGATCAGTCCAGACCTGCTGCGTCTTTAACTTCCTCCATGAGACGCGCTGCTGTTCTGATCCAGATTAAAGAGTTTAAACTGGTATTCACTCTTTGTTATTATTATTATTATTATTATTATTATTATTATTATTATTATTATTATTATTATTATTATTATTATTATTATTATTAATAACCTTCCAGCTGTCTGAGGTTCGGTTCTGTCTGCAGCTCAGTGAGTTTATGGTTAAAATCAGAACCTGTGAAACTATTTCAGTCCGATGATTAAATATTAAACTGATGTCAGATCAGTTCTGATTATTAATTTTATTTCATTAAATTGTTCTTTTCTTACCTGGAGCTTCGCCTGTCAGCAGCAGGAGCTGAGTCTGCAGCGCCATCTGTCGGCGGAAACCAGAGAACCTGCAGCTGGTTCCTCATCATAGTTTGGTCCTGGTGGACTTAAGTTTCACAGTTTCAGCAGCAGATGAGCTGTTTCCACCTGGAGGAAGTCCATCAAGGTCCTTTAAGAGTTTTAAGGGGTCCTGGAACCAAGTTCAGAAGTCCTTGAAGAGGCTCCAGGAGTCCTTGAAGAGGTTTTAGAGGTCTATAAGGAAGTTAGAATGTTTTGTGGAAATTAAAGATATATGTAGAGGTTCTTGAGGACGTTCAAGGAACAGTTCAGAGAGTCTCTGAGGAGGTTCCAGTGGTCCTTAGAAGGTTTTCAATGATCATGGGAGAGGATACATTGGTCTTTGAGGAGACCCAAGGGGTCCTCAGAGAGGTTCTTGGAGTCCTTGAAGCGGGTCTGGAGGACAAAAAGGTGGTTCTAAAGGATCCTTGAGGAGGTTTTTGTGGATCTTTGATCTTCTTCTTAAGTAGGTTCTGAAGTTCAAGGGGTCCTTTGGAGGTTTCAAGGTGTCCTGAAGTGGCTTTAAGGGTCCACACAAAGGTAATGATACTCTACAGGTCGTGGAAATATAGATCAGAGTTTAGGAGAAAGTTCTAGTGGTCATTGAAGCAGTTCAAGAGGTTCTCCAGGAGGTCCCAATGACCATTAAGATGTTTCAAAGGTCTTCAAAGTGGACTGAGTAGTGTTTAATGAGGTTATGCAGGTCCTTGAAAAGGTTTTAGAAACTCAAAAGGAGGTTATGACATTTGACATGATTGATGTTAAAGATACAAACAGGTCTTTGAGGAGGTTCAAGGAGTCATTGGACCAGGTCCAGGTCCTTCAAAATGTTCTTTTAGTCCTTAAGAAATGTTAAAGCTCTTTGAATAACATCTACTGGTCTTTAGGGTGGTCCTTTACATCATTGAAGAGGTTCTTGGGGTCCATGAAAAGGGTCTGGGGAGCAATAAGGAGGTCCTAAAGAGGGTTCTGTGTCCATTAAGAATTCAGTGGGTCTCTAGAGGTTTCCAAGGGTCCTTCAAGAAGCTTTTCAAGTCTCTAAGGAGGTTCAGATATTTTACAGGTTTAAAGATTCATGTTAAGGACCTGTAGGAGGTTCTAGTCTTCTGGTCTTTGGAGGTTCTAGTGTTCTGGTCCACTGGTCCTTGGGAGGTTCTTGAAGATGTTCTCGGGTCCATCAGAGGTCAGACATGTTAAATAAACAATAAAGTTATTTTTCAGGTCCTTGAGGGTTTCAGGTGTCAGGAGGAGATGCAGCAGGTTCTGAGGCCATCATAAATGTATTGGTCATCTTGTGTATAGTTTTAATTGTTTTGTGTCTCAGAATGTTCCAGTGATATCTGAGGGGATTCTGATGGTCCTGGAGGAAACCTGAGGAGATTCTGATGGTCCTGGAGGAAACCTGAGGAGATTCTGATGGTCCTGGAGGAAACCTGAGGAGATTCTGATGGTCCTGAAGGAAACCTGAGGAGATTCTGATGGTCCTGTAGGAAACCTGAGGAGATTATGATGGGCCTAGAAGAAACCTGAGGAGATTCTAATGGTCTTGGAGGAAACCTGAGGAGATTCTGATGGTCCTGGAGGAAACCTGAGGAGATTCTGATGGTCCTGGAGGAAACCTGAGGGGATTCTGATGGTCCTGGAGGAAACCTGAGGGGATTCTGAGGAAACAACTTGAGAAAACTCAGCGAAAGTCGCCTCTAAACTCTGACGGTGGTGAAACTAGAGTGTAAAGTTTGATTTTAGCTTGCAAGAAATAAAACATCTGATCTGGAGGTCGTGTTCTTCATGTTGACCTTTGACCTCTGATCTGCTAAAATTTATTGTAATGACATCACTGTGACATCATCAGGGTGACCTCAGACATCCCAGTGTGGAGAACAAACTCAGAGACCAAAGAAGAAGAAGAAGAAGAAGTGGCCTTTTAATAAGAGGATAAAAACAGATGAACAGAAGCTGGCGGAGCGCCACAGAGGAGAAACTTTGCTCCTTAGAGGAGAAACTTTGCTCCTTAGAGGAGGAACTTTGCTCCTTTGTTGGTTCTACAGCATCAGCTCACATTTAGCCTCCATATTTCAAACATTCTGTCTGTTTTTATTGAAGCGATGAATCAAAATCAGGATCAGAGACGAAGAAACATTCATCTGTTCACTGGAGTAAAATAACAGGAGTCACACTGTTGGGAACACTGGGAATACTGGGAATGATGGGAGCACTGGGAGCACTGAGAATGATGGGAGCACTGGCGACACTGGGAATGATGGGAGCACTGGGGACACTGGGAATGATGGGAGCACTGGGGACACTGAGAATGATGGGAGCACTGGGGACACTGGGAATGATGGGAGCACTGGCAACACTGGGAATGATGGGAGCACTGGGAACACTGGGAATGATGGGAGCACTGGGGACACTGGGAATGATGGGAGCACTGGGGACACTGAGAATGATGGGAGCACTGGGGACACTGGGAATGATGGGAGCACTGGCAACACTGGGAATGATGGGAGCACTGGGGACACTGGGAATGATGGGAGCACTGGGGACACTGGGAATGATGGGAGCTCTGGGAGCACTGGGAATGATGGGACCACTGGGAACACTGGGAATGATGGGAGCTCAGGGAGCACTGGAAACTCTGGGAATGATGGGAGCACTGGGGACACTGGAAACACTGGGAACACTGAGAATATTGGGAACACTGGGAATGATGGGAGCACTGGGAACATTGGGAATGATGGGAGCACTGGAAACACTGGGAATGATGGGAGCACTGGGGACACTGGAAACACTGGGAACACTGAGAATATTGGGAACACTGGGAACACTGGGAGCTATAGTACAGTTAACCCTTACAGTGAGTTTCTAATGGGAATGTTTGAAGTTGAACTGATGACATCAGATTAAATAAATCAAAGAGTTCACATGAGACGTGCTTTAAAGGTCTTTTTGTGTCTCTTTGTGTCGTTTTTTTCTATCTTTGTGAGTCTTTCCAGTCCTTTTGTGGTCGTTTTGTGTCTTTTTTTTCAATATTTTGAGGTCATTGTGCAGAGGTAGGTAGTAACAAGTTACATTTATTCCGTTGCATTTACTTGAGTAATTTTTTGAAAAAAATGTACTTCTGAGAGTAGTTTTACTCTGCCATACTTTTACTTTTACTTGAGTAGATCTGTGAAGCAGAAACGCTGCTCTTACTCCGTTCCACTGGGCTACACTCGACTCGTTACTTCTTTATTTACCACATTAGAGCTGCTTTGTTTTGCCAGAGAGATGCCCCCAGTGGATCTACCACATGACTGTGTTTCACCAATCAGACGAAGCAACAATAATCACGTGACTCCGTTTCACCAGACGTCGCCCTGCGGTCACATGACCTCATACGAACTGTGGCGGCACAAACTCTACACACGTAGCAGACAGGAAATGAAAAAAACGGGGGCATTTTCTAGAAGTTTGATCTTGCTTCGGAGTCCGACAACATTAGCATAGCATAGCATTAGCATGGTTAACTCCGTCTTTTGTCTTCTGTTTACACGGGCGAAGTGAAGCGTGACGTCAGGCTGGTAGCCCAGCGTGATACAGCGGTGGGGGCGGGGTTTAATACAGCATGCAGTAGATCCAGTCACTGGAAGTCGTTTGCACTGATCAAACATACAAACGTTACCTTCCTACAGGTATTTGTTTAAAAAGCTTAATGTTGTGAAAAACCGAGATTTTGAAATTTGTGTTTCTTGTGCCTTAACTTGTTGTTTTGTAAAGATGTTATTTATTTTTGCTATTTTTTATTATATTATTTGGAAATACCAGAATTTGCACATTATTTTACATTTTTGTCTGTCTGATCATCATTTCTAAAAAATATATCAGACATTACAATCAAACAGCTACTCAGTACTTGAGTAGTCTTTTCACCAAATACTTTTTTACTCTGACTAGAGTAATTTTTTGGATGAATACTTTTTACTTCTACTCGAGTGATTCTTTTGAAGTAACGTTAACTCTTACTTGAGTACAATTTTTGGATACTCTACCCACCTCTGTCATTGTGTGTTTGTGATCATTTTTTTGTCTTTTCAGTTGTTTTGTGTCTCTTTGTGGTGATTTTGTCTCTGTCCTGTGTCTCTTTTAACCTTTTTGTGGTGATTTTGTGGGTTAAATGGTTATGTGTATTTGTGTGGTCATTATGTGTCTCCTTGTGGCCACTTAGTGTCTATTTGTGGTCATTTTTTGTACGTTTGGTGTATTTTTGGTATGTTTTGTGGGTCATTGGCTGTTTTTGTAAATGTTTTGTGTATTGTTCTGTTCATTTTGCTTCTTTTGTGCATTTTTTTGTATACTTTGGGGATCTTTTTGCTGTTTTTGTGCATGTTTAGTGTATTTTGGGGATAATTTTTCTTCTTTTGTACATATTTTGCATATTTTTGTTGTCATTTTATGTCTCTCTGCAGTCATTTTGTGTCTTATTTTGGTCATTTAGTCTCTTTTTGGGATCATTTTGACTTTTTTCGTACATGTTTAATGTATTTTTGTGGTCATTGTATGTCTCCTTGCAGTCATTTTGTGTGCTATTCTGGTCATTTTGTCTTTGTGTGGGCCTGTTGTGTATTTCTGTGGTTATCATGCATCTCCACTTTTTTCTATTTGTGTCTCTTTGTTCCTAAAACATTTTCTGAATGTTGCATTGAGAACCTTTGTCATCGTGTAACGCTGTGGAACACTGTGAAACAGATTCTTCAGAACATCACAGGCAGAATGTTCCACTGTTGTTAAAGATTTCATCAGAGGAACGTTCTTTTAAAAATAACTCAAAAACATCTGGAAAACATTTTCTGAACGTTGCTTTGGGAACGTTCTTACTTTATTTTAGTAGAACATCATCTGTATTCCTGACAACACCCAGACATCCTCTGAACATTGCCGTCAACATCTCGTCTTAGTTTCACTTTTAACCTTGTCGCAACATTACTGGAAACCATAAATATCATAAAAATATTGTCAGAACTGTGTAAATCCTTCAGTTGCAGCTTCTTTAGTGTGAATATTTCCTGGTTTCTTTCCTCTGGGACAGTAAGCTGAAGATCTTTGACGAAACCGATCCGTATTTTTCACCATTTTAGACTAAGCAGCTGATAGATTCTGTCAGAAATAACCAACAGATTATTAATAATAATCTTTATTTGCAGCTTGTTTAATTATTCCCTCCAGACATCAATGATATATTTAGTGTTTGTGATGTGTTTTAGTGGAGATTGATAGTGTGATGTAACTCTGCTGTGCCGTTTAAAACCAGTTTTTAGGTATTTAAGGGGACTTCCTCATCTGACAGGCTGCCTCAGGTATTATTCTATCAGTGATGGAAGCAGCAGCTAACACAAACAAACTGTCATTATTCAGTTCTGACTGAAACCCAGATGAAGTCATGCATGTGTTTTTGTCTTGCAGTGGTCTTCCAGGTGAATTTCCATCTGTTACCGGTCATTTATTGGTCGTTTTGTGTCTATTTTGGGTCATTTTTTGGTATTTTTTCATAAATGTTATGTCTTTATTTGGTCATTTTGTCTTTTTCTGGTGATTTTGTGTCTATTTTGAGACATTTTTGGTATTTTTTCCATTCATTTTGTGACTTTATTTGATCGTTTTGTCTTTTTTTTTGGTGGTTTTGTGTCTCAGACGTGTGTTTTCGAGTGATTTTCTGTCTGTTACTGTTCATTTATTGGTCGTTTTGTGTCTATTTTGAGACATTTTTGGTATTTTCTCCATTAATTTTGTGTATTTCTTTGGTCGTTTTGTCTCTTTTTTTGGTGGTTTTGTGCCTCGGATGAAGTCATGCATGTTTGAACTCATCTGACCAACCTCACATTACATAAACAAACCCACAGCAAACAGCCGCGTCCCATTGGCCCACTGACACGTCAATCACAGGGGGCATTGCATCACTCTGTCGGGCTCTCATTTGTGATTGGCTGAGCGCCACTTTGGCTGCCGCCTCCTCGCCCGGGATTGGCTGAGCGCGGACATTGCCGTACATGGTAAAAGAGATTTCGCAATCCGCTGCTCTCCATGTTCCAAACAAAAACACTCCGAGCTCCGACACACGGAATAAACTCCAACTTTCTGCTGGAACTTTCTCCACTTTGACGGATGGTCGTTTCCCCCGCCGACCACTGAAGGTAAGCCGAGTTTCAGCGTCTAAAATCGGCGTCAGCAGTGAGCTGACGGCGGGTTAGCAGCGGGAGCTAACGGCTAGCTGGCTACCTGCCCGGTAAACGGCGGCGGTTCGGGGAAAGTGCCTCCGGTAGAAACGAGTCTCCGGTAGAAACGGGTCTCCGGTGGTGTTGAGGTGTGACCGGGACTCGTGAAGCTTTAACGGGGACTCTGTGTTCGGTCAGTGGGACGGGGATCTGATTCTGCGGGGCTAAAAGTTGTCAAAGTGGCTCTAAATTCAGACTTCACGGAGTCGGAGCTCCGGTTCCGGTCTAAATCCTCCGGTTCGGAGGGCTTCGGGTGTTTCTGGGGGTCACCTGGCCGCCCAGGTTAGCGCCGAGCCCCGCGTGACTCCGGAGTTCCCCTCCGACGGCACAAAGAGCCGCTCGTGATGATGCAACAGCGGGCAACATCTCCGCTGTTTGCACCCGGAGCGCTTTTCCCTGCGCACAGCTGACTGGCTGCATAGCAACGCCTCGGCCAATCACAGCCGAGCTGCTAATTAACCGTAGAGGGGAATAATCTGGCCAATCAGAGAGCCGCAGGGCCGCTGGAGGAGGTGGAGGTGGAGGAGGAGGATGATGAAGGAGGTGAAGCAGAAGGAGATATAGGAAGCGGTGATGGTGGAGGAGCCATCACTATCAAGACCTCCTCCTCAAACATCCTCAAACAAGAGGAGGTGATAGAGGAGGATGCAGAAGAAGGTGGATGATGGAGGAGATACCTCCTGTATCTCGTTCTGCTTCACCTCCTCCTCCAATATGTGGAGGAGAAGAAGGTGGATGATGATGGAGGAGGTTTGAGGAGGAAGTGGTAGAGGAAGGCTCCTCCATCACCTTCTGTATCTCATCCTACTTCACCTGCATCATCATCCACCTTCTTCTCCATCCTCCTCTATCACCTCCTCTTGTTTGAGGATATTTGAGGAGGAGGTGAAGGAGGAGGAGATATAGGAGGTGGTGATGGTCGAGGAGCCTTCCTCGGCCATCACCACCTCCTCCTCCATAATCATCCACTATCTTCTCTGTCCTCCTTTTTCACCTCCTCCTGTTTGAGGATGTTTGAGGAGGTGAAGGAGGACGTTTGAGAAGGAGGTGATGCAGGAGGAGGAGGACGTTTGAGGAGGAGGACATTTGAGGATGTGATGGAGGATGAGGAGGATGTTTGAGCAGCAGGTGAATCCTGACTGATGGATTGAGGCCACCAGAGAAGCAGCTCAGAACGTTTTCTTGGTTCTGGAGGTGGAGAACCTCAGATCTGATGGAACCAGAACCCTTCAGAAATGGTGGTGGATTTTTATTTGTAATATATTTATTAAAGCTTAGTTTAATGTTGTGATAATGTGAAGATCCTAAACGATGCGTCAGAGAAATCCTAAAACCTCCAGAAAAGGAAGAATAAACGACAGCTGTGAAATGTAAATGAGTTTGTAGCTCATTAAATATGAATATCATGTGCAGCAATAAAACATCCACTTCCTATCGGCTCATTATGTAAATAACTAATCACAGCTTTTCTTGTTTTTCTGATTCTAGCTATAGATGTTCACAGTTAAATAATTCTATTTTCACTAAACATCATGAACAACCTGACGTTTATGAAGAAAAATAAATTCAGTTTCATCAACATTCAGCCTCAGTTTCTCATTTCCACATTACAACTTCCAGATCACAGAGTGTCGACAAAGGAACACAACATTTAGTCATCTGGAACTGAACCAGAGAGGATTTACTGGAGGATCAGAACCACAAAAAAAGACAAAAATGAGACACAAAATGACAAAAATGAGACAAATGACCTGAAACAAAACAAAAATGAGACAAAAAATTACACAATTAACACAAACAAGACCAAAAAACGAGAAAACAAGAAACAAAGCAACAAAAACACGAGACAAAAGTCAGACAAAAAAGATCAAAAACAACAAAAACAAGACAAAATATTTCAAAAACGAGACATAAAATGGACAAAAATGACAAAAATTTGAGACAAAATATTACAAAAATTACACAAAATGACACAAACAACAAAAATCAGACAAAACAACAAAAATGAAAGAAAATGACAAAAAATCAGGCAAACGACACGGAGCAAAACAAAAAACAGACAAAAAATTAGACAAAACAAGTTACAATAAGATTGATTGATTGATTGATGATTGATTACAAAGCAACAAAAGAAGACAAAAAATGACTCAAACGATACAAAAAACATCAGAAACGAGAAACAAAGCAACAAAAACATGAGACAGTGAACAATCTAGTATTTTACTTTATGATCAAAACAACTTGTCATGGTCTAGAAATGATTTTAAATTTATAGTTTTACTGATTTACAATCTGCAGTTAATGTCTTCTCTGGAATTTTTACACATTGAGGGCCGGATCGGACCCTCTGGAGGACCGCTTTTGGCCCACGGGCCGCATGTTGGACACCCCTGATCTAGATCTTGTCCTGTTTGTGCTCAGTTTGTTCCAGATGTTCTCTGATCAGATGAAACTATCAGCTGATTTTCTCAGAATGTTCTGAAGAACCGACCATGAGGAACCTTGTGGACGTTTGATCAGGTTTAAACAGATGACGACGTGATGCAGAGTTGCTGCTCTGCTGATGAAACGTCCAGAAAACCATCAGTGTCTGTAGTTCTCTACCGGTTAGCAGCTGATCGATGGGTTTATTGATCATCAGGTCGATCAGATGTTAACAGGAAGTCTGGAGAAACTGACGCCAGATCACATTTCTGGTTTTATCCAGTTCTAGTCTGAATAATCCATTTATTGATTAATCATGGGTTTTAAAAACAAAAACACAGATTTGAATTTTTAGTAAAAAGGTAAAACTGTTAAGATGTTTGTCTTCATGTTATTAATTTATTAGTAATTAATAATAAAAATAACTCAGTTTCAGCCTGAACAGAGAATAACTGATTAACGGACTCTTCTGTTAATCTGAATACAGTTCTGTTGATGACGAAACAGCTTCTGAATATTGATTACTGATGTTTTTATGTGTCGATCAATCAAACGGTTGAGAACTGATCACATTCAGAAAGGAAGTGATGTGAAGTATTGATCAGAAAGAGGACGGCGTTAGACTTTCTGTCAGATGGAGCTGCAGCGATTAATCAAGCAATCGATTATTAATAATATTAATCGATCAATAGTTGTTAAACAGAAAAATTAAATGGAATATGAAGATGATTGAATAATAGAAAGAATCACCAGAACTGAACTAAATGTTGATGTGGACCCACTGGTAGGAACCAGAACCTGGTCTAGATATTGGTGTTCACAGAGGTCCAGGTATTCATAGAGGTCTAGATGTTGGTGTTCATAGAGGTCTAGATGTTGGTGTTCATAGAGGTCTAGATGTTGGTGTTCATAGAGGTCTAGATGTTGGTGTTCATAGAGGTCTAGATGTTGGTGTTCATAGAGGTCTAGATGTCCATAGAGGTCTAGATGTTGGTGTTCATAGAGGTCTAGATGTTGATGTTCATAGAGGTCTAGATGTCCATAGAGGTCTAGATGTTGGTGTTCATAGAGGTCAAGATGTTCATAGAGGTCTAGATGTTGGTGTTCATAGAGGTCTAGATGTTGGTGTTCATAGAGGTCTAGATGTTGGTGTTCATAGAGGCCTAGATGTTGGTGTTCATAGAGGTCTAGATGTTGGTGTTCATAGAGGTCTAGGTGTTCATAGAGGTCTAGATGTTGGTGTTCATAGAGGTCTAGATGTTGGTGTTCATAGAGGTCTAGATGTTGGTGTTCATAGAGGTCTAGATGTTCATAGAGGTCTAGATGTTGGTGTTCATAGAGGTCTAGGTGTTCATAGAGGTCCAGGTGTTGGTGTTCATAGAGGTCTAGATGTTGGTGTTCATAGAGGTCTAGATGTTCATAGAGGTCTAGATGTTGGTGTTCGTAGAGGTCCAGGTGTTCATAGAGGTCCAGGTGTTGGTGTTCATAGAGGTCTAGGTGTTCATAGAGGTCTAGATGTTGGTGTTCATAGAGGTCTAGATGTTGGTGTTCATAGAGGTCTAGATGTTCATAGAGGTCTAGATGTTGGTGTTCGTAGAGGTCCAGGTGTTCATAGAGGTCCAGGTGTTGGTGTTCATAGAGGTCTAGATGTTGATGTTCATAGAGGTCTAGATGTTGATGTTCATAGAGGTCTAGATGTTGGATGTAGATGTTCAGAGTTGGAGCTGCTTCATGTTGATATTTCACAGTTGAGGCTGGTTTTCCTGAATGTTCTCCGCAGATCCTGAGATGATCTCTGTTCTGATGAAGTTCTTCTGTATCTTCACCACGTTTCAGTTTTATTTCTTCAGATGTTGAACCTGTTATAGAGTCGATGCTGCAGCGTTCTAAAGGTGAACCTGAATGTCTGTGTGTGTCCTTCAGGTCGTCCAGCGTTTCTTCTCCACTCGGTGTCTCGGATTCTCTACAGCTGAGGAGACTCCGGTCAGAGATCGCTTCCTGCAGGCATCACATCCAAATGAGCCGGTCGTCCCAGCCGAAACTAACAGCTGACCACAACGGCGTGAGCGTCATCCAGAGCCAGGCCCACGCCTCCTCGTCCTCGTCCCTGCCGGCCGCCGTCGCCGGGCTGCAGCAGGTCCCTCAGCTCGTCCCCGCCGACCCGTCCTCCGCAGGCGGAAAAGCCCTGCCCCCCAGCAAGATGAAGAAGCCCCCCGCAGACAAGGACAGCGAGGAGTACCGCCAGCGCCGCGAGCGCAACAACCTGGCGGTGAAGAAGAGCCGCATGCGCAGCAAGCAGAAGGCCATGGACACGCAGCAGCGCGTCAACGAGCTGAAGGAGGAGAACGAGCGGCTGGAGGCCAAGATCAAACTGCTGAGCAAGGAGCTGAGCGTGCTCAAAGACCTGTTCCTGGAGCACGCTCACAACCTGGCCGACAACGTGCAGCCGCCCACCGGCGCCGAGGGCTCCAGCCCCGCCCCCAACAGCTCCTCCACCAACGGGCAGTGAGGGGCGGAGCCTCGTCTTCACTGCTTCTGATTGGTTTATTGATCATTAATTAATCATCAGTTACCTTTAACCCCGCCTCCAGAACCTCCCAGAATCCTCCTGGAAAACTTTTATCGACGGAGGAAAACAGCTACTAAACTCAGTCTGTGACTTTTTCACATTGATTCAGTCAAATGTTTCCTAAAGACTTTTAAAGTGAGCAGCAGTCGGTCTGACGGCAGTTATTGATCCTCTGATCAGTCGATCAGGACCACCTGGACTCTGACAGACTGGGTCTGGGACATCTGGACTCGGTTTGTGGTTCAACCTGACCGGCTGCTGCAGGACCGACATGTAAATGTTCAGATTCCCTTTTCTAAGATGTGTATTTCCTGTTCCAGAGTTTTTAAGTATTTCACTACATGTTGATGTCTAAAGGAGAGTTCTGTCTTCAACACGTTAGAGACCAACAGATCCGAGTCACTTAGAGACAGAACCGTCCTTTACTGTGTTTTATTCACAAAGTGTTTGAGTTTCACATGTTAATGTTTGAACAGTCGAGTCTTTCCTGCCGAATCGAGTTACACCTTCATCTGCTGTCGGATCAGAGGCTGGAAGAGAGAAAAATACTGGAATCATCTGAAATCAGAGAAAAATACTGAAATAATTCCACATTTACCTCCAGAACCGTCTGTAGGGTCCACACAAAATGTTGGAATAGAAAGAAAATTGTCTTAAAAGTTCAGATTCTGCAGAACAATGTTTAGAAAATAACAGAATTCTAGTCACTGCTGCTTTAGTCACTTTAATGTTTCAAGTTAAATTTAACTCTGAAGCAGGAAAATCCTGTTTCCCTGCAGCCTCTGATCTGATGGCAGCTCCAGGTTTAAACCCCAGGAAGCTACGCAGGTTGAACCCCCAGCCTCACCTGTAAGACCCTCACCTATAGGGCCCTCACCTGTAGGACCCTCACCTATAGGACCCTCACCTATAGGGCCTCACCTGTAGGACCCTCACCTATAGGGCCCTCACCTATAGGGCCTCACCTATAGGGCCCTCACCTATAGGGCCTCACCTGTCGGCCTCCAGACAGGTGTGTCTGTGTTCGGTGGGCGGGTCCAGACACCACAGACTCTGCTGGCGTGCCGCAGCTTTAATTAAATCCACTTTAACCCGGCCGGCTCGTTAGCCGTCTGCTAACGAGGTCAGAGCAGATCGGGACAGGTATCCGTGGTGACCCCGCCCACCACAGGCCACGCCCACCTCCATGTCAGACTCTGTAATTACAGGAGCTTTGTGTGGGCGTGGAACGTTTCTCCACAGGGTTTGTCTGTCAGGAGCTTCACCTCCTGCAGGAAAGGTGTCGACTGAGTTTGAGCTGCAGCAGCCCAATGTTCCCACAACATCCCCACAGCGTTCCTTCAAATCTTCTCTCAGGATTTTTTTAACCAAAAATCAAAACAAACCTGCTGTTCATCAGTCAGAACTGGATGTTTGTTACTGAGGTTTTAAACGTTCTCCAGATGAAACCCAACGAGCTGCAGCTGATGATCACTTCCTCATCATTGATCATCTTCTGGCTCAATCAATCAGCTGTTTGTGTCCAAAACATGGATCAGCGTTTCCTCAAATATCTCGTTTTGTCCAAAAATCTTCAGTTTACTGTCAGAGGAAAGAAACCAGAGAATATTATTTAAAATTAAAAATGATGAATCAGTTACCAGAATAGCTTCAGGTTAATGAACAGCTGCAGCTCCAGAGATGTTCCAGAGTGGATGTTGTGGGAACGTCTGTCTGTCTGTCGGCTGCGTCTGTTTCACTTTTCTATCGTTGGTTTTCTACTTTTCTTGCAGCATGTTATCATGTTTCTAGGGAGGTTTGCATGAGGGTCTGAAACGTTCCTGCACTCAGAGGAAACCCAACCTTCTGGTCTTCAGTGGATCCGGATGTGATCGTCATGATGTTTGCTTTGGTCTGAATGTTGCTGGGCAGCATTTCTGTGTCACTCAGCTTTTTTATATCAGAACCGGGGCTCATGTGCATTCTAAATTAAAATTGAGTATAAAAGTTAATCTGAGGTTTGACTGTGATTCATGTTTCTGTCTCTGCTTCATTCTGACCATCATTCAGGACGTTTGTTCCATTAACGCTCAAACCAAACAGTTCCTCAGAAGAAAACATCAGCTGGTTTCACTTGGGATTAATAAAGCATCCATCCATCCATCCATCCATCCATCCATCCATCCATCCATCCATCCATCCATTTCTGAAGAAAGTTCAAGTTTCTGGTTGAGTTTAAAAGTTTTTCTGTTTGTGTTCACAGATGGCTGACTGATCAATACAACAGTTTCTTCACTGCAGGAACCTTTAGATTGTTTTACAGAAGCCTGAACCTTTTTTCTGACTCCAGGAACCGTCCCTGTAGAACCTCTTTCAGGGAGAACAAGGTTCCTACTCATGGGTAGGTTCCTGTAGAACACTGCTGTGATTGGTTTGTCTGAAAGGACAATGACTGAAAGCTCCAAGTTTCTCCTCTTAGCATCACCATCAACTGCTTATATTTCCATATTTTCATAACAGAACAATGCTGATCGTTCTACCAGTAGGGCCTACGTAGCACTAGAGGAGTACCTAAGTATTTGTGATGTTCTGGTGGATGTGGAATTAAGGTTGGAATCTACAACACAACAGAAACAGAAAGGATGAAACCTGACCAAGAGGACACGAGATCGTCCACATAGAATCACAAATTTATTAAAATGATTCAAAACCTGTCCAGCATGATGAACAAATATCCAAAAAAAAAACTCAAACGTCCAAAAGGTTTATAAAAGAGTAACTGTTCTATTGTCTAGTATTAGATGTGTTGATGCCGTTGGGTTCCTTAGAGCAATAAACAAAACATGAAGGCTGAAACCCGTGAAAATTACTCAAATTCTCCAAAATGATTCAATAATTGGCCAAAAGGACAAAAAAAGTCACTTTGCTTTAACATCACATTGAAGCTGTTGGATTCTTTACTGCAATAGAAACACAAACTCAAAGTGCTACTCAACAGTCGACCAGAAAGACCCAAGAGTTGTCCAGTATGTGCTATTTGGTCCGGGGAACTCAGAGTTAACATCCTGGTCGAAGCTGTTGGATCCTAAAACAGAAACAGAGAAGCTGACACTAAAGTCAACTTGTCCAAAAGGACTTTAAATTGTAACTTCTCCATAAATGACTATCTGTAGTAGCAGTCAGAGTTAACATGTCACTTTATATCCTGTTGGATTTTACACCTCAATGGTCTTGGTGTCCTGATGTTGGAGCTGTTGGATCCTATGATGGAAACCAGTCAGCTGTCTGTCCAGGCCTCTGTAGGGCCTGAACCAACACTCTGAACTCTTAACAAGCTGGAATATGAACCACCAGACTGACTTTCATGGTGCTTGGTGCAATGACAGTAAAGTAGAAGCTGAACCTTAAACACTGAAACTTGACTCAACTTGTCCAAAATGACTCAAAAATGGTACCTTTCCCACTAAGTGCTATTTGTTTTGGTGCTCTGGGAGTTCATGCTGTGGTTGAAACTGTTGAATCCAACAATGAAAAGACTGAAAAGGCCGATTAGGTGACGGATCCTGGAGACGTCACCTGGTACCCAAACGGAGTAGAATCAGAGCAGAAACACCTTCAGCTGCACCTGTGAGGGCGTCGCTGTTTATTATTCTGATGAACCTCACATAAACCTGCAGATTAATGCTCCAAGGAAGCAGGTTTAAGGATAATTCCTGTTGAAATAAACCGGATTTATCCTTAATAAACAGTTTTTTCCTCAGTCATTTTGGTTTGTCTTAATGAACCGTGAACAGAACCTTCAGGTGAGTCGCTGCTTCGTACCTGCAGCTACTGACTGGACTGACTGCTGGTGCTGCAGTTTTTAGTGACTATCATAGGATGAGCAGAACCAAGATCATGTTTCGGTTCAGAGTGAGCCAAAAGTCTGTCCTTCCCCAGTTTATCAGCCCTCAGAGGGGAGGCAGCCGGTACCACGACCCGCCTCCCTCCATCGGATAGAACTCGTCAGGTTCTGGACGGTTCGGGTCAGAAGACTGAACTGACAAGAGTTCATCTGGAACTGAAACCTGCAGCGTCACAACATTTAACACATTCAGTGACTGAACACTTCTCTGATTTAGTGCTGCCCTTCTGATGGACCACCGGACCAAAACATCTGTCCAGGAGTCAACAGAGACAAATCATTTAGTAGTTCTGTTTGAATTCTGCCATCACTTCTAGATATAATGTCTGTTAAGATCATTTCAATTTCTCCAAGAGGATGAATAAAGTATCTAGTTATTGTTTGAGTCTAAAAGTTGCTGTTTGTGCATTAATATTCATGTTTTGGTTGTTTTGGAGCATGAATATAGAAGTATTTGACATTTTGTTCTGTTAATTTGAAGGTTTTTGCTGTTGTGGTGCATTAATGTCCAAGTTTTTGACATATTGTCATGCTAATATTCAGATTTTTGCTGTTTAGTTGCATTAATATCCAATTGTTTGACATTTTGTTGTGTTAATAGTCAGGTTTTTGTTGTTTTGGTGCAATAATATCCAATTGTTTGACATTCTCGTGTGTTAATTTGCAGGTTTTTGCTGTTTTGGTGCATTAATATCCAGGTTTTTGATTTTTACAATCTTACACTACAACGTTTTGGAGACAAACTGCAACTTTCTTGGCGTAAAATAATCTTTAATACTGATAAAGATCGTACATCTAATTTAGGCACAACTTAAACAGGACCAGTAAATGAAGTATTTTTCTGACGTTGGTCCACTGAAATAACTCTGTGCCCTCGGCAGCCATCAGTTCTAGTAGTTAACAGACCAGACTCCTTTTAAACTAATAATTAGAGAGCTGAGACTGTCATTTTATTGGTCACCTGGATGTAAAAACTGCATGTAGAAAATTAAGAGTCAAATCTGATTTCAACTACTTTTAAAGTTTAGTGATTTTACCTAAAAATACACTTAAAGACGAATGTTTTCCCTGTTATAGTCCTACCATGTAGTCTCACTACACTGCTGGAGCCAGTGCTACATCGTGATTGGCTGGATGTTTCCCGCTCCGGCTGTTACAAAGCATACGGTTGGTTGTTGGGAGGAAGAGGCGGGGCATATGTAGCTCCACTGCTTTTCAGAACTCATAAAATGGTGCCCCTGCTTCAACAGAGCAGTTAGTCTCTTTGCTACACCTGTTAGCATCCACTCACCTGCTGGCGTGGCCGTCCTGCTCGGTGAGAACTCATATAACATGTTAGCACTGCCTTCCTCACGGTGACAAGTGATCACAATGAAAATATAACTACCGAATTAATGCTATTAGCATGCTAACTGCTAATCGCGAGTCAGCTAATTAGCCGCCCGTTAGCCATCATGCTAATGTGTGTTCAGAAGATAAACTAGTGTGATTTATAGCTACGTGGTGACAATTTTCAGCATTCATATCCAGCTTTGTTGTTGTTTTGGTGTGTTAATATCCATGTTTTTGTTGTTTTGGTGTGTTAATATCCATGTTTTTGTTGTTTTGGTGTGTTAATATCCATGTTTTTGTTGTTTTGGTGTGTTAATATCCATGTTTGTGTTGTTTTGGTGTGTTAATATCCATGTTTTTGTTGGTTTGGTGTGTTAATATCCATGATTTTTGTTGTTTTGGTGTGTTAATATCCATGTTTTTGTTGTTTTGGTGTGTTAATATTCAAGTTTTTGTTGTTTTATTGTGTTAATATCCATGTTTTTGTTGTTTTATTGTGTTAATATCCAATTTTTTGTTGTTTTGGTGTGTTAATATCCAAGTTTTTGTTGTTTTGGTGTGTTAATATCCATGATTTTGTTGTTTTGGTGTGTTAATATCCAAGTTTTTGTTGTTTTGGTGTGTTAATATCCATGATTTTGTTGTTTTGGTGTGTTAATATCCAGTTTTTTGTTGTTTTGGTGTGTTAATATCCAAGTTTTCATTGTTTTGGTGTGTTAATATCCAAGTTTTTGTTGTTTTATTGTGGTAATATCCATGTTTTTGTTGTTTTATTGTGTTAATATCCAGGTTTTTTGTTGTTTTATTGTGTTAATATCCATGTTTTTGTTGTTTTGGTGTGTCAATATTCAAGTTTTTGTTGTTTTATTGTGTTAATATCCATGTTTTTGTTGTTTTATTGTGTTAATATCCAGGTTTTTGTTGTTTTGGTGTGTCAATATTCAAGTTTTTGTTGTTTTGTTGTGTTAATATCCAAGTTTTTGTTGTTTTGGTGTGTTAACATCCATGTTTTTTTTGGTTGTTGTGTTAATATCCAGGTTGTTGTTATTTTGTTGTGTTAATATCCAGGTTGTTATTGTTTTGGTGTGTTAATATTCAAGTTTTTGTTGTTTTATTGTGTTACTATCCAAATTTTTGTTGTTTTTGTGTGTTAATATCCATGTTTTTTTTGGTTGTTGTTGTGTTAATATCCAGGTTGTTGTTGTTTTGGTGTGTTAATATCCAGGTTGTTGTTGTTTTGTTGTGTTAATATCCAGGTTGTTGTTGTTTTTGTGTGTTAATATCCATGTTTTTTTTGGTTGTTGTTGTGTTAATATCCAGGTTGTTGTTGTTTTGTTGTGTTAATATCCAGGTTGTTGTTGTTTTGGTGTGTTAATATCCATGGTTTTTTTTGGTTGTTGTTGTGTTAATATCCAGGTTTTTGTTGTGTTAATATCCAGGTTGTTGTTGTTTTGGTGTGTTAATATCCAGGTTGTTGTTGTTTTTGTGTGTTAATATCCATGTTTTTTTTGGTTGTTGTTGTGTTAATATCCAGGTTGTTGTTGTTTTGTTGTGTTAATATCCAGGTTGTTGTTGTTTTGGTGTGTTAATATCCATGTTTTTTTTGGTTGTTGTTGTGTTAATATCCAGGTTGTTGTTGTTGTTTTGTTGTGTTAATATCAGGTTTTAGCATGCTACCTGCCAATCGTGAGTAAGCTAATTAGCCCCAAGTTAGCCATCATGCTAACCTGTGCATCAGTGTTCAAAATATGAACTTGTGTGGTTTATACAGTTATGTAGAATCTGTTCATAGAAACTTTACATCCTGATTCGGTGAATAATGTGTTTTTTAAGGTTAATTTACGGGAAGTTATAGTTTGTACTCCATATTTAAGCAGCTAACAGCAGCTTGTTTTTATTTTAACCAGCAGCTCATATTCTCATATGGAGCTCTCAATATGTTTTTGCTGGCCAGCTATTACACTTTTCTATTCCAGGGACAATTACGAGACCCTGCTGGACATTTAATCAAAGACATTTGTTTGCTTTGGACTCAGGAAACACACACATGTTTTCGGGTGTAAACTGTAGAATTCACTGATATTTCAAGTTAAACGCCTGGAATCTGGGAGATAAAATGTTTTCTTTCCTTCTAAACTTTACTGTCACTCACACGAGGTACAGGAGATTATTTTCAGCCTGGGTCCGGTTTATTTCCTTTAAGTTTCCTTTAATTTTATGCTCAGAGCAGATAAAGGTGTTGGAGATTCCCAGAAGTGTGTTTCAGGTCCAGTAGCTGGTGTCACTGTGAATAACTTCCCCGTGTTGTTTCACATGTTCTTCTTCATTAGACTGGTTCCACCCTCGTGCCAATTTTTTTTTTTTTTTTTTTTACCATTTTTAAGACTAATTGAGTAACATTTTGAGGGAAAAAGAGAACAAAATTTAACGTTTTTCATTTTGGTTTTCTGTTTTACAGAATTTGATGAATTTTGGGTTATTTTTGTCAAATTTGATGTTATTTTGGACAATTCCTTTAACCATTTAAAAATATTTTTTGAGTCACTTTGAAAAAGTTTTTAATCATCATCACTTTGGAAACATTCTGAGTAATTTTTTGGCAGATTTTAGGTCATTTTGGAGAATTACTTAACCATTATGAAAAAAAAATTGAGTCGCTTTTGGATGAATTTTGTATGATTTCTTGAACCAGTTTGAAGATTTTTTGAGTCACTGGAAATTTTTTAATAATATTTGAGAATTTTCAATCACTTTGAAAACATTCTGAGTCATTTTTTTGTCAGGTTTTAGGTCATTTTTGACAATAATTTAACCATTTTGGGAAAAGAATGAGTCATCAAGGAAAAATTTTGAGTAATTTTTGAGAATTGTGTCCGATTTTAAGTCATTTTGGAGAATTATTTAACCATTTTGAAGATGGTTTTGGGTCACTTTGCAATATTTTGACAATCTTAATTCCTTTTTGAAACATTTTGTCCATTTTTTAAAACCATTATGAAGATTAATTGGGTTATTTTGGGAAAGTTTTTGTTTTTGATTCACTTTGGAAACATATTGAGTGATTTTTTTTTTTTTTTTTAATTTTGCATAATTTTGGACGATTTCTTGAACCATTTTAAGATGTTATTTCAGTCCTCCACACTGACATCAGGTGTGTGTGGATCTCCCTCAGGTGAACTTCTCTGATTGGCTGGATGCAGGTGACTGCAGGGTCCTGATTGGCTGCGGTGTGACAGGAACAGGTGAGGTGAGGCCTGTCTGTGAGTCTCTGCTTTCACCTCCTGTTCCTCTGTTGTGTTTCTGTTTTATTTAAACTCCTCAGCAGACATATCCAGAGGTGTGGAGGTGCTGAGGGTTTTATGGTCTGTCAGTCAGACGTGACTCAGCGGCAGCCATGTGTTGGATCGGTGTGTGGACAGATAAGACGCTGATTGATAAGACGCTGATTGATAAGCTGTTATCAGCCGGGTGAATGATTGACGCAGTGACATCATGATGGCCTGAGCCGGCTGAACTAACCGTGGCAGGTTTTTTTGTTTCTGTGCCATCCAAAGGTCGTAGCGATCATGTCAGCAGGTTGTAAAGGTTTACTGGCGAGCAGTGGAGCGTCTCCGGCTGATACAGAACCAGTCCTCCTACCTCCTCCTCCCATTGTTCCCATAATTACTGTCAGCGTCTAAAAATAGACCCGTGGGTGTGTGGACGACCAATCATCTGTCTGCTGAGAAACTGGAACATCAGCTTTTATCCTCAACACTTCTGAAGCCTCACGCTGCCTGTCAGACGTGTTGCTTTAAACATACGTGTCCTTTAACCCTGGTGTCATCCTGCTGGTCAAATTTAAAGTTTGAAAATGTGGGAAAAAAATCTATTTTCACAGTGAAACTTCTGATGTCCACATTTTCAACATTTTGGGGAAATTTTTGAACATTTTTTGGTGGAAAAAAAGAAATGTTAAAAATGTTTCTTAAGAACATTCACAAAAAAAAATCAACCAAAATCCAGCGAATTTCGCTGGATTTTGGTTGATTTTCATGGGAATGATCTTAAAGAAAATATTTGAAGTTTTACTGATATATATGTGATCATTTTAGATATTTTTAGGATTTGTTTTTTATGTTTCTTTGTGGTTGCTTCGTGTCTCTTTGTGGTGATTTTGTGTCTCTGTGGTACTTTGGCGTCTTGTTTTTTGCGTCTATCAGATGATTGATGATGTGTTACTTGGAGATGAATCAATCTAAATTTTATTTTATTTATCGTTCTCTCATGTTTATAACTGGAGTCCAGGCCTGATGCTGTTACTCGTTAAAACAAGTTCCGTTTGTTCATATATGAGAACTTTTATTCTGAAACAGGAAACAGAAACCAAAGCTAGGATCTAAAAGAGGTGTCTGTGTAGTTTCTCATTCATCCAGGTCATGGTTATCCAGAGTTGTTTAAATCAATCCAACTGGACTGTAAGAAGGTTCCTTGAAGACGTTCCACCTCTCATCCAAGAGGCTTCTTCAGTTCTGGTGGTGGTTGATGTTGCCTCAGCTTATAACCTCTGTGAGGTGTGGTCAGTGTTATTCACATTCTGATGACCATTGTCCAGGCCCACCTGGCTCCTCCCCTGGACAGGGAGGACAGATGGTTTGAGAGAGGCGTGAAAGAAGCCATCCATGTCAAAGTGGAGAAGCCATCTCTGAACAGGGGGGTGGTCTGCGACATCATCTTTCACCATTTTACAATCAGGTGCTTTCAAAACTCCCCAAAAGAACTACTCAGCAGAATGACTCAGGTGAAGTGGCTCATGCTAACGACCACCATTAGCATACGAGGGCTCGGTGAAACTCGCATTTCAATGACCCCCTTTGTCATTCCCTGGCTCCCAACGACCATCGGTTGAGGAGCCAGACGGGCCTTGGCAATGTGAATAACACTGACCACACCTCACAGAGGTTATAAGCTGAGGCAGCATCAACCACCACCAGAACTGAAGAAGCCTCTTGGATGAGAGGTGGAACGTCTTCAAGGAACTTTCTGAAAGTCCAGTTGGAGAGATCTAAAAGATGCTGAAAAGCTGCAAAGGCTTTGTGTCGGCCTCCACATATCACCTCCCATCCTGCGCTCTGATTGGCTGCCCTGTGGTATCTGTGGGAGGTGAGGTCAACCTGAGGGCGTGCTGAGGCTGTTTCTGGCCAGGAGAGCGAGCCGAGCGCCTCATGGATGTTTGTGTTTCTTCTTCTGTGGTTTCATTTCTCCACACCAGTTATTACTAACAACAAGACTCTGGGAGATGTTCAGCAGCCAGGCGGGTTCTTCTGCTGAGTCTCCAGCCTCTGGAGACCAAGAAGTCACATGATGATGTTTGCTCAGCTAACCTGATGGTTCAGTCATTCATTATTACACTCGCTCTCTGCTGAGAGGTCACCCCCTCCTCACTGGTCTCACCGTTCCTGCAGCGCTGACAGAAAGCTCTACCAGATCCATCAGAAAGCTCCAGCAGATCCATCAGGAAGCTCCACCAGATCCATCAGAAAGCTCCACCACATCTCCATCAGAAAGCTCCACCACATCTCCATCAGAAAGCTCTACCAGATCCATCAAAAAACTCCAGCAGATCCATCAGAAAGCTCCACCACATCTCCATCAGGAAGCTCCATCAGGTCCATCAGAAAGCTCCACCACACCTCTATCAGAAAGCTCCATCACATCTCCATCAGGAAGCTCCATCAGGTCCATCAGAAAGCTCTACCAGATCCATCAGAAAGCTCCACCAGATCCATCAGAAAGCTCCACCACATCTCCATCAGAAAGCTCCATCACACCTCCATCAGAAAGCTCCACCAGATCCATCAGAAAGCTCCATCAGGTCCATCAGAAAGCTCCACCAGATCCATCAGAAAGCTCCACCAGATCCATCAGAAAGCTCCACCAGATCCATCAGAAAGCTCCACCACATCTCCATCAGAAAGCTCCATCACACCTCCATCAGAAAGCTCCACCAGATCCATCAGAAAGCTCCACCAGATCCATCAGAAAGCTCCACCAGATCTCCACCAGATCAGAGTCCTGCAGCCAAACAAGTGTGTGAAGGACTGCATCGTCTGTGGACCTGTTCTGAAGATAGGATCTAGTGTGGACCAGATATCTGCTCTCATCCTTTCAAAGAACTTCATTAAGGTGGAGTGAGTCCTTCAGACCGGTTATGTTGGACGTTACTGGTATTTTTTTGTGTCTTCATGCTGATTTTGTGTCTCCTTGTGGTAATCTTTTTTATCTGTGGTTATTTTGTGTTTCTTCATTGTAGTTTTTACATCTGTTAGTGGTAGTTTTGTGTGTCCTTATTGTAGTTTTTACATCTGTTAGCGGTAGTTTCGTGTGTCTTCATGGTAGTTGACCTTAGCGTGTTTCTGTGTTGGCGTGTTGTCAACGGGACGTGTTTGATGCTGTGAGTCTCCTGCAGGTTGTGTTCATGTTGTGTTGCTTCCAGACCAGTGATATCACTGAGGGCTCCTCCCTTCACAAACACAGAGCTGGTCCAGATAAGAGTTTCTGTTGGCCGCCAGCTGAACCAGACACTCTCAGCTGATCCTGGTTCAGCTCGTCCTGCTGCAGATAAATGCGTGTTCAGAGTGTTCATGTTGGCTGGCTGAATGCAGATCTTTCTGTGTTTTAACGTGCAGATCTGGGAGGATGAACTCGATGTCTCTTCCCACGATGCTCTGCTCTCCTTCCTCTCCAGATGGGGAGGCATGAAAACATTTTACACTTCAAACATAAAAATGAGCAATGGCCTCGTCCTCCATCGCCAAGCTACGTTTGTTTAAAATCCACCTCCTCCGAGAATCTGGCAGCGCCTTCACACAGAAACATCTGGAAAACATGTTCTCCGGTTGTTTCCTTTTTTCCCTGTGCATCCTGAAGCTGCTCAACAACATGAGCATGACTCCACTAGTGAGGACCTCCAGTCATCCTGGTCCTCTGAAGGTCCAGACCTGGACCGTCAACTACCCACTACTGTTACTGAACCAGCTGGTCCTGGTACCGACTCTAGAACCAGTGGATGGATCAACAGAACCAGCTGCTACCAGATTAGATCACTGTAGCTGCTTATTGTCCACTGAAACAATGACAACAGAACAGCTGCTCACATTCAGAGGATTCTGAAAATACGTCCAGAACAAATGCTGATCATGCTTCTTTTTGTCACGACTTTGTGTTTTAATAATAGTCTTGTGAGTTTTTATGGTGATTTCACATGTTTTGTTGGTGATTTTACATCTTTTTTGGTGATTTTGCATCTTCTGGTGGTGATGTCACATCTTTTGGTGGTGATTTTACATCTTTTTGTGTTCATTTTATGTTTTAATGATAATCTTGTTCATGTTTGTGTTGATTTTGCTTCTTTTATTTTATTTGTCCACTGAAATAAATCAAACCCAACAACCTCCATCAGGTTGAACCAGTTCAAAGTTGTGAAATCAGGATCTGTTCTTCCAAGAAAAATAGATTAATTAATTAATTTATTGTTTTATTATATTGCAGCTGTAATCACATTAATTAATGTTTTAGTTGCCAGCTGTGGAGTCCGAAATATTAAATGCTAATAATTCATATTATAGCAGCGATAGAAAGTAACTAAGTACATTTACTCAAGCTCTGTATTTTTGTGAAAACTGCAGGTTCTTGTACTTGAATACGTCCATGTTGTACTACCACTCCAGTACATTTCACAGGAAATACTGTACTTTTATCTTTAGTTGGTTTGCAGATTTAACTTGATGACATAAAACATAATCAACAAATTAATTAGACTGTGATGCTGTAAATTAAGATAAAACTTTATTGATCATGACTTTCCTCGTTTATATAAAGTAGTGACATCACCTTTATTAGCGGCTGCTGTGTGGAAGTGATGAACACATCCATGATTATGCTTCAGTAATAGTGAGTAATATGCATCAGATAAGATACTTTACTGTCGTTGAACAGAGTACAACAAAACTCAGTCTTCGTATCCCAGCTGGTTAGGAAGAATCCGACACACTGGAGGTGACGGGGTTAAATGTTTTGCTCAAAGGCTAAACAGCTCAGTGACGCTGAGGTTTGAACCACCGACCAGTAGCCCAGAGCTTCACTACTCAGCCACCTGGACCCAGTGCTCTGCCTGTGGTTGGTGTGTGCCTCTTTGTGGTAGTTTTGTGTGTCTTTGTGCAGACAGGAGCCAGTCGATCATTCTGCAGTACAGAGGGTGACCTGACTCTGACCATCAGGTGACATTAAACCACCTGCCTCTGCAGCGTTGATGTGTGTGAATGCAGCCTGAGAATCTGCAGCAGGACGTCCTCCTGAGGCTTCGCTGAGTGGGTGTGTTTGGACGATGAGCTGAGACTGACGGATGGACGGCGTCCAGTGTCCGCTCGCAAAGAGAAGGAGCCTCCTGAGGGTCAGAAGACGTGTTTGTGAGGAGCAGGAGGCCGAAGGTGAAGCCGTTTATTCCGCCAATCGATGCTGAAGCCGGCGTTCGCAGAGAGCTGTCAGACCTCCAGATGTCTGTTAGCAATCAGGGTCAGCGTGATTGACAGGTTCAGGCTTCGCTTGTCAGGATGAATTAGGCGAGCGGAGCGGAGCAGCAGCGACGCCTCCAAGGTTCCTGATTCATGGCGGAGGCTGATAACGTCAGCGGGAGCTTGGCAGCGCTGCTCTCCACGCCGCTGATTTATTCCAGGTTTCACAACTCATAAACAAGATAAAGGCTTGGTGAGGGCTGAGCTGCACGGCACTGAGCTGCAGCTACGGGAATGTTCTGCCGAGGACAAGCTGGAGACAACCAGTCCACGTCCTCCAGGTCCTGGTGGAGGGACAACTGGAAGTCCCACCAAGACTCAGAGTCAGAAAGAGTCCCCTTAAAACCTGAGAGAGAGACAATGTCCCCACAAAACCTCTTAGAGAGACGGAGTCCCCACAAAACCTTAGAAAGACAGTGACTGTTTTACATCTTGCCGTTTTGAGTCTCTTTGTGCTCATTTTGTGAGTCTTTGTGCTCATTTTGTGAGTCTTTGTGCTCATTTTGTGAGTCTTTGTGCTCATTTTTTGAGTCTTTGTGGTCCTTTTGGTCTTTTTGTGATTGTTTTGCATCTCTTTGTAGTTGTTTTGTGTCTCTTCATGGTAGTTTTGTGTGTCTTCATGGTAGTTTTGTGTCTCAGGTGTTGGTCCCCTACAGGTGTGTTGTGATGCTGTCAGACTCAGTGTGTTAGAGTTTCTATCTGAGCTTTGGTCCAGCAGGTTTAGATTCCTGCAGCAGAGTGACTGTTGGAGTTCTGCCTGCTGGACTCTGCTCTTACAGTAAACAGTAAAGTGTGCGATCATTGTGTGATCGTTGTGCGATCGTTGTGCTATCATTGTGTGATCGTGATCATTGTGCGACTGCTGTGTGTTTGTGTTGTATCCTGCAGGAACTGGAACCCGAAAAGAATCCTGTTTCTCATCACAGCTCCACTCAGAACCAAAGATGAAAAACATGAACTGGAAACCGACCATCAGAGCTGGACCCTGAAAACCTGCTTCAGTGAGTGTCTGTGTGACCCAGGTTTAGGTTTAGGTTAGACCAGGTTTAGGTTCAAGTTAGATCAGGTTTAAATCAGGTTTAGGTTCAGGTTTAGGTTCAGGTTTAGATCAGGTTGAGGTTCAGGTTTAAATCAGGTTTAGATCCAGGTTTAGATCAGGTTGAGGTTCAGGTTTAGATCCAGGTTTAGATCCAGGTTCAGGTTTACATCCAGGTTTAGTTCAGGTTAGTTGTTGGTCCTCACAGAGGTATAATGTGTGTCAGTTTGATCAGATCTGTGAAGTGAAACATCAGATTTGACCCCCGAGTCCAATATTCAACTGAACACTCTTTGTGACTTCATATTTTTAGAGTCGACATCATCGGCGCTGTGAGTTCGAGCCAGACCAAATCAAATCAGCCATGTTTGCTTTTGAAAGGATGCATTAATATCTCCCTTCACTGGGAGTCCCAGCGGCCGGAGCCTAATCTCTCTGTAAATCTAATTTATTACGTTGATAAGCTGACGGGGTCCGAGTGCAGCTCCGCTTCCTTCCTCCGTCCTCCGGGATCCTTAGCTCATCAAACACACGTTGACCAATCAGTGGCCAGCGTTTGGCTTCCATCTAGAGCTGTGGAGATGAGTTAATCCTGGGCGAGCCACGTGTCCCAGCAGCTCCCTGAGGACGAAGACCTCTCTCTGCTGATAACAACTTTACAAGAGTCCTTCCAGATCTGGAGGATATCTGGGCTTCTAAATGTTAAAAATCAACCTTCTCTGTTCCAGCGTTCTGCTCCATAGTGATCAATAATAGGTATTGATCGGCTCAGCTTCCACATGAATGGTAGCATTTTTATTCCAATGTAAAATGACAAAAACAAGACATAAACGGACAAAAAACAAGACAAAATTACAGAAACGAGACACAAATAGACAAAAATGACACACAAAATGACAAGAATGAGACAAAACTAGAAAAACGATGCAAAATGACAAAAACAAGACACATGAGAAAAATGAGACAAAACGAGAAAAACACAAAACGACAATAACAAGACAGAAAATGACCAAAATGAGACACAAAATGACAAAAACAAGACAAAATGACAAGAACGAGCCAAATTTGAAAAATGATGCAAAATGACAAAAATGAGACGCAACATGAGAAAAATGAGACAAAACGAGAAAAATAAAACACAAAACGACAAAAACAAGACAGAAAACGACAAAAATGAGACACAAAATCCTAAACCAGCAGAACTAAGACTGGAATCAAACATAAACCAGTCCCAAAAAGTCCAGAACCAGTCCAGAAGCTCTTCTAGAAAGTCCCAGAGCATGATACTGCCACCTCCATGCCCGATGGTAGGTTTGGTATCCTTGGGGTTAAAGGCCTCACCTTCAGTTTTTGTTCCATCTGACCACAGAACTTTCCTCCAGAACCTTTTCTTTGTCCATGTGATGAGTGGAGCTTTAAGGTTCTGCTTCTAGAGGAAGAACTTCCTTCTTCATGGATCCTCTAGAACCCTGTGGACACTGACAGCTGTGTTCCAGCAGCTTCTCCTTCATCCAGACCTGCTTTCTGATGGTTCCTGGTTGACTCTTGTCCATCCTGACCAATCATCTCTCAGCAGCAGATGGTGGTTTGTATTTTCTTCCTGATGGTGGCAGTAACACACCTGGACCATGAACTCTATCCTGACAAACAGATGATTCTGGATCTGAAGCTGCTTTCAAATGGCTTCAAGTCACTTTCTGACTGGAATAATTTCAGACATACACTATATTGCCAAAAGTATTTGCTCACCTGCCTTGACTGGCATATGAACGTCAGTGACATCCCATTCCTAATCCATAGGGTTCAATATGACGTCGGTCCACCCTTTGCAGCTAGAACAGCTTCAACTCTTCTGGGAAGGCTGTCCACAAGGTTTAGGAGTGTGTTTATGGGAATTTTTGACCATTCTTCCAGAAGTGCATTTGTGAGGTCACACACTGATGTTGGACCAGAAGGTCTGGCTCTCAGTCTCTGCTCTAATTCATCCCAAAGGTGTTCTATGGGGTTGAGGTCAGGACTCTGTGCAGCCAGTCAAGTTCATCCACACCAGACTCTGTCATCCATGTCTTTATGGACCTTGCTTTGTACTCTGGTGCACAGTCATGTTGGAAGAGGAAGGACCAGCTCCAAACTGTTCCCACAAAGTTGGGAGCATGGAATTGTCCAAAATGTCTTGGTATGCTGAAGCATTCAGAGTTCCTTTCACTGGAACTAAGGGTCCAAGCCCAGCTCCTGAAAAACAAGCCCACACCATAATCCCTTTGAAGGTCTGTAGCGATTGACTCTGCAGAAAGTTGTCCACCTCTTGGCACTATGCTCCTCAGCATCCGCTGACCCCGCTCCATCAGTTTACGTGTCCTACCACTTGGTGGCTGAGTTGCTGTCGTTCCCACACACTTCCACTTTCTGATAATACAGCTGACAGTTGACTGTGGAATATTTAGGAGCCAGGAAATGTGACGACTGGATTTGTTGCACAGGTGGCATCCTATCACAGTTCCATGCTGGAATTCACTGAGCTCCTGAGAGCGAGCCATTCTTTCACAAATGTTTGTAAAAGCAGTCTGCAGCCTAGGTGCTTGATTTTATACACCTGTGGCCATGGAAGTGATTGGAACACCTGATTCTGATTATTTGGATGGATGAGCCAATACTTTTGGCAATATAGTGTATTTCCAGTCACCTTGGATGATTCTGGAGTCAATCTGGACACTTTTAGCATCAGTTTGTTTAGTTTTTCAGTCATTCTAGACATTTTCAGTCACTTTGGAATAGTTTTGACTAAATTTGGACAAATTTTGAATCAAGTTTAACTATTTTTGTGTCAATTTGGACAGGTTTTTAAAAAATTTATACATATTTTAGTCAATTTGAACAACTATTGAGTGACTTTATGAGTCCATGTAGACATCTCCATCAGTCAGTTTGGACCATGGAGAGTCAATTTTGACAGTTTTGGGCAATTTTTAAATCTGTTTAGTCAGAATTTCAGTCAATTTGGACCATTTTTGCATCATCTCAGGCAGCTTTTGAATATTTTTAGACATATTTCCAATCACCTTGGACTATTTTTGAGTCAATTTGGGCAATTTTTTAGGTAATTTGGTCAATTTTAAAGTCAATTTTTGCAGTTTTTCAGTCATAATCAAAATGTTTTCAGTCACTTTGGAGTAGCTTTGAATAAATTTGGACTAATTTTGAGTCGACAATTTTTGCATCAATTTGGGCAGGTTTTTAATAATTTTAGACATGTTTGAGTCACTGGACAATTGTTGAGTGAATTTATGTCCATGTAGAAATCCCTTCAGTCAATTTGGGTTGTTTTTGAGTCAATTTTGACAGTTTTGGGCAATTTATTGCATCAGCTTAGGCAACTATTGAGTTCAAGTCAATGATTTTCTTCTTCAGATCATTGTTGAGCTCCTCAGATTTTCCCACTGTGGTGTTTGAGTCTAATGAGTGGATCTAATGGTTCTATTTAAACTGGATCAGAGTCAGCAGCTGTAGCCGAGTGTAATTGCCCATTAGAAGTTAAGAAATCAAGAAAACAAGAAAACACTACATTTGAGTGGAAACACTTGAATTTCACAGGTTTATTAGACAGTCTTGACAGAAAATGTGCTTTGTCAAATAAATTAGTAAATGTTGGTGAAAAAGGAACACTTTCAAAAAAACGGGGGTCAAAAATGTGTTTTGAAAGCAAAATCAATTCAAGAAATGTGGAAAAAATAAGATTTTCAGACGGTTTTGGTCAAACAGTTTGGTTTTGACCCTGGAATATCTAAAAATGCAACAAGTGATTATTATTTTTTTGTCTTATTATAGAATGTAGTGTTTGAGTCTAATGAGTGGATTTAATGGTTCTATTTAATCTGGATCAGAGGAGTCAGCAGCTGTAGTCGACGGGAATCACTCAGGAGAAGTTAAGAAGTCATGGAACTAAGAAAATTGGATTTACAAAACTTGGAAATGCTTGAATGTTTAGGTGACAGTTTTGACAGAAAATGTGCTTTGACTGTCAAATAAAATAGAAAATTTGGAGGAAAAAATAACATTTTCAAACTGTGTGGGGTCAAAAATATGTATTGAATGCAAATGCAAAATTTTCAGATGGTTTTTAGTCAACCAGTTTAGTTTTGACCCCAGAATATCTAAAAACGCAGCAACAGTGCTAATTATTTTTTGTCTTATTAGAGAATGTAATGTTTGAGTCTAATGAGTGGATCTAATGGGTTCTATTTAACCCTCCTGTTGTCCTCATTTACGGGCACCAAAAAATATTGATTCCTTGTCTGAAAAAAATCCAAAAATTCAGCAAAAAAATTCCCCAAATTTCAGAAAATTTGCAACACCTTCAGGAAGAAAATTCCAATAATTCCTTAAAAGTCTTCCTTAAAAGTTTAATTTTTTAAAACATCCCCCAAATTAGGCAAGAAAATTAGTAAAAATCTTACAAAAAATCCAAAATATATCTGAAGTGATTCCATATATATCAGTAAAATATTTTCTTTAAGAACATTAAAAAAAAATCGATTTTTATGTGAATGTTCTTAAAGAAACATTTTTAACATTTCTTTTTTTCCACCAAAAAATGTTCAAAGATTTCCCAAAAATGTTGAAAATGTGGACATCAGAAGTTTCACTGTGAAAATATTTTTTTTCCCACATTTTCAAACTTTAAAACGGGTCAGTTTGACCCACAGGACGACACCAGGGTTAAAGTGGATCAGAGGAGTCAGCAACTGTAGTCGACTGGAATCACTCAGGAGAAGTTAGGAGGCCATGAAACTACGAAAATTAGATTTACACAACTTTGTACTTCACCAAACATGCAGTTCCAGTTGCTGTTTGTATAATTGGAGTGCTCTCTACATGCTGGTCTCTTTAAATGTTTCAGACTGAAACCCGTCTGTAAATGTGACGTGAACATCCAGAGCTCAGGATTCAGCAGCAGCCGCCTCCTTCACACAATAATTAATCAGAGTAAACACAATGTGCAGCTCCGTTCAGTCTAAATATTAATCCAGCGATACGCCGCCCTGACCTAGATCCACACCAAGCCTCGGATAGGACACTCTGTCTGTACACAGCCGTAAACAGACACTGGCCTACTTCTACCTGGCAGCAGGTATGCTCTGAATGGGCCAATCAGCTCCTCCGGTCTGTGACATCACCGCCAGCTCAGAATTTTACAGGAAAAAGAAGAATAAAGAAAACGGCAGCAGCATAAAACCACCAACATACCAATGAAAGGAGCATAAAGCGTTTAAATGTTGAGATTAAAACAGAAACTTCATGTGAAAGATTAAAGTGAATATGACAGTTGCAGTTCAGGTTATTAATGTTTAAAGCAGCAGCAACGAGAAAAACCTTTAATAAGTTTCTATCGGTAATAATGTGAAAGAGACCAAAGGTTATAAAATGGTTAATGTGAGCAGCTTGTTAAGAAGAATCTGTCTCCTTCTGGAATTAAAACATTAAACAACAAAACTCGGTTCCATCATGGATTTATCTACAGAGCTTCAGTCTGAGAGGAAATCTGATGGAACCAAAACTAAAGATCTCAGTTTACTGGTAAATAAAACTGAAAGTCAGAAGAACACATTAAAACGACTGGTCTCCTAAATGGACCGCTTTATACACGGTTTTAGAATGGTTTTTAAATGGTTCTAGATTGATTTTTAAATGGTTTGGGACTGGTTTGGGACTGGTTTTGGACTGTTTTTTTTTTTTTTTTAAATGGTTTTAAAATGGTTTTCAATGATTTTGAACTGATATTGGACTGGTTTGGGATTGGGTTTTAATTGGCTTTGGACTGTTTTTTAACTGGTTTCGGACTGTTTTGTTAAACTGGTTTTGGACTGGTTTGTTAAACTGGTTTTGGACTGGTTTGTTAAACTGGTTTTGGACTGGTTTGTTAAACTGGTTTTGGACTGGTTTCTGGTCTGGTGTTTGACTGCTGCAGGACTCTGGTTCTTCTTGTGGCTGAGAAAAATTCTCAAACAGAGTTTTGGGTTCGGTTTCATGGTAACGCTCTGATGGGTTTCCTGTGGGAGTTTGAAGGACCAGTCCATGTTGTGTGTCTGTGTGTTGTGTGTCTGCGTGTTGTGTGTTGCCGTGTTGTGTGTCTGCGTGTTGCCATATTGTGTGTCTGCGTGTTGCCATGTTGTGTGTCTGCATGTTGTGTGTCTGCGTGTTGCCGTGTTGTGTGTGTCTGTGTGTTGTGTGTCTGTGTGTTGTGTGTCTGCGTGTTGTGTGTCTGCGTGTTGCCGTGTTGTGTGTGTGCGTGTTGTGTGTCTGCGTGCTGCCATGTTGTGTGTCTGCGTGTTGTGTGTCTGCGTGTTGTGTGTTGCCGTGTTGCGTGTCTGTCTGTTGCCGTGTTGTGTGTGTGCGTGTTGTGTGTCTGCATGCTGCCATGTTGTGTGTCTGCGTGTTTTGTGTCTGCGTGTTGCATGTTGTGTGTCTGCATGTTGTGTGTCTGCGTGCTGCCATGTTGTGTGTCTGCGTGTTGTGTGTCTGCATGCTGCCATGTTGTGTGTGTGCGTGTTGTGTGTCTGCGTGTTGTGTGTCTGCGTGTTGCCATGTTGTGTGTCTGCATGTTGTGTGTCTGCGTGTTGTGTGTCTGCATGCTGCCATGTTGTGTGTCTGTGTGTTTTGTGTCTGCGTGTTGCGTGTTGTGTGTCTGCGTGTTGTGTGTCTGCGTGCTGCCATGTTGTGTGTCTGCGTGTTGCCGTGTTGTGTGTCTGCGTGTTTTGTGTCTGCGTGTTGCATGTTGTGTGTCTGTGTGTTGTGTGTCTGCGTGTTGTGTGTCTGCGTGTTGTGTGACTGCATGCTGCCATGTTGTGTGTCTGCGTGTTTTGTGTCTGCATGCTGCCATGTTGTGTGTCTGCGTGTTTTGTGTCTGCGTGTTGCATGTTGTGTGTCTGCGTGTTTTGTGTCTGCGTGTTGCATGTTGTGTGTCTGCGTGTTGTGTGTCTGCGTGTTGCATGTTGTGTGTCTGTGTGTTGTGTGTCTGCGTGCTGCCATGTTGTGTCTGCGTGTTTTGTGTCTGCGTGTTGCATGTTGTGTGTCTGCGTGTTTTGTGTCTGCGTGCTGCCATGTTGTGTGTCTGCGTGTTGTGTGTCTGCGTGTTGTGTGTCTGCGTGCTGCCATGTTGTGTGTCTGCGTGCTGCCATGTTGTGTGTCTGCGTGTTGTGTGTCTGCATGCTGCCATGTTGTGTGTGTGCGTGTTGTGTGTCTGCGTGTTGTGTGTCTGCGTGTTGCCATGTTGTGTGTCTGCATGTTGCGTGTCTGCGTGTTGCCGTGTTGTGTGTCTGCGTGTTGTGTGTCTGCATGCTGCCATGTTGTGTGTCTGTGTGTTTTATGTCTGCCTGTTGCATGTTGTGTGTTGTGTGTCTGCGTGTTGTGTGTCTGCGTGCTGCCATGTTGTGTGTCTGCGTGTTGCCGTGTTGTGTGTCTGCGTGTTTTGTGTCTGCGTGTTGCATGTTGTGTGTCTGCGTGTTTTGTGTCTGCGTGTTGCATGTTGTGTGTCTGTGTGTTGTGTGTCTGCGTGTTGTGTGTCTGCGTGTTGTGTGACTGCATGCTGCCATGTTGTGTGTCTGCGTGTTTTGTGTCTGCATGCTGCCATGTTGTGTGTCTGCGTGTTTTGTGTCTGCGTGTTGCATGTTGTGTGTCTGCGTGTTGTGTGTCTGCGTGTTGCATGTTGTGTGTCTGTGTGTTGTGTGTCTGCGTGCTGCCATGTTGTGTCTGCGTGTTTTGTGTCTGCGTGTTGCATGTTGTGTGTCTGCGTGTTTTGTGTCTGCGTGTTGCATGTTGTGTGTCTGTGTTGTGTGTCTGCGTGTTGTGTGTCTGCGTGTTGTGTGTCTGCATGCTGCCATGTTGTGTGTCTGCGTGTTGCATGTTGTGTGTCTGCGTGTTGCATGTTGTGTGTCTGCGTGTTGTGTGTCTGCGTGCTGCCATGCTGTGTGTCTGCGTGTTGTGTGTCTGCATGCTGCCATGTTGTGTGTCTGCGTGTTGTGTGTCTGCATGCTGCCATGTTGTGTGTCTGCATGCTGCCGTGTTGTGTGTCTGCGTGTTGCCATGTTGTGTGTCTGCATGTTGTGTGTCTGCGTGTTGCCGTGTGGTGTGTCTGTGTGTTGTGTGTCTGCATGCTGCCATGTTGTGTGTCTGCGTGTTTTGTGTCTGCGTGTTGCATGTTGTGTGTCTGTGTGTTGTGTGTCTGCGTGTTGTGTGTCTGCGTGCTACCATGTTGTGTGTCTGCGTGTTGCCGTGTTGTGTGTCTGCGTGTTGTGTGTCTGCATGCTGCCATGTTGTGTGTCTGCATGTTTTGTGTCTGCGTGTTGCATGTTGTGTGTCTGCGTGTTGTGTGTCTGCGTGTTGCATGTTGTGTGTCTGCGTGTTGTGTGTCTGCATGCTGCCATGTTGTGTGTCTGTGTGTTTTGTGTCTGCGTGTTGCATGTTGTGTGTCTGTGTGTTGTGTGTCTGCATGCTGCCATGTTGTGTGTCTGCGTGTTGTGTGTCTGCATGCTGCCATGTTGTGTGCGTGTTGTGTGTCTGCGTGCTGCATGTTGTGTGTCTGTGTGTTGTGTGTCTGCGTGCTGCCATGTTGTGTGTCTGCGTGTTGTGTGTCTGCGTGTTGCATGTTGTGTGTTGTGTGTCTGCGTGTTGCATGTTGTGTGTCTGTGTGTTGTGTGTCTGCATGCTGCCATGTTGTGTGTCTGCGTGTTGTGTGTCTGCGTGTTGCATGTTGTGTGTTGTGTGTCTGCGTGCTGCCATGTTGTGTGTCTGCGTGTTGTGTGTCTGCGTGTTGCATGTTGTGTGTTGTGTGTTTGCGTGTTGCATGTTGTGTGTCTGTGTGTTGTGTGTCTGCATGCTGCCATGTTGTGTGTCTGCGTGTTGTGTGTCTGCGTGTTGCATGTTGTGTGTTGTGTGTCTGCGTGCTGCCATGTTGTGTGTCTGCGTGTTGTGTGTCTGCGTGTTGCCGTGTTGTGTGTCTGCGTGTTGTGTGTCTGCATGCTGCCATGTTGTGTGTCTGCGTGTTGTGTGTCTGCGTGTTGCATGTTGTGTGTTGTGTGTCTGCGTGCTGCCATGCTGTGTGTCTGCGTGTTGTGTGTCTGCGTGTTGCATGTTGTGTGTTGTGTGTCTGCGTGCTGCCATGCTGTGTGTCTGCGTGTTGTGTGTCTGCGTGTTGCATGTTGTGTGTTGTGTGTCTGCGTGCTGCCATGTTGTGTGTCTGCGTGTTGTGTGTCTGCGTGTTGCCGTGTTGTGTGTCTGCGTGTTGTGTGTCTGCATGCTGCCATGTTGTGTGTCTGCGTGTTGCATGTTGTGTGTTGTGTGTCTGCGTGCTGCCATGTTGTGTGTCTGCGTGTTGCATGTTGTGTGTTGTGTGTCTGCATGCTGCCATGTTGTGTGTCTGCGTGTTGTGTGTCTGCGTGTTGCATGTTGTGTGTTGTGTGTCTGCGTGCTGCCATGCTGTGTGTCTGCGTGTTGCCGTGGTGACCCTCGGTCCGCTGCAGCAGTGTTGTGTTTACTGTGTTGGAGGCGGGCCTGAAGGCGTGCACTGAGCGCGTGCAGACCCTGCGTGGACTTGGTGACCTGGTGCAGTGGGCCGAAGGTGAAGCCACTCAGACCCGGCAGACGTCACGTGTCGCCGCCGACCTTTGACCTCCGGCTGAGACGCTGTGCAATGATTAACCCAGGAGGGCCGTTACCGCGGCGATGGGGAGGTCACGGAGGGACGATTCGTCTCCGGCGCTGCTTCTGGGGCCAACGACTTTGACCCGCATGACGCCGGTTCTCAAACTGTGGTCCAGGGGCCCATCGAGGGCCTCTGCAGCTGCTTCCTGTCTGCTGCTGTTGAAATAAAGCCACAGTTTCAACACATTCAGGGTTAAATCCTGCCAGAGATCCTGCAGTCGGAGCCAATCAGGGAGTCTGATCACATTAAATATTCAGAACCCTGGATCTGTCTGGATCTCTCACCCAGAGTTTCTTCACTGGGGTCAGAGAACTACAATCTGCTCACAGGAAACACTAATTACCTCTCGCTTCTGAAGATGCACAAACATTTTCTATGCTTCAGTTATGTCACATTTTACAGACTGTATCTCCTGCTGGCCACAAACCAACAGAAAGACTCTGAAACCTCTAGAATCCTGAGCGAAGCCTTAACCCTCCTGCTTTCTTCATTTACGGGCACCAAAAATCTAAAATGATTACATATATATCAGTAAAACTTCTAATATTTTCTTTAAGAACATTCACATAAAAATCTACCAAAATCCACTGAGATTCACTGGACTTTGGTTGATTTCTTATTTTCTACCAAAAACTGTTCAAAAATTTCCCAATAATGCTGAAAACGTGGACATCAGAAGTTTCACTGTGAAAATATTTATTTTTTCCACATTTTCAAACTTTAAAACGGGTCAATTTGACCCACAGGATGACACAACAGTATCTCTACTGTCCCATACCGGATAAATATGGGATGTTAAACTCTGAAAACATGATCGTGTATGCAGATGTAAGACGGATAAACAGGAGAGTAGAGCATCTGGACAACCAAACACACAAAAAAATGTGTAAAACAACTACAAAGACTAACAAAACTACTAAAAAAGAGAAAACAGCTACAAAGAGACACAACACAAATAAAAAACAATGATGAACACACTAAATGAGTAGGAAAAAACCAACAGAACAACAAAAGGTAGGCACAAAAGATACACAACAACCTGATGAAGATAAAAACAAAAAGTCAAACAACGATGACAGACACACAAAACAACTACAAATACACACAAAACAGCCACACAGAGAAACAAAACATCAACAAAAAGGTGCAGATTTTTCGAGGTTTTAGATCGCCCATGGACTGGTTGGGATTGTTTTAAATCGGTTTGGGACTGGTTTTAAATGGTTGTAGATCGGTTTGGGACTGGTTTTAAATGGTTGTAGATCAGTTTGGGACTGGGTTTTAAATGGTTGTAGATCAGTTTGGGACTGGTTTTAAATGGTTGTAGATCAGTTTGGGACTGGTTTTAAATGGTTGTAGATCAGTTTGGGACTGGTTTTAAATGGTTTAAGATCAGTTTGGGACTGGGTTTTAAATGGTTGTAGATCAGTTTGGGACTGGTTTTAAATGGTTGTAGATCAGTTTGGGACTGGGTTTTAAATGGTTGTAGATCAGTTTGGGACTGGGTTTTAAATGGTTGTAGATCAGTTTGGGACTGGTTTTAAATGGTTGTAGATCAGTTTGGGACTGGTTTTAAATGGTTGTAGATCAGTTTGGGACTGGGTTTTAAATGGTTTGAGGTCGGTGTTGAACTGGTTTGTGATTGTTTTTTAATCGTTTTTTGACTGTTTTCACTGTTTTTTTTATTTGTTTGTTTTTTTGCTCTTGTGTCTCTTTGCAGCTGTTTTCTCTCTTTTTTAGTCGTTTTGTGTCTCTGTCGTTTTTCACATTTTGTTGGGTTTTTTTCAGTTTCATTTTACAGATGCTGTACCGTCCTGTTTATCTGTCTCTGCAGATCAACATTTATTCAGATCTTCTACTTTCTCTTCTACTTGTAATTTTACTCTGCCAGCCTAAACGTTTCTTCCTGGATGAGTTGAGTTCAGATTTCAGTAAATATAAACTTCTCATGAGAGCAGATATTGTGTATTTCGGGCCCTAAACCCCGATCAGGACCGTGTTCTTCAGGGTGGGTCCTCTGGGGAGCAGGACTCGGTGGAAACGTGTCCGGTAGTTGAGATGTCAGGTTGAGCTCTGCTGTGTCACCACTCTGCTCAGAAATGTGCTGCTGCTCCCATGAGTTATGAGTCTGCAGCTAATTGCTTCAATGCGCTGCTGCTGCGTCGCATTAAGTCGAGCCGTAACTCAGCGGCTGCGGCCTGGCAGCGGGAGGTTAGCGCTGCAGCTAACGCTAGCGGCAGGTAGAGATCATCCATGACACGTTACGGATGAGGTCACATGATTGACGGCTGCAGGATGAGCTCAAACTGTCAGAGCTGCTTTATTTCTGTGGTTCATTCTGAGGAGGAAACCCTGCAGTGACACGCTAACACCAGCGCTCTAATGAAAGCCGGCTGGGAGGTTGTGTACGAATATTTGGTAAACGTGGAGTTTGTGTCCTCTGTGTTCTGGAGGTTAAAGCTGTACACTGACTGAGCATCCATGCTGTTTTCTCTCGGGTACTCAGGTGTTTTACTGCAGTAAAAGGAGAAATACTGCAGTTTATAAACACTGTGGTACAAGTTAAAGTCCAACACAACAAACCTTATTAACAGCTAAATGTTGTAAAAGTAGAAAAGTATTTATGACTCACCAACATGTCTGTTTTCAAGTTAGACTACAGTTATACTCCAGTTATACTACAGTTATACTAGTTATACTACAATTAGACTACAGTTAGACTACAGTTATACTGCAGTTATACTACAGTTATACTACAGTTATATTACAGTTACACTACAGTTATACTGCAGTTATATTACAGTTATACTACAGTTAGACTAGTTATACTATAGTTATACTACAGTTATACTGCAGTTATACTACAGTTATTCTGCAGTTATATGACAGTTATACTACAGTTATTCTACAGTTATCCTGCAGTTATATTACAGTTATACTTCAGTTATACTGCAATTATACTACAGTTATTCTGCAGTTATATGACAGTTATACTACAGTTATCCTGCAGTTATATTACAGTTATACTGCAGTTATACTACAGTTATTCTGCAGTTATATGACAGTTATATTACAGTTAGACTACAGTTAGACTACAGTTATGCTACAGTTGTAGTTGGTGATTTGGGATACTTTTATGTTGATTTTACATCTTTTTGTGGCAATGGTTGTCATTGTTTTGTGTGTTTTGTTGTGATTGTGGGTCTTTTGTGGTAATTTACTGTAATTTTGTGTTGATGTAGCATTTTTGTGGCCATTTTGAATATTTTCTGGGCTGATTTAGCATCTTTTTGTGGTGATTTTGCATCTTTATTTGAGGTAATTTTGCATAATTATGTGTTATTTAGCATTTTTGTGGTAATTTTTAGCATCGTTTTGTTGTCATTTAGTTTTTCAGAAACATTCAGAACATCTTTCAGCAGGAGGTCCAGTGATCTGCAGACAAACTTTTATTTCCAGCTTCTCTCTAACTGAACGTTCATCAACATGTTCTAGCTGCTCGTTTGTAGCGGGCGGTGGTTCAGTGGGCTAGAAGGTTCTGGTTCTGGTCTCTGTGTGGAGTTGCCATGTTCCTCCTACAATCCACAGACCTGCTGAGGTTACCTGGTGGTTCTAAACTGTCTGTAGGTCTGAATGTGAGTCTGGTTGTCTGATGGAGCGTTACCTGTCCAGGTGAACCTTCACCCTCAGTCAGGAGGAACAGGCTCCGCCCCCTGACTCCCTACAGAGGATGAAGCGGTGTGGAGATGATGGATGGTTTTAGCAGGAACCTCAGCTGCTGTCAGTCTGTACATCAGAGTAAAACCTGAATAAAACTGAGCTGTTTAATAAAACAGAAGAAAGTAGAATTCTTCCTGCAGTCAGAAACAGTGACTCCTGAAGAAGGTTGTAGAAGAACGTCCAGGAGATTAATTCCAGTCAGACTGAAAACAGAAGTCAGTTTGTGAAGCTGCAGGGTTCAGTGTTAATGGAAACCAGATAAATAAAGCAGAGTAACGTTTTAGAGCAGCTCCTGGAGGAACGATCAGAGCTGAAGAGCAGCCAGACGAGATGTTTGACCTCTGGACACATCTGGGGGGTAAATTACTGCCCTGGGACCCTGAGCAACGATGGAGCATGGAGGACACGAGGAGAACACGAGGAGGACACGAGGAGAACACGAAAACACAAGTACACGAGGAGGACACGGGGAGGACACGAGGAGGACATGAGGAGAACACAAGTACACGAGGAGGACGGGGAGGACACGAGGAGGACACGCGGAGAACACGAGGAGGACACGGGGAGGACACGAGGAGGACACGGGGAGGACACGAAAACACAAGTACACGAGGAGGACACGGGGAGGACACGAAAACACAAGTACACGAGGAGGACACGGGGAGGACATGAGGAGGACACGGGGAGGACATGAGGAGGACAAGGGGAGGACACAAGTACACGGGGAGGACACGAGGAGAACACAAGTACACGGGGAGGACACGGGGAGGACACGAGGAGGACACGGGGAGGACATGAGGACACGGGGAGGACACGAGGAGAACACAAGTACACGAGGAGGACACGGGGAGGACACGAGGAGGACACGGGGAGGACACGAGGAGGACACGAGGAGAACACGAGGAGGACACGAGGAGAACACAAGTACACGGGGAGGACACGAGGAGGACACGGGGAGGACACGAGGAGGACACGAGGAGAACACGAGGAGAACACGAGGACACGAGGAGGACACGAGGAGGACACGGGGAGGACACGGGAACACAAGTACACGAGGAGGACACGAGGACATGAGGAGAACACAAGTACATGGGGAGGACGGGGAGGACACGAGGAGGACATGGGAACACAAGTACACGAGGAGGACACGAGGAGGACACGAGGAGGACACGCGGAGAACACAAGTACACGAGGAGGACACGGGGAGGACACGCGGAGAGGACACAAGGAGGACACGGGGAGGACACGCGGGGAGGACACGGGGAGGACACGAGGAGGACATGAGGAGAACACAAGTACACGGGGAGGACACGGGGAGGACACGAGGAGGACACGCGGAGAACACAAGTACACGAGGAGGACACGGGGAGGACACGAGGAGGACACGCGGAGAACACAAGTACACGAGGAGGACACGGGGAGGACACGCGGAGAGGACACGAAAACACAAGTACACGAGGACACGGGGAGGACATGAGGAGGACACGGGGAGGACACAAGTACACGGGGAGGACACGAGGAGAACACAAGTACACGGGGAGGACACGGGGAGGACACGAGGAGGACACGGGGAGGACATGAGGAGGACACGGGGAGGACACGAGGAGAACACAAGTACACGAGGAGGACACGGGGAGGACACGAGGAGGACACGAGGAGAACACGAGGAGAACACGAGGAGGACACAAGGAGGACACGGGGAGGACACGAGGAGAACACAAGTACACGAGGAGGACACGGGGAGGACACGAGGAGGACACGAGGAGAACACGAGGAGAACACGAGGAGGACACAAGGAGGACACGGGGAGGACACGGGAACACAAGTACACGAGGAGGACACGAGGAGGACATGAGGAGAACACAAGTACACGGGGAGGACGGGGAGGACACGAGGAGGACATGGGAACACAAGTACACGAGGAGGACACGGGGAGGACACGAGGAGGACATGAGGAGAACACAAGTACACGAGGAGGACGGGGAGGACACGAGGAGGACACGCGGAGAACACAAGTACACGAGGAGGACACGGGGAGGACACACGGAGAGGACACGAGGAGGACACGCGGAGAGGACACGGGGAGGACACGGGGAGGACACGGGGAGGACACGAGGAGGACACGGGGAGGACACGCGGGGAGGACACGGGGAGGACACGAGGAGGACACGCGGAGAACACAAGTACACGAGGAGGACACGGGGAGGACACGAGGAGGACACGCGGAGAACACAAGTACACGAGGAGGACACGGGGAGGACACGCGGAGAGGACACGGGGTGGACATGCGGAGAGGACACGGGGAGGACACGGGGAGGACACGAGGAGAACACAAGTACATGAGGAGGACGGGGAGGACACGAGGAGGACACGGGGAGGACATGGGGAGTACATGAGAAGGACAAGAGGAGGACACGAGGAGGACAGATGTCCTGGCAGAACGCTGGGCTGGAGGAGGTGACGACCCGACAGATGAAGCAACTTCGAAAGAAACAGGAAGGAGGGAGCTGCTGCTGCGCTCTGATTGGCTGCCAGGTCGCTACCTGTACCTGTACTTCACCTGCTGACCTTTGACCCCCATCACTGATAGGACAACTAATCCAGGAAGCATTGATCGTGTTTTTATGATGTCATATTGATCTCCTATCAGATTGATAAACTTTAGTGATCTGCAGTTTATCACAGAACCACTGAGCCGAGGTGTTTGAAGAAAACTTTGGTTATTTTAAAAATATTTTTAGTTTCCGTTCTGCTGCACCGACAGTTATTCTTGTTATCAATGAATCTGATGATTATTTGGATTAACTATCCATGAAATGCCCATATTTAATATATATAATATATACATCTGTACATTCCAAACATCAAATATGTTTAGGCTACAGGTAAACACAATAATTGGTCCACATATTATTCACATTTTAATATATCATATATATGTCATATGTTTTAATATATCATTAATGAAGCAGTGAGCTGAAATCATTATATATATATACATATATGTATATATAAATATATATATATACATATACACACACACACATATATTTATATACATATATTTATATATACAAACACATCATCTCTTTGTGTCTCATATTTTAATATCTGTCAGTGTGATTAAATGTTTAGTTCTAATTAAAGTGAATCTAGCAGAAAAGCAGCAAATCTGAACACATTTAACTTTTTCCCCACAAAGTTTTCTTCAAAACTGAAGCAGTTTTTAAAAACTAAACACAGATTTACTCTTTTCTACTCTAATAATTTATTTCATTTTCTTGAATTATTTTGTTTGTTAGAACTCAGGTGTGCTGCACCTGTGACTCCGCCCCTCCTGAGCTGTGATTGGTCGTTACTGTAATAACACCTGTGGAGCTGAAGGACCAGGTGAGACTAGAGAGGTCTGACTGATTCATAAAGATGTAACCAGTGATCAGATGAATGCAGCAGAGACACCTGCAGCCTCAGGTGAGTCCAGGTGAGTCTGAGGCTGTTTCAGCTGCAGGATTCTGTCTGTCTGGTTCTGGAACGTTCTGGTTCTGGAATGTTCTGGTTCTGGAACGTTCTGGCAGCAGGTCACAGAATTTCTCTGGGGATGAATAAAGTCCGTCTAAGTCTGGTTCTCGGTGATGAACTGATCTGTCATCAGATCTTCCTCTGTCTGACCTTTACCTCCATTAAACTCCCTTCATTTCCTGCTGGGACGCTTCAGTCATCGTCATGTGACCCAGAGGGGGGCGTTGACCAATCAGAGCGCTGGAATGTAGAGCGGAAGGTGAAGTGCTGTAGTAGAAATGAAGAGGCGTTGTCCAGGTGGTTTCTATTATTACACCTGTAAAAGTCTGGAAGCTGATTGGCTGCAGCTTTCTGTTATTGTTTTACTACCAATAGATTTATTCATTTGTTCAGCATCACTCACAGTCTGTCCAGAATTATTTAGAAATTATTCAATATAAAACAAAAAATGACTTAAACATTCATCAAAATGACTAACGTGATCAAACGGATTCAAAGTGTGTCTAAAATGACTCCGATTTGTCTACAAACAATAAAAATTGGTTCAAATGACTCAAAATTTGTTCAACCACCAGCTGGTTTTCCTAAATCACTCATTTTTTGTGCAGAATGAACTAAAATTGTCCGAAATTGTTTTAAAAATATGATTAAATTGCTCTGCATTTTTCTGGAGTCACTCTCTTTTGTCATTTTGTGTCTCATTTTTGTAATATTTTGTCTTGTTTTTGTCGTTTTTTGCCTTTTTTGTCTGACTTTTGTCGTTTTGATCATAAAGTCGTCTGCATTTATCTGGAGTGACTCTAAAATAGTTTATAATGAAACGAGACCCACTTGAAATGACATAAAATGTGCCAAATGAGTTATTTTTGTCCAAAATGACTCAAAACTGATCCTAAATAACTAAAACTGAGTGTGAAGCTCATTAAAAAGCGTCCTGTGTTGGATCGACAGTTCACAGAATCCTCTGAAGTCTTAGTTTAATAAATCAGTGAACTGAGGCAGGGACTGTGATGTTCTCAGCTGCAGGTGTCTGGATCTTTTCTGCGTTTTTATCAAACCTCCAGAGAAAGACTCCAGGATCAGACAGCAGCTGTAACCATCTCCCAGCCTGAGGAGCTACAGCAGATCTCTGATCAGTTCCAGTCTTCATTCAGAGTTCAGCAGCGGAACCATAAAAAGCTGTGATTTATTCTGAGCTTCATTCACATCAATTAAACATGAATTATTACACGCAGCCAATTAAACCGGTTCTGGAGCGACAGTAAATTAGAAGCTCTTCATTAAATCACAGCCATGAGGAGACTCAGGAGCTCCATCAATCATCTGCAACAGGGGTGTCCAACATGCGGCCCGCGGGCCAAAACCGGTCCTCCAGAGGGTCCAATCCGGCCCTCAAAGAGTAAAAATTCCAGAGAAGACATTAACTGCAGATTGTAAATTAGTAAAACTATAAATTTAAATAATTTCTAGACCATGACAAGTTGTTTGGATCATGAAGTCAAATACTAGATTGTTTATTGTTCTTTTGTCATTTGTCTCATGTTTTTGGCGGGTCTTTTGTCTCGTGTCTTTTTTTTTTCTTGTTTTGGATTTTTTGTGTCTTTTTTGTTGCGTTGTAACTTTTTTGTCGAATTTTTTGTCTCTTTTTTGTTGTATTTCGTGTCGTTTGTCTCATTTTTTGTCACTTTGTTTCTCGCTTTTGTCATTTTGTATCTCGTTTGTCATTTTTTGTGTCATTTTTGTCGTTTGTCCATTTTTTTCACGCTTTGTAACTTTTTTGTCTCTTTTGTTTTGTGTCGTTTGTCTCATTTTTTTATCGTTCTGTGTCTCATTTTTGTAATATTTTGTCTTGTTTTTGTTGTTTTTTGTCTTTTTTTGTGGTTGTGATCCTCCAGTAAATCCTCTCTGGTTCAGTTCCAGGTGACTAAATGTTGTGTTTCTTTGTCGACACTCTGATCTGGAAGTTGTAATGTGGAAATGATAAACTGAGGCTGAATGTTGTTGAAACTGAATTTATTTTTTTGACTAAAAAGATAATTCCTTCAATGTGAACATTTTGCACTAAAACAAAGGAACCATTAGGAGTTGTGGTTATTTAGAGGTTATTATGCTGTGGTTCTATTGGTTTTACTGGTTTTACTGGTTGAGATCAGACTGGACTGAATGTGGAACCTGGACTAGAATGATTCTGACACCTGTAGAGGAAGGAAGAGACTCTGAGAACCGAAGGAACCCAGAACTAAAGCTTCACTTCTACCAGACTTCATTCAGGATGTTCCCAGTTTTTAGATGTTTTTTCATTTGGTTCTTGTGTTGCTAAACTCATCTATAGTTCCAGACTTCGTTCAAAGTTTTGTAGTTTTAGTCTTGACTTCATTTAGTCATTGGATGGAAGGACAGACGTCTATAACGCCAAACCTTTTTCAGAATATTCCAGATTTTAACAGGTCTTTCTCCGGTCTTTGTGGCTGAACGTTTGTCCTTCTAGGAAACAGAAACTTTAAAACCATCAGTGATCATGAAGTTTATGTTTTGTGCTGGAATTCAGCTCCGGACCGTTTTCTTATTGGCAGGGAGCAGGAGTTTGTTGGTGTACGAGGTGGGAAAGCCTGTCAGGAAGAATTTAGAGCATCATGGGAGTTCTGCGGTTGGGGAGGAAACTCATGAATCATCCGATCCCCGCTGTTCACCCTGAGTTCTACCAGAGAGAACCATCAACAGATGATCACATCCAGAGTCTGACCCACAATAATGTCATTAATGTCAGCTGCTGTATCAGAACCTGAAGTTAGAACCTGAGAACCTGAAGGACTCAGCTTCACCCTGAGCTGTTCTACAGAACCTTTAGTCCTGAACTGCTGTTCTACAGAACCTTTAGTCTCTGAACTGTTCTACAGAACCTTTAGTACCTGAACTGTTCTACAGAACCTTTAGTCTCTCAACTGTTCTACAGAACCTTTAGTCCTGAGCTGCTCCACAGAACCTTTTCAATTCCATTTTATTTATATAGACCCAATTACAGTCAGATTGTCTCCAGACGCTTTCCAGAGCGGCCCTAAGGAGACAGTGGCAGAAAAACACCCATAACAGGAAGAAACCCGGAGCAGAACCCGGTTCTTTATGTGGGGGAACCCATCTGATGCTGGAAGGACGGTTGAGAGGTAGAGGAGGTACAGGAAGACTCCAGCTGACCCCCTCAGGGTCCCCCAGTCAGTCCTAACTATTAGATTTGTCCAAAAGGAAGGTTTTAAGCCTGGTCTTAAAATTAGAGAGGGTGTCTGCCTCCAGAACCCAAACTGGGAGCTGGTTCCACAGGAGAGGAGCTGATAACTGAAGGCTCTGCCTCACATTCTACTTTTAGAGATTCTAGGAACAACAAGTAAGCCTGCAGTCTGAGAGTGAAGAGTTCTGCTAGGATAATATGGTACTATCAGGTCTTTAAGATATGATGGAGATTGGTTGTTAAGGCCTTTATATGTCAGAGGAAGGATTTTGAATTCTATTCTAGATTTAACAGGAAGCCAATGAAGAGAAACCAGTATAGGAGAAATATGATCTCTCTTTAACTCCTGTCAGTCTTCTTGGTTCTCCTGGAGTTTCTCTGATACCTGACTGACAGCGTCTGTACCGTCACCATGGTTACCATCTCTGTGCTCCTATTGGTCAGCTGTAGAAGTTGTCCTATGAGGTGAGAGAAGATAAAACGTTCACCTTCCAGGATGGAACCTCCATCGGTCAGCTGATCTCAGAACCTGAAGTTAGAACCTCAGAACCTGCAGAAGCTCCTCAGACCTGCAGACAAACATGTTTTCCTCCAGATTGCTGCTGTGGTTCTAATGTTCTTTGATGGTGGTGGTTGTTGGGAAAGCATGGTTCTTCTGGCCTCAGGAATGTCTGGAGGAACGAGGAGTCGCCTCGGCTGCCCCCTCACACACTCAGCAGCTCCGGTTCTCCAGCTGTAGAACCGCTGAAGATCCTTGCATCAGCATGTTATGAAACTCCTCCTCCGGGATCGAGGAGGCAGAAGACCAGAAACACATCAGAGTGCCTGGAGAGGAGGAGGAGGATGATGATGGTGGTGAAGGAGCAGCAGCTGGTTGGGTAACTCCAGCTGCTGCTCCTTCACCCAGTTGGTGTCTCCTCCTGGCCCAGGATGTGGGCTGAAGGTCTCGGAGCTGCAGACCTCCTCAGAGCTCCAGACTGGTTAACACGTGCTGCCGGGTTCAGGTCCTCAGGGGATCAACACGTGGAGCGGGGACCGCTGGAGGACGCTGCTGCAGGAGGATGGAGGAGGTTCTGGTTCTGGAGGAAGTTTAACCCTCTGATCTGCTGCGGTGTGGTCCAGCTGGTCCAGCACCAGTCGAGAACTTAACGTGTAGAACATGTTTCCTCACGTGTGAAACACTGGTGTTTAACTGTTAAAAGGTTTACGGCCTCTGAGGGACAGTCCGTCTCATTTTGTGTCTCATTCTCTCATTTTTCATGTTCTGCATCATTTCTTTTCTGTTTCTGCGTCTCTTAGGGACGGCTTCGTCTCCTCTTAATTCATTCATATCAACTTTTACTCATTTTGTTGCACGTTTTCCTGTTTTGTGTGTCCATGTCGGCCATTTTATGCATCTTTGACAGTTTTGTCTAATTTCGGTCATTTTGTGTCTCGTTTTTGACGTTTTGTGTCTTTTTCTTGTCGTTTTGTGTCTCGTTTGCATCATTTTGTGTCTCATTTTTGTCATTTTGTGTCTCAGTTTTGTCAGTTTTTTCATTTTGTGTCTCGTTTTTGTCGCTTTGTGGCTCGTTTGCATCATTTTGTGTCTCAGTTTTGTCATTTTGTGTCTCGTTTTTGTTACGTTGTGTCTCGTTTGCATCATTTTGTGTCTTATTTTGACCATTTTAGGTCTTGCTTTTGACGTTTTAGTTCCTGTTTTGTCATTGTCTCATTTTTGTCGTTTTGTGTCTTTTTCTTGTCGTTTTGTGTCTCGTTTGCATCATTTTGTGTCTCATTTTTGTCATTTTGTGTCTCAGTTTTGTCAGTTTTTTCATTTTGTGTCTCGTTTTTGTCGCTTTGTGGCTCGTTTGCATCATTTTGTGTCTCAGTTTTGTCATTTTGTGTCTCGTTTTTGTTACGTTGTGTCTCGTTTGCATCATTTTGTGTCTTATTTTGACCATTTTAGGTCTTGCTTTTGACGTTTTAGTTCCTGTTTTGTCATTGTCTCATTTTTGTCGTTTTGTGTCTCATTTTTGTCATTCTGTGTCTTTTTCTTGTCATTTTATGTCTCGTTTGCGTAATTTTGTACGCAATTTTGGTCATTTTGTGACTAAGTTTTGTCATTTTTTCTTGTTTTTGTAATTTTGTGTCTTATTTTGGTCATTTTGGATCTCAGTTTTGTCCTTTTGTGTCTTTTTTCTTGTCATTTAGTGTCTTTTCTTTTGTTTTGTGTCTCATCTTTGTCGTTCTTCCAGTTGTTCCAGTAAACTCCAGGTCCCAGCCAGTAAATCAATCTTAAGGAACTCAGGTGTAGTGTTCTGTTTGCTCTCTAAGCTCCGCCCCTCCCTAGCTGCAGACAGGTAGAAACAAACACCTGGCAGCGGCTAACATGCTAACAGAGGAAACGTGCTGCAGCCTGTAGTCAGATAATAAACACCTCTGAGTCCTCCTCAGGTGAACCGGCAGCAGAACCTCAGGTGAACCGGCAGCAGAACCTCAGGTGAACCGGCAGCAGAACCACAGGTGAACCGGCAGCAGAACCTCAGGTGAACCGGCAGCAGAACTACAGGTGAACCGGCAGCAGAACCTCAGGTGAACCGGCAGCAGAACCTCAGGTGAACCGGCAGCAGAACCACAAGTGAACCGGCAGCAGAACCACAGGTGAACCGGCAGCAGAACCTCAGGTGAACCGGCAGCAGAACTACAGGTGAACCGGCAGGCAGCAGAACCTCAGGTGAACCGGCAGCAGAACCTCAGGTGAACCGGCAGCAGAACCTCAGGTGTACCGGCAGGCAGCAGAACCTCAGGTGAACCGGCAGCAGAACCTCAGGTGTACCGGCAGGCAGCAGAACCTCAGGTGAACCGGCAGCAGAACCTCAGGTGAACCGGCAGCAGAACCTCAGGTGAACCGGCAGCAGAACTACAGGTGAACCGGCAGCAGAACCTCAGGTGAACCGGCAGCAGAACCACAGGTGAACCGGCAGCAGAACCTCAGGTGTACCGGCAGGCAGCAGAACCTCAGGTGAACCGGCAGCAGAACCTCAGGTGAACCGGCAGCAGAACCTCAGGTGAACCGGCAGCAGAACTACAGGTGAACCGGCAGCAGAACCTCAGGTGAACCGGCAGCAGAACCACAGGTGAACCGGCAGCAGAACCACAGGTGAACCGGCAGCAGAACCTCAGGCGAACCGGCAGCAGAACCACAGGCGAACCGGCAGCAGAACCTCAGGCGAACCGGCAGCAGAACCTCAGGCGAACCGGCAGCAGAACCTCAGGCGAACCGGCAGCAGAACCACAGGCGAACCGGCAGCAGAACCACAGGCGAACCGGCAGCAGAACCACAGGCGAACCGGCAGCAGAACCTCAGGCGAACCGGCAGCAGAACCTCAGGTGAACCGGCAGCAGAACCACAGGCGAACCGGCAGCAGAACCTCAGGCGAACCGGCAGCAGAACCTCAGGCGAACCGGCAGCAGAACCTCAGGTGAACCGGCAGCAGAACCTCAGGTGAACCGGCAGCAGAACTACAGGTGAACCGGCAGCAGAACCTCAGGTGAACCGGCAGGCAGCAGAACCTCAGGTGAACCGGCAGCAGAACCTCAGGTGAACCGGCAGGCAGCAGAACCTCAGGTGTACCGGCAGCAGAACCTCAGGTGAACCGGCAGGCAGCAGAACCTCAGGTGTCGTCCAGCTTCAGGTTGTGTAACGCCTCCTCTGATTGGTCAGCAGAGCAGGTATTCATCGAGTTACAACCATCTGTCATGTGCGTGTTCAGTTTAACATCATACATGTTAAACACACGCCAGACATAGTTCAGGTAACCGTGGCAACCGCACTGATGCTTCACGACCTGTACAGCAGATTATTACAGGAGATTAATATGTCCCAAAAGACCAGCATAAATCAATAAGTAAATAAAAACATGTAAATAAATTAATTATCCAGGTTAACAGAAACATGAGGCAGCACTGGAACATTTAAAAACTGTGAAGATGACATCAAATATCTGTAAATAATTAGCTGATTTATATTCAGTAAAAATATAATTTTACAATCATATATTTAAAAAATACTGATGTTTGAAAATGAACAATAATCCAAAACAACTTCACATTTGTACTAAATTACCTAAAAACATTTAATTAAACAGGGAAAACTTTTAAAAATCACAGTAAGTAGTTTTAAAATTACAGATAGAATTCTTTCATTTTCCGTTGCTGAGATCCATCCCAGTGATTCTGCAGCTGTAGCTCCAGACTGGATGAGGTGGAGGCTTTAATGAACCTTCTGCTCAGTAATTATCTGATTAATAATATTTTAAACTCAACATAAAGACCTGATTGGAGAAGACAACAACGACAGAAAGAAATAAAATCATAATGCTGTTCTCTCTGAGCTCTGATTTCAGTCTGGATCAAACCTTTAAACCAGGAGAATCATCTTAGTCCAGGTTCCTCATTCAGTCCAGTCTGATCTCCACCAGTAAAACCAGTAAATCCACAGCATAATAGCCTATAAATAACCACAACTCCTAATGGTTCCTTTGGTTTAGTGCAAAAATGTTCATATTTCAGGAATTATCTTTTTACTAAACATTATGAACAACCTGAAATTTATGAAGAAAAATAAGTTCAGTTTCATCAACATTCAGCCTCAGTTTCTCATTTCCACATTACAACTTCCAGATCAGAGTGTCGACAAAGAAACACAACATTTAGTCATCTGGAACTGAACCAGAGAGGATTTACTGGAGGATCAAAACCACAAAAAAAGACAAACAATGACAAAAACAAGACAAAATATTGCAAAAGAGAGATAAAAGAGACAAATGACACGAAACAAAACAAAAAAGAGACAAAAAGTTACAAAGCAACTAAAAACAGACAAAAACACTACACAAAACAAATGACGCAAAACACAAAATGGCAAAAATAGAGCTTCAGGAGAAACCAAGTCTTTCCAAAAAGTTAGTTCCTCCTGAAGGTCCTACCATCTGTAGATGTTTTGTGTCTCATTTTTATCATTTTGTGTCATTTTTGTCACTTTGTGTCTCATTTTTGTCATTTTGTGTCTTTTTCTTGTAGTTTAGTGTCTTGTTTTTGTTGTTTTGTGTGTTGTTTTTGTTGTTTTGTGTCTCATTTTTGTCATTTGCTGTCCCTTCGTGGTGGTTTTATCTCCTCCTCCTGTAGATGTTTTTCTATCTCCATGTTTCCTCTCTACTCTGCTCATCATCAGTAGATGTTCCTCCATGCTGGATGGATCTCCAACAGCCTGCTCCTCTGTTCTCTGTTTCTGCTGCGTTTATTTTATTGAAGTTTTTATCATTTTATCATCTATCATTGTGGTTGGATCCTGAATGACTGAGACTGAGAGACATCCAGCAGTAGAAGTCATGAAGACGTTCTTCAGGATGAGTCGGTGCCAGGCTGCTCCTAATGAACCAGTAATGATTTATTAGTGTCAGATCTTTACTGCCGCTCTCTAAAACAACAGAGCACACCTGCAGGATGATCACCTCACCTGTGGGAGGCTTTCTAGTCTGTACTGGTGCTTTGTCAACAACCTGGCGTTGACGGACAGATTTACAGCTCCGTGTTGTTTCAGACCTGCAGCCAGCGAATTCCTGCAGCTTCACGCTCAGACGTCCTGTTTTCCCTCTTTGTTTGGCTCGAGGTGGGAAAGATCCGATTACTGCTGGAAGTGTGAACGTTCTGCAGCGTCACGGCGGAAAAATACCTCCAAAGCAGCAGCATTCATTCAGACAGAGCTGCCAGAGGGAATGGAAAGTACAACACACAGGTCAAAACTGCATCGTCACTTAAAGACTCATCCACATTAGGACAGTTTCAGGGTCAATACTGACAGGATCACTCAGTAAAAAACCATCAATTCCTCCCCCAGAACCTCCTCAGAACATCTGGTTCTTCATCTCCAGTAACTTTATCAATGATCAGACTCCTACCTTCAGACTGGGAATATCTCCAGTATTTCAGGTCCTTGAAGTCCATAGAGGAGAACGTCCCCTGGAGAAAGTTCTAGAGTAGACCTACCGACAACTGGACAGTTGTTAGTAGGTCTACTCTAGAACTTTCTCCAGTTGGACGTAGGTCTACTCTAGAACTTTCTACAGCTGGCGGTAGGTCTACTGTAGAACTTTCTCCAGAGGACGTTCTCCTTTCCTGCTTCTAGTCTTGAAGTTTAGTCTCACTCAGAACATTCCAGGCCCTTGAAGTCCATAGAGGTGGGTCCAGATTTATCACTTTTTAATGAACTTTTTCCATCATTTCTGAGCCTCAGAACTTTATCAGTCCAGCAGATAGAACCATGACATTTTGGAGGAGAAACACATCTGAGTTCTGGTAGAAACTGACACTAAAATAAGTAAAAAAGCTGGAAAATTACCACAAAAATGGCCAAAGTTACCACAATAAAACACAAAATTACCAAAAAGAGCCAGAACCACCTTGAAAAATTAAAAAATGCTGTCAAAAACACCCTAAAATCACCACAAAAAGGACCAAAATGACCACTAAACAGGTGAAATTGCTAAAATCTCAACTTCAGCACAAAACACTTGCAAAATTGAGCCCAAAAAAAGCCAAGTTACCCTGAAATGTTCAAATATGCCAGCATAAAAATGGAAGATCACCACAGAAATGACCAAATTTCCCATTAAAGGTCCAAAATTACTGCAAAATGGGTGAAACTATAACAAAAACTCAAATTCAGCACAAAAAATCAACTAAATAAACACATCTGAGTTCTGGTAAAAAAAAAACTGACACCAGATCAGTTTAAATCCAAGGTGTCTCAGGCTGTTGGTCTGTCTCTATCATCAGTATTATGGGATGTATCCTAGTGATCATCAGTACTATGGGATGTATCCTAGTGATCATCAGTATTATGGGATGTATCCTAGTGTGAACTGTTTAGAGTCCTAGAAACAATCATTAGTTCCCTGGATGCTTTTCTGGTTTCTGATTTTTCACCAGAGAAACTTTAAAAAGTCATTCTTTGTAAACTGTAAGGTTCATACTAACCAACATCACCTGGAGGATGTAGACCATAATAACCAGAGATAATAAATAAAACAACTGAAATTAAATTGCAGCACATCTGTACCTAAAACAGCTAAATGTAGAATAATAGAGGGTTAAAACGCCGGTTCACTGATCTGATCTGGACTCTGGATGAGAAGAAGCGGTGAACTAGTTTTAATCCTGTTAATAACAGATCAGATCTAATGAAGCGTCTGGATGGTGACGCTGAGCTCATCTCCAACCAGAATGAAGGATTGTGATGCTGGAGGCTGTAAGTGATCATCTCCACCTCCATGCTGCCCCCTCTGGGCCTCCTGTGGGGGGGTTGGTCCATGCTTCAGGCCGTCCATCACTCTCCTCCCTCAGCTCCGTCTTGCATAAGTGGCCTCTCGGCTTGCTGCTTCGGTTATCTGATCGCTCGCTGTGTATTTTCGTCTTCTCTCTAGAAACCAGCTGCTGGTTGTGAAACACAGATGAAGAGTCACTGGGAGGTTCAGTTGAAACTGCTGCCTCAGCTCCACGGAGGAGGTTAGAGAAGCTTCTGCAAACATCCATCCATCCACCAGGAGATGCTGTGACCTCTGACCTTCACTCTGTCATCTAGAGATCCTTAGATCCCAGTGGAACCACCACAGAACCTCCTCAATGACAGCAGCACTAGAACCACCCATAAGACCTCTGTAGTCTTCTCAGAGGACCAAATCTGTAGAAGACCTCCAGAACCTCTTCACTGACCAACGGAGCCTCCTAAAGGAACACTACAACCACCGAAAAGAAACGTGTTACAGAACTTCCAGAACCAACCAACATAAAGCTCTCCACAGCTTCGTCAATCATCTAAGGAACCTCCTAAAGGGCCAATAGAAGTTCCACAGCTTCCTCAGTTACACGAGAACATTCTAAATGACACTAATGTCTTCTTCTCCCTCAGACTGGCTCACTGCTCAGTAGAACCTCCAGAAGGACTTTCAGAACATCTCCAGTGACCTAAAGAACCCCCACAATCTCCTCAACTCCCAGCAATGCCCTCAACGATCTCCACAGCTATCTCCATCTTCACTAGAACCTCTAGAACATCTCCAGTGTCTCGAAGAACATCCTAAAGACCTCTACAGATTCCTCAAAGACCCTGCAACCACCTAAAGAAACAGTGGAACCATCTAGAACCATCAACAACCCAAGTAGTGATCACGGTAGCATCCTAAAAGACCTCCAGAACCTCCTCAGTGACTACAGGAACATTGTAAACGAAGACTAGAACACCTATAGACTTTCAAAAAAATAACTCCGTTACCAACTTAATCTGCTAAGAGACCTCCAGAACCTCCTGACATACTACAGGAACTGAAAAATGACAGCTAGAACCACCTAAAGATGACTAAATAACCAATCACTGACCGCTGAAAGCTCCTGAAAGATCTCCAGAACCTCCTCAGTGGTGATGGACTAAATGAATGCTTCCACAGATGGTGAGTTCAGGAGAAACTGAAGCTCTAAATGCAGAGAATCAAACAGAAAGCAGCAGAAAGTGTTTTCAGATAGAGTCAGAGAGGAACCGATGCGTTCTTCAGGATGATGATGTCATGAACATTCTGTTGGTGGAAGAACGTCGCCTCCTGCAGGTCACAGAGAACATCTCAGTCCTTCAGGAGGAGCAGATCTCACTTTATCTTTCATTTCAACATGAACCCTGAGGAGCACCACCATCACTCAGACTGACGTTACCATGACGACGAGGACAGCAAGGAAGGATGGATGGAAGGAAGGAAGGATGGATGATGGATGGAAGGAAGAGAGGAAGGAAGAATGAAGGAAGGAAGGATGGAAAGAAGATAGGAAGGAAGGATGGAAGAGAGGAAGGAAGGAAGAGAGGAAACAAGGAAAGAAGAGAGAAGGAAGGAAGAAAGGAAGAGAGGAAGATAGGATGGAAGGAAGGAAGGAAGGAAGGATGGAAAGAAGATAGTAAGGAAGAGAGGAAGGAAGAATGAAGGAAGGAAGGAAGTTGTTTAAACTCTCAGACCAGTTTCATGAGAAGATAGAATAATTACTTCACCATGTGGCTCTTTGTTGCATTATTGTCCAGATTTTGTTCATTAAAATCAATATTTTTAAATATTTTGGTGCAATAAAATCTGTAATTTTTTGATGTTTTGATGCATCAGAATCAATGTTTTTCATATTTTGGTTCATTTATATGCAGGTTTTAGACGTTTTGTTGTGTTAATATCCAGATTTGTGATGCGTTATTTGTCAGATATTTGGGGTTTTTTTAGATATTAACATTCAGATTTTTTACTCTTATATGCAATAATACCCAGATTTTTCACAATTATTTCCATTACTATGGAGTGTTTTGAAACTTCTGGGGGTTATTAACCACATTTTTATCATTTTGGTTCATTAATATGCAGAATTTGGATGTTTTCTTGTGTTAATATCCAGGTTTGTGATGCATTATTTGTCAGATATTTGATGTTTTTCTGCATTTTTGTGCATTAATATCCTGATTGTTCACAATTTCTTCTGCTATTATGGAGGTTTTTGAAACTAATTAACCAAATATTTGTCATTTTGGTTCATAAATATCCAAATGTTGAGGTTTTGATGTTAATATTCAGGTTTTTGACGTGTTTTTGTTCTAATATTGTGGTTTTTTTTACAGTTTGGTGGTTTTTTGATGCTGTGTCTCACTAATAACAGGACTCTGCAGCTTTAGTCTGTTAATGTTTTGTGTCTTTAATGGGTTTGAACTCTGACTCACCTGGACGGCTGCCCAGGTGAGTCTGTAGAGGATCAGGTCATAAGTAGAGCAAAGGTCCCAGTCAGAACCTTTATGAACATTTAACAACATCGTCCTGATCAATAAACACCAGCTGATCTAGAATAAACGGAGCTCCTGCAGACTGAAACATGAAACCTGTTCCTGTCTGAGGATCGTTTAACCCTCATGTCGTCCTGCAGGTCAAATTTGACCCGTTATAAAGTTTGAAAATGTGGAGAAAAAAAAAATTTTCACAGTGAAACTTCTGATGTCCACATTTTCAACATTTTTGGGAAAACTTTGGTGGAAAAAAAGAAATGTTAAAAATGTGTCTTTAAGAACATTCACAAAAAATCAACCAAAATCCCAAATTTTGCTGGATTTTGGTTGATTTTTATGTGAATGTTCTTAAAGAAAGTATTAGAAATTTTACTGATATATATGGAATCACTTTAGATATTTTTAGGATTTTTTGGAAGATTTTTACTCATTTTTTGAAAATATTTACAAGAATTTTCTTGCCAAATTTGGGGGATTTTTTAAAAATAAAACTTTTAAGGGAAACTTTTAAGGAATTATTGGAATTTTCTTCCTGAAGGTTTTGCAAATTTTCAGAAATTTGGGGAATTTTTTTGCTGAATTTTTGGATTTTTTTCAGACAAGGAAACAATATTTTTTGGTGTCCATAAATGAGGACAACAGGAGGGTTAATCAGAGTTTATTTCTAATGTCCTTTACAGCAGCCCAAAGGGTGACCAAAGAGCTGAAAGTTAAAAGCCACTGAAAGACATGACGGAGCTGCAGAGATGGAAGAACTTCGACAGCTTTCGCTCCAACCGTTACAGACTTCTTCAGGAGACTAGAGACGTTATTTTAATAAACCTTTTAATGATTTATTTTCATGCATTTATTTATTGATTTGTTTTAAGTCTGTTCCATCAGAACCAGAACCTCCAGTTTTCTGAACCAGATCATGTCTGTTTTATGATTTTACCTCCAGTTCTACTGGAACCACAGAATAGAGCTCAGATCTGCTGCTTGGTTCTGGTTCCTCTGGTTCTCAGCAGAACCTGGAGAAGATTGTGTGTCGGAGCTCCAGCTTCCTTCCTTCCTTCCTCTCTTCCTTCCTTCCTTCCTTCCTTCCGTGTGTGTGTGTGTGTGTGTGTTTCAGTCCGTTTCATCACTCTTCTTATGCAAACTCAGTCAATTATCTAAATGTAGAGAAACACTGACCCCTGCTGGATCACACTAACTGCACACACATTGATTTAATTTAGTGGAACTAAACACGATCAGATCAATCAGATCAGATCAATCAGATCAGATTAGATCAGTCAGAGCAATGACATTTTCATCTCCATCTTTCCTGTCCTTCAGTGATGTATAGAACACAGTAATGATGTTTCTCACATCCAGTCACAGAGCAGAGATGAAAGTGTTGATACTATAAAATTAATAATAAATATGAGTTAAATTAAAGGAGGAAAAACTAAAAACACCAGCAGACATCAGACCCAGTCAGACTGACTACTGGGATGATAATAGGGAGATTAAAGTGACTGCAGTTATCAGTTATTAGACCAGGAGAGTCCAGGTTCCACATCCAGAGCAGTCTGATCTCCAGTGGACCGGACCAGTAAAACCAGTAAAACCACAGCATAATATAGAAACAAAGTGACAAGAAACGAGACAAAAAAGAAAAAAAATGGACAAAAAAATCACATAAATGACACAAACGAGACAAAAATAACAAAAAAAGAAATGAAACAACAAAAACAAAACAAAATATTACAAATATAAGGCAGAAAACAACAAAATCGAGAAATAAAATGACAAAAAAAGAGACAAATGACACAAAACAAAACAAAAAAGATTCAGTAAGATTCAGATTTCAGTAAAAACTTACAAAGCGACAAAAAAATGAACAAAAACAAGACAAGAAATTACATAAATGACACAAGACAGAAATGGCAAAAAAAGAAACAATGACAAAAAATAGTAAAACTACACAAACGAGACAAAAAGGAAACAGGTGGGAGGTCCTTCATGCTGTAGGTCCTTCACGCTGGAGGTCCTTCATGCTGTAGGTCCTTCATGCTGGAGGTCCTTCATGCTGGAGGTCCTTCATGGTGGAGGTCCTTCATGGTGGAGGTCCTTCATGCTGGAGGTCCTTCATGCTGGAGGTCCTTCACGCTGGAGGTCCTTCACGCTGGAGGTCCTTCACGCTGGAGGTCCTTCATGGTGGAGGTCCTTCACGGTGGAGGTCCTTCACGGTGGAGGTCCTTCAAGCTGGAGGTCCTTCATGCTGGAGGTCCTTCACGCTGGAGGTCCTTCACGGTGGAGGTCCTTCACGCTGGAGGTCCTTCACGGTGGAGGTCCTTCACGCTGGAGGTCCTTCACGCTGGAGATCCTTCACGCTGGAGGTCCTTCATGGTGGAGGTCCTTCATGCTGTAGGTCCTTCACGGTGGAGGTCCTTCACGCTGGAGGTCCTTCATGGTGGAGGTCCTTCACGCTGGAGGTCCTTCACGCTGGAGGTCCTTCATGCTGGAGGTCCTTCATGCTGGAGGTCCTTCACGCTGGAGGTCCTTCACGCTGGAGGTCCTTCACGCTGGAGGTCCTTCATGGTGGAGGTCCTTCATGGTGGAGGTCCTTCATGCTGGAGGTCCTTCACGCTGGAGGTCCTTCACGCTGGAGGTCCTTCACGGTGGAGGTCCTTCACGCTGGAGGTCCTTCATGCTGGAGGTCCTTCACGGTGGAGGTCCTTCACGGTGGAGGTCCTTCATGCTGGAGGTCCTTCACGGTGGAGGTCCTTCACGGTGGAGGTCCTTCATGCTGGAGGTCCTTCATGCTGGAGGTCCTTCACGCTGGAGGTCCTTCATGGTGGAGGTCCTTCACGGTGGAGGTCCTTCACGCTGGAGGTCCTTCACGGTGGAGGTCCGTCATGCTGGAGGTCCGTCATGCTGGAGGTCCTTCATGCTGGAGGTCCTTCACGGTGGAGGTCCTTCATGCTGGAGGTCCTTCACGGTGGAGGTCCTTCAAGGTGGAGGTCCTTCAAGGTGGAGGTCCTTCATGCTGGAGGTCCTTCACGGTGGAGGTCCTTCAAGGTGGAGGTCCTTCAAGGTGGAGGTCCTTCACGGTGGAGGTCCGTCACGCTGGAGGTCCTTCACGGTGGAGGTCCTTCACGGTGGAGGTCCTTCATGCTGGAGGTCCTTCACGGTGGAGGTCCGTCATGCTGGAGGTCCGTCATGCTGGAGGTCCGTCATGCTGGAGGTCCTTCATGGTGGAGGTGGTCCTCAGCGTTCTTGGTAGATGTCCTGGAGATGATCTCCTCTGTCTTGTTGCAAAGATCTGTGATCTGCTGCTGTCAAGTTTCCAATATAGTTTATATTTATTTTATATCTGATCATTAAACCACTGATCTGCTGATCACTGACTGATCACCGACTGATCATCGATTGATGACTGATTGATCACTGACTGATCACTGATTGATCACTGATTGATCAGCAGGAAGCTGCTTCTAACTGTAGACATGAACACAACCAACAACCAGCTGGAACGAGACGACAAAGTCACACAGTGAACACAAACATCTGGCTGTTACACAGCTGTGTTCATTATGGATGTTATTGATCAGTGACATCATCAGACTGATTGATTTCTATCATCATGTTGTTCTCCAGAGGTGTGAGGATCCAATCAGAGCTAAAAGCTGACTGACTGGCTGTGATTGGATCTCTGTACTTCCGTATTTCTGCCAGCAGGTGGCGCTGCTCCGCAACGGGCTGCACAGCTGACTGTTACCATGACAACAGGAAGTTTGTTGTTGTTGTTGGCTGTAATCTGAGCTGAGAGCAGCACTTTGTTTCTGTACATCAGGTCATGATGTCACACGTCCACGCTGGACTCACGTGTCACCACCAGCTCACCCACCAATCAGGGTATCGGTCATCACACTCCTTCAAAATAAAGGTGTGTTATATTATATTATATTATATTATATTATATTATATTATATTATATTATATTATATTATATTATATTATATTATATTATGTACATCTGCTGCTACTAATTTTCAGATATAAAAAAAGTTATTTATATTATGATCATGGATAAATGAGGATAAACCTTTGTTGATGTCTGGGGGAAATATTTTTACTCTGGTACTTTTAAATATATTTTCATAATACTTGTGTACTTTTACTTACATAAGGAAACATTTAAATGTGTGATCTTGCAACAGAATATTTCTACCAGTTCATAAATGATCAAATAATAATAATAATAATAATAATAATAATAATAATAAAGATGCAAAATGACATGACATGAGGACTGAATAAATGAGCTCAAACAGTCAGAACTTTAGAACCTGTTGGTTTCTTGTTGGTTTCTGGTCTCCTCTGGAGGTCCATGTTGGTGTCTTTGTTCTGAGGTTCTTCTTCCTCTGATGGACTCATGGCTGATCAGAGACCTGGACCTGGACCCGGACCCGGACCAGGACCTGGACCTGGACCCGGACCTGTTGCTTTATTGTGAAATGCTGCAGCGCTGGCTGTTATTTTGAAGGGCGGGGCCGGTAGTGCAGGTCTGCATGCAGCAGCTGCAGCAGCTGCATTTCACGGCTCCTCCGGACGGACAGCACCGACCTCTCTGCCTCCTGTAGCCGCCGTCGGGTCGCGGTGTCTCGGCCATGGCGTCCATCGTGTGCCGGGTCCAGTACCTGGAGGACTCGGATCCCTTCATCTGCACCAACTTCCCCGAACCCCGCAGACCTCCTCCGGTCAGTCTGGAGGAGAACCAGCCGCTCAGCGAGCAGGTCGCCGGGATCCACAAGCTGCTGGAGGCGCCTCTGAAGGTGGGTCACCGCCGGGTTCCCTGCTCCACCGGCCCGGTAACTTTCTGTACTTGGACCGGTGTTTCTGGAACTAACCTAAACTAGCTCTAACCAGCCTGTAGTGACAAAAACTAACCAGTAAAACACCTGAAATCAAGTCAAACACAGTTTAAAGTTCCTGAACCATCAGCTCCTTCTGGTCCAGATCAGAACCAGAACTCCGTCTAAACACCCAGTAGTTTAAGGTGGAATTAAAGATTAATTTCAGGTGTAGTTTAAGATACTTTCACTGTTTAAACCATGTAGAGATTTAGAGTAAAACCAAACCGTCTCTCCTCCATGACTCTAAACTTCTGTTAATATTTACTCCATAAATCTGATCGATTATTGGCTTTAAAGGTTCCAGTTTATTGATCTGATCTTTATGTTTTAAGGGAGTCTGATGTTTATTGGTTCCTGGTTTATTGAATATCTGAGCAGCTGTTTAAGGACATGAGGTTTATTTAATCCATTCCTGATCTCCGGAGGATGAACCTGCTGATCCTCTGAGAGTCTCTGTAGCGCCACCATCAGGCTGAATGTGGTTTAGAGCAGCTCTGAGGACTTCAGTGTTTCCATGTTCAGCTTCTTTAATATTCTAGTTTCATTCATTAGACAGATTTATTTGAACCTGAAGTCAATAGTAATAGTTTAGAAAATACAACTTTTCCAATAACTTGTTTCATTTTTAAACTTTCTTATTTTTTCATATTTTGTGATAAAATGCCTTATAAATTTTTCTCTTTGATAAATTTTAACTTTGGAATATTTTTTATTATATGTTTATTTGTTGCAATTATTTTTTAAAAATATGTTAAATATTTTTTACTAATTTAAAAAAAATATTTCTTTAACACTTATTCCCATTTTTGATATTTCCTAACAATCTCTTAGTTTTTTGTGTTGTAATTTTTAAAATTTTTTAAAAGATTTTTACGATAATTTAAATATATATATATATATATATATATATATATATATATATATATATATATATATATTTAAACTTATGTACATGTTTGTCTAAATTTTACTTTGTGTAATTTTTTTACATTTTTTAATTTTTAAAATAATATTTATGTTGTCGTCCAAACAGCTCCACCTAAATATTGTTTGTTAATTTTAAAAAATATATTTTTCTTTAACAGTTGTTGGTATTTTTGATACTTCTTAGTAATGTCTCAGTTTTTTTGAATTTTGTAATTTTCTTCTTTTACTTGTACATTTTTTTTGTCTAAATTTTAGTTTTTTTGAAAAACAATTTATGAACAATATTATAACAATTGTGTAGTTTCTTAACATTTTCAAATATTTTTTATATATATATATATTTCTGTCCTCGTCCAAACAGTGTTTTTTCCGTCTAGATAAACTAGATCTGAGCAGGAATCAGAAGACGTCTGTGGATCAGAATCTGTGTTTTCTTCCTGTTTGGAGCTCAGATTTCTGCTGAATCTAAAGTGGAGGTGAAGAAGCAGGAAGCTGCTGCTGACTAATGACACAATCAGAGTTTCCTACCAGCAGTGAACGCAGCATCCAGTCACTTTTCAGCTCATTCCTTCGTTATCTGAGGCTGAACTAAAGCTGATAAAGACGTTAACGTCTCTGCTTCACCCTAAAAACAGCTCAAGCTTCTCCTCAAAGACGTTACAGTTCCTCCTGCAGAAGGTCTGAACCTGGAAACATCCAAGGAGTTCAGCAGCTCGTCTGTCAGTAGATAGTAGAAAAATGTCAAACTGCAGGAATCAATGAGAGAAACAACAAATAAACAGTTCATCTAATGTTTGAAGAAACTCCGGTGAAGTTAATTTGAGACGTGTGGAATCTTTAAACTCCCAGAAAGTTCTAGAAGAATGTGGGAGGAACCTGTCCTGGTGGTTCTCTTCATTCATCTCCAGATCCTGAAGCTTCACTTAGAACAGTTTCTTTATTTCTGAGGCACATTTTAACCCTATATTAGTTCACATTCTTTCTGCTCCATGAGGTTCTGAGACCTCCATCCCATCAACAGGGAAATAAATAGAACAAAACTAGTTTCTGTTTAGAAAATCAATATTGTTGTGAGCAAAAAGTAGCCAGAACTGCCCAGTATAGCAGATCTAACACAAAAATATGTCCTAAACAAGATAACACGGCAAGTTTTAGTTTTGTTTTTGTGGATTTTGTTAAAAGGGTTAAAAAAAAAAAAAATCTCGGCTCCAAAACTTTAGAATTTTCTGACTGTTTTCTGATGGATCAGATTTTACAAGGTTAAAAACAAAGCATCAAAGTTCAGAGATAAAACCAAGCAGACACATCTCTGAACTTATAATCTCAGAAAACAAACAAACAAACAAATAACCAGAATACAACCAATAAGATATGAAGAACCCTGAACTCGCTCAGACCTACTGTTGTCCTCCAGGACATATTCTTATATTTCTCCAGACTGTAGTGGAGTTTTATGGAGTATTTTTATTTGCTTTACATCCATATAACCCTGATATCCAAGGTTTTAATAATATTTATTGACTTGTGTCTTAACTGCTACAATGAATTGTTCAACCCTCTTGTTGTCTTCATTTACGGCACCAAAAAATATTCTTTCCTTGTCTGAAAAAAAATCCCCAAATTCTGCAAAAAATTCCCCAAATTTCTGAAAATTTGCAAAACCTTCAGGAAGAAAATTCAAATAATTCCTTAAAAGTTTCCCTTAAAAGATTTATTTTTAAAAATCCTCCAAATTTGGCAAGAAAATTCTTGTAAATATTTTCAAAAAATGAGTAAAAATCTTCCAAAAAATCCTAAAAATATGTAGTGATTCCATATATATCAGTAAAACTTCTAATATTTTCTTTAAGAACATTCACATAAAAATCAACCAAAATCCAGCGAATTTTGGTGGATTTTGGTTGATTTTTTTCTGAATGTTCTTAAAGAAAAAATTTTTTAACACTTCTTTTTTTTCCACAAAAATTTTTTAAAAAATTTTCCGAAAATGTGGACATCAGAATTTTCACTGTGAAAATGTATATATTTTTATCCACATTTTCAAACTTTAAACCGGGTCAATTTTGACCCGCAGGACGACACCAGGGTTAAAAGTGCAACAAACATACAAAAACTAATATTCTTTTTATTTTTTTCACATATATTTGAGAAAGTTGCCCAACATCCTGTGGTCTGGTTTATAGATGTTTCTACTCCGTGTCTTTGTTGTGTATTTTTACAATCCATCACTGCAACCGGAAAACTCTTCCTGACCTGGAGAATGAGTGAAATATTAGTCTGACCTCCCAGATTTCTACGCAGAAAGAATGATGGATCTGACCTGGTTTCACATCTACCACCTATCAGAGATGAAGATGTAATTGTAGCACTACCCTGGGCTCTGTAGGGTTAAACATACGACCATCTAAAGGAGACCTTCAGGAGAAGATTCAGGTGTTTGGTGCTCCTTCCTCCATGTTTACCGTCTTTAATTAGCTTGTTAGCATGCTAACAGTTTCCTGATGGGAACAGAACAGTCTGAGTGATTCTTATTCTTCTGAGTGAAGCTCTTTAACGTGCTCTTCAGGAAACGTGTTAAAAATATCATGTTTTTATCTACAGTCAGCATCCTGTAATGAGCTCTGTGATAGGAGGAGGGGCTGTAATTCCCAGTTTGGCCAGTTTAAACTCCCACAGAGATGCTTGGGGTTTTTTTTCACAATTTAAAGAAAGGTAAATAAACTATCAGTTTTGCTCATTTCCAGTTAACTTTTCATTTTCAGACTTCTTTAGAAGTTGAAACCAACAGTTCTTTGGGCATAACTGGAGGCATTTAATGACTAGAATGGATGAAAAGTGATTTTATGAAGCAGGTGACAGTGTTCGCTCTGTTCCAGTCCTTAAACCCAGAGTCTCTGATCCAGGAGTTTGTCTGCTGGTCAGCTGTAGGTCCAGATCAGTGTTTGTTGGAGGGTTCTGTTCTCTGCAGATGAAGATGAATTTAGTTTCTGATCATTAAGATGCTTTTCCACCAACACTTTTATTCTTCACAACCTTCAGAAGAAGCTGAAACCTTCCTTCATTGAGGCTCTTTCCTGGAGCTTTGTTTGGATTCAGATTCCTGCAGCAGAAACCGTTATAACAGCAGAACCAGAGGACCTTCTGAATGTTGGAATCTGTCCAGAAGACGTTCAGACTGATGGATCTTCAGCCTCTGAGCAGCTTCAAACACAGCAGAAGTTTACAGAAGGTCTGACAAGCTATCCTGGAAGTCCTTCAGAAACATGGAGGACTTCCTGAACGAGGTTCCAGCAGCGTTTACTGGAATCAGAACCACTTCAGCGACAAAACAAAAGTGTCTGTAAACATGGAGATAAGTCAACATCTCCAGGATGAGGAGACAACATGAGGAACCATGTCGGACATGTTTCCTCAGATGTTGAAACTCTGGACATGGTGGTTCCTTCATAGACGTCTTCATTCAGCTCCACGAGTTCCTCGAGGAAAGGAACGGTCTTTAGAAGCTTGTTGTCCTTTCTATCCACAAACCATCTCTCAGTAGGGATTCCATTGGAAAGTTGAGGAGCAAAGACCTGGGATCAGCTGTCTGTCATTATCGTCTTGGAAAGATCTTGTCCAGGAATGTTCAGGTCTTCATGTAATTTCCTTGAACGCTCATGAAGAAGTCCGTGCCTTGCTAACTGCGTTTTCAGGTCCAGGATGTTGGGCAACGTGTCAGCGTAGACTTTCTTTGAAGCCAGAAATATTTAGCTTCCTTCCACAACTTTAGCTGTGTAGTTAGCTTCTTTCAATGACTTCAGCTTTGTAGTTAGCTTCTCCCTATGACTTTGGCTGTGGTGATAGCTGCTCTATGTAACTTTAGCTGTGTATTTAGCTTCTTTCTATGACTTTGGCTAAATATTTAGCTTCTTTCTATGACTTTAGTTGAGTACTTAGTTTCTTTATACAACTTTAGCTGTGTAGTTAGCTTCTTTCTATGACTTTGGCTAAATATTTAGCTTCTTTCTATGACTTTAGCTGAGTAGTTAACTTCTTTTTATCACTTTTGTAGCGTAGTTATGAGAATAATCTCATACATCTGAGACGTGTGCTGAAGAACCTCGATCATCTTCCTGGTGTTGGATCTCTACAGAGCTCTGGGAACATCAGAGCTGCATCTTCTAACTCCTTCAGACTGCAGTGGAGGAAGCTGTAGTTTTAGATTTTATAGTTTTTTTTTTCCAGGTTTCCATCATTCTGACAGAAGACATCTCTGAGTTCTGTCTCTTTCATGATGTTCTGGTTCCTCAGAGCTGCAGGACTTTAGATTAAAGATGAACCAGAAGCTGCTCAGAGTTCCTCAGAGTTTGTTTGAGTGCAGCTGGAGTCTTGAAGGATGATCAGATGAGTCGTCAGCAGCCTGAGTTTGAACACGTTCTGCTTCGTGTTCTTGTTTCAACATTTCCTCCAGTTCTTAATTTATTCCTGTCAATAAACCTCTCTGAATGAGTGCAGCATCAGATAAAGCTCTGCTCCCTGGAGATCACATTCCTCCTTCGACACTCTAATGGCTCCCTGTAGATCTTCTGAGATGATAGCAGCTTCAGACTTTCCATCCATTCTGCTGCATGAAGCGGCTTTCTGTGGCTGATTGTGGAGGAAGAGGGTGGGACTGTAAACAGGAGATAAGCTGGATGGATGGACGGATGTAGCGGCATGGTGAGGACATCTCAGCAGGCTTTTCCTTCCACATGAGGAGCAGCAGCTGCATGAAAACCGTTTTATCTGGAAACACTTCAACACGTTCCGATAAATCATCTGTTTCCCTCTAGATTAATTCTGCAGAATGAAAAGACAAACTACTTCCTGTTCCAGACGCTCCGCTGCAAACAGCCAATAACTGAACTAGAAGATGGATCTTCTCAGTGGAGAACTCAGCCTCAGGTTCTTCTGGGCTTCAGTCAGGATTTCTAATATTCTAAAACAGATAAATGTCTTTGAAACATGCAGTTTGTTTAGAAGCTCAGAAACTTCCTGTGCCTTCAGAAGAACCATCTGGAGGTCAGACTGTCTCCTGGAGCTTCATCCAGACTCTGGTTTAACAGCAGAACTCCACTTTCAGAAGATCTGAGAAGATCTGAGAAGATCCGTTCAGTGAACAAACAGAGAAATTAGTTTTCAGTTTAAAATATAAATATATGAATATAAATATATAAATATAAATACAGCAGAAAACTACAAAGTGCTGCATGAAGATTAGTGGGGAAATGAGTTGTTACATGTTGCTACGTCTTGCTGCATGTTGCTGCATGTAGCTGCGTGTTGTTAGATGTTGCATGTTGCTGCGTGTTTCTGTGTGCTGCTGCATGTCGTTACATGTTGTTACGTGTTGTTACATGTTGCTCCGTGTTGCTACATGCAGCTGTGTGTTGTTAGATGTTGCTGCATGTTGTTGCGTGTTGTTGCATGTTGCAGTTTGTTGTTGCGTGTTGCTGCATGTTGTTGCATGTTGCTGCGTGTTGTTGTGTGTTGTTGAATGTTGCAGTGTGTTGTTGCGTGTTGCTGTGTGTTGCTGCGTGTTGCTGCGTGTTGTTGCGTGTTGCTGCATGCTGCTGCATGTTGTTGCGTGTGGCAGTGTGTTGTTGCGTGTTTTCCGTGTTGCTGCGTGTTGTGTGTTGTTGCGTGTTGCTGCATGTTGCTGTGTGTTGTTGCTTGTTGTTGCGCGTTGTTGCGTACAGCTACGTGTTGTTAGATGTTGCTGCGTCTTTCTGTGTGTTGCTGCCTGTTGTTGCGTATTGTTACGTGTTGCTGCGTGTTGTTGTGTGTTGTTGCATGTTGCAGTGTGTTGTTGCTGCGTGTTGTTGTGTGTTGCTGCATGTTGCAGTGTGTTGTTGCGTGTTGCTGCGTATTGTTGCGTGTTGTTACATGTTGTTGCGTGCAGCTACGTGTCGTTAGATGTTGCTGCGTCTTTCTGCGTGTTGTTGCGTGTTGTTACGTGTTGCTGTGTGTTGTGTGTTGTTGCATGTTGCAGTGTGGTGTTGCGTGTTGTTGTGTGTTGCTGCATGTTGCAGTGTGTTGTTGCGTGTTGCTGCGTGTTGTGTGTTGTTGCGTGTTGTTGTGTGTTGCTGCATGTTGCAGTGTGTTGTTGCGTGTTGCTGCGTGTTGTGTGTTGTTGCATGTTGTTGCGTGTTGTTGCGTGTTGCTGTGTGTTTCTGCGTGTTGCTGTGTGTTGTGTGTTGTTGCATGTTGCTGTGTGTTGTTGCATGTTGTTGCGCGTTGTGTGTTGTTGCGTGTTGCTGTGTGTTGCTGTGTGTTGCGTGTTGCTGCATGTTGTTGCGTTTTGCTGTGTGTTGTTGCGTGTTGCTGTGTGTTGCGTGTTGCTGCGTTTTGCTGTGTGTTGTTGCGTGTTGCTGCGTGTTGTTGCTGTGTGTTGTTGCGTGTTGTTGCGTGTTGCTGCGTGTTGCTGTGTGTTGTTGCATGTTGCTGTGTGTTGCAGTGTTGTTGCGTGTTATTGCATGTTGCAGTGTGTTGTTGCGTGTTGTTGCATGTTGCAGTGTGTTGCAGTGTGTTGTTGCGTGTTATTGCGTGTTGCAGTGTGTTGCTGCGTGTTGTTGCATGTTGCTGCGTGTTGTTGCATGTTGCTGTGTGTTGTTGCGTGTTGCAGTGTGTTGCTGCATGTTGCTGCTTGTTGCTGCATGTTGTTGCATGTTGCTGTGTGTTGTTGCATGTTGCAGCCTGTTGTTGCATGTTGCTGTGTGTTGCTGCGTGTTGCAGTGTGTTGCTGTGTGTTGCAGTGTGTTGTTGCGTGTTGCAGTGTGTTGCTGCGTGTTGTTTTGTGTTGTTGCGTGTTGCTGCAAGTTGTTGCATGTTGCAGTGTGTTGTTACGTGTTGCTGCGAGTTGTTGCATGTTGCAGTGTGTTGCTGCGTGTTGTTGTGTGTTGCTGTGTGTTGCAGTGTGTTGTTGCGTGTTGCAGTGTGTTGCTGCGTGTTGTTTTGTGTTGTTGCGTGTTGCTGCAAGTTGTTGCATGTTGCAGTGTGTTGTTGCGTGTTGCAGTGTGTTGCTGCGTGTTGTGTGTTGTTGCGTGCTGCTGGGAGTTGTTGCATGTTGCAGTGTGTTGTTGCGTGTTGCAGTGTGTTGCTGCGTGTTGTTTTGTGTTGTTGCGTGTTGCTGCGAGATGTTGCATGTTGCAGTGTGTTGTTGCGTGTTGCAGTGTGTTGCTGCGTGTTGTTTTGTGTTGTTGCGTGTTGCTGCGAGTTGTTGCATGTTGCAGTGTGTTGTTGCGTGTTGCAGTGTGTTGCTGTGTGTTGTTTTGTGTTGTTGCGTGTTGCTGGGAGTTGTTGCATGTTGCAGTGTGTTGTTGCATGTTGCAGTGTGTTGTTGCATGTTGCAGTGTGTTTTGTGTTGTTGCGTGTTGCTGCGAGTTGTTGCATGTTGCAGTGTGTTGTTGCATGTTGCAGTGTGTTGTTTTGTGTTGTTGCGTGTTGCTGCGAGTTGTTGCATGTTGCTGCGAGTTGTTGCATGTTGCAGTGTGTTGTTGTGTGTTGCAGCGTGTTATTACGTGTTGTTCTGTGTGAATCCATCTGAAACCGTGGGTTCTCCCTGATGTTCCACATCTCCGCATTTGAAAAACTGATGTTTGATTCATCGTTCAGTCAGTCTGGTCACCATGGAAACAGAACCGACCAGCGCTGTAGAGGAGGAACGAGGTGAAGATAAAGTTCCTGGAGTCAACAGATTCTATCAAGCAGTGCTGGCTAATGGTTGTCTTGGTAGTTCTATTTTTGTTGTGTTCAGAACCTTTCTGCTGTAATGGGGGTTCTGATGGTTCTGCTGTCGATGAGGGTTCGGGTTCTGAAGGTTCTGCTGCAGCTCTGATCATCGGTGCTTCTGGATGTTTCTAAACGTTCTAAATATGTGTAGATGCAGGTTCTGTTTCAGCTCAGTGGAAACTCTGATCAGCAGAACGTTCCTGATGGCGCTTTAAAGCAGGAAAACGGCAGAAGGTTAAAATCCAGAGTTTTGAAAAGGTCTCCGGATGAAGCAGAGTTTAAATGTTCAGTTCTGACCTTTTATCACTTAAACGTTTGATCTATTAGAACTCTGAAGTTCCTCAGAAACTCTGAAAACATCTGATCAACTTCTAGAATCCTCGTTACTCATTAACCTGCAGGAATAGTTTCACTGCAGAACTTTGGTCTCTGAAAGCTGTTTTCAGCTGAAAGTGATTTTTTATAATTATTCTATCAGTTACTTATTTAATCAGTGGATGAAGTATTTTCTATATTTTCTATAAAATATCAGAACAGACTGGAGATCTCCTCCATGTTCTGAAGGATCATTTCTTGTTTTGTCCAAAGAACAGAAAATCAGATTATTGTAACTCGATCAACTCATCAGTGAACACTTTAACTGCTGGACTGAAACCAGGAGGCTGCTGTTTGAAACAATTCATATTAATAATCTTTATTTATCTCTAAGTCCAGGTTCTAAAGAGCTCACAGGCAGAACCAAGCCGATAAGGACAGAAGATGGAGAATAGAAACCAGCAGTGTTGGAAAAACACTTTTAAAGGACTTAGAACTCTAAAAATATAGTTAGTTTGACTTCAAGACATGCAGACGACCCTCTTGGTTCCTGCAGATCCTTCAGAACTTCTGGTCCAACTGGAAATTTCATCCAGCCTCAGTAAACAGACTCCTGAGGTTTCAGGTTCCGATGAGGTTCTGTTGAAGCTGCAGGAACAGTGAGAACCTGGACCAGCTGCAGGTTTACAGACGGAGCAGAAGAATGTGGTTCTGCAGGTCTGACTCAGCTCTGATGACTAGAGATGAATATAGACGGAAACTTTCCTGAACTCGCAGCTTTAACGTCGCATTAATCAGCTGCAGCTTTAACGTCGCATTAATCAGCTGCAGCTTTAGCGTCGCATTAATCAGCTGCAGCTTTAGCGTCGCATTAATCAGCTGCAGCTTTAACGTCGCATTAATCAGCTGCACCTTTAACGTCGCATTAATCAGCTGCAGCTTTAATGTCGCATTAATCAGCTGCAGCTTTAACGTTGCAATTATCAGCTGCAGCTTTAACGTCGCATTAATCAGCTGCAGCTTTAACGTCGCATTAATCAGCTGCAGCTTTAACGTCGCATTAATCAGCTGCAGCTTTAATGTTGCAATTATCAGCTGCAGCTTTAACGTCGCATTAATCAGCTGCAGCTTTAACGTCGCAGTAATCAGCTGCAGCTATTAACATCACTTTAATCAGCTACAGCTCTAATGTCGCATTAATCAGCTGCAGCTGTAACGTCGCAGTAATCAGCTGCAGCTGTTAACATCGCTTTAATCAGCTACAGTTTTAAGTCGCATTAATCAGCTGCAGCTGTAACGTCGCATTAATCAGCTGCAGCTGTAACGTCGCATTAATCAGCTGCAGCTTTAACGTTGATTATCAGCTGCAGCTTTACCGTCGCATTAATCAGCTGCAGCTTTAATGTTGCAATTATCAGCTGCAGCTTTAACGTCGCATTAATCAGCTGCAGCTTTAACGTCGCAGTAATCAGCTGCAGCTGTTAACATCGCTTTAATCAGCTACAGCTGTAACGTCGCATGAATCAGCTGCAGCTGTAACGTCGCATTAATCAGCTGCAGCTGTAACGTCGCATTAATCAGCTGCAGCTTTAACGTCGCATTAATCAGCTGCAGCAGACCTACACGCTGCAGCTCTCATGTAAAACTCATGTAAAGCAGCTGTTTAACTTCCAGTCTGTGGTTCTGAGGAGTTTCCTGAAGCTTCTTGTGAACAAATCAACACGTATGAACCATAAAAATCTGGAAAAATCCAGAATCTTGTTTCCTGATTCCAGATCAGATCAAAGCTCCAGTAGAACAGACAGAATGATGTCATCAGGTTAGAGATAAACTGACTGTTATAGTCCAGGTGTGTTACCTGAATGACATCACCTGATAAGAGCCACGCCTACTGACCTGAATACCTCAGAGATCCTCTGATAAAGCAGCTGCTCTTTGTTCTCCTGTTTCAGGTTGAACACGTTAACAGAACCGTAATAAATACATGTTCTCCTCATTATTTATCTTTAAGTCTGATTAAAGCTGATAGAGGAGATTAAAGGACGTCCTGCTGGAGGATTCACTGAGTTCTAGCTGCGTGTTGCTGCATTTAGCTGCGTGTTGCTGCATGTTGCTGCATTTAGCTCCGTGTTGCTGCATTTAGCTGCATGTTGCTGCATGTTGGTGCGTGTTGCTGTCTTTAGCTGCGTGTTGCTGCGTGTTGCTGCATTTAGCTGCGTGTTGCTGCGTGTTGCTGCATTTAGCTGCGTGTTGCTGCGTGTTTCTGCATTTAGCTGCGTGTTGCTGCATTTAGCTGCATGTTGCTGTGTGTTGCTGCATGCTGCTGCATGTTGCTGTGTGTTGCTGCATGTTGCTGTGTGTTGCTGCGTGTTGCTGCATGTTGCTGCATGCTGCTGCATGTTGCTGTGTGTTGCTGCATGTTGCTGTGTGTTGCTGCGTGTTGCTCCGTGTTGCTGCATGTTGCTGTGTGTTGCTGCATTTTGCTTCATTTAGCTGCGTGTTGCTGCGTGTTTCTGCATTTAGCTGCGTGTTGCTGCATTTAGCTGCATGTTGCTGTGTGTTGCTGCATGCTGCTGCATGTTGCTGTGTGTTGCTGCATGTTGCTGTGTGTTGCTGCGTGTTGCTGCATGTTGCTGCATGCTGCTGCATGTTGCTGTGTGTTGCTGCATGTTGCTGTGTGTTGCTGCGTGTTGCTCCGTGTTGCTGCATGTTGCTGTGTGTTGCTGCATTTTGCTTCATTTAGCTGCGTGTTGCTGCATGCTGCTGCGCAGTTCTGCTTTAAAACTAATCTAATGAAAATAATCAGGATTTGTTCTAAAGTGCAGGGAGTTGCTGGACTTTTCTCGGTCGCTGTGGATCATTTTTGACCCTTTGATGCTCAGAGTGGATCAGGAGATTTTACATTTTCTCCTGGATTTGGGTCACTTTGGACACATGTTGTGCATCAAAGGGTCATTTTTCAGTCTTTATGGTCATTTTCAGTCTCCTTTCATCCACTTCAAGTCATTTTGGAAAGTTTTGAAGCATTTGACAGAAATATTTGGAGGTTTTAGACAATTTCTGAGTCATTTTGAAGTCATTTTGATCACTTTCTGGAATGATTTCTGATGATTGTAAACTATTTCCAGCCAGTTTTGAGCCATAACTGATTTAATGAGCCATTCTTAGTTTGACTGTACCGACCATCTGTAGTTAGACTGGCATGGTTCATCTCTGAGACACACAGCTACTGACAGGACCAACCAGGTGGTCCAGGGAACCAACCAGGTGGTCCAGGGGACCAACCAGGTGGTCCAGGGGACCAACCAGGTGGTCCAGGGGACCAACCAGGTGGTCCAGGGGACCAACCAGGTGGTCCAGGGGACCATCCAGGTGGTCCAGGGGACCAACCAGGTGGTCCAGGGGACCAACCAGGTGGTCCAGGGGACCAACCAGGTGGTCCAGGGGACCAACCAGGTGGTCCAGGGGACCAACCAGGTGGTCCAGGGGACCATCCAGGTGGTCCAGGGGACCAACCAGGTGGTCCAGGGGACCAACCAGGTGGTCCAGGGGACCAACCAGGTGGTCCAGGGGACCATCCAGGTGGTCCAGGGGACCAACCAGGTAGGATCTTATTGACATCAGTTTAAACAAAACTCTAAGAGGGAAATAAACAGATAGAAGAGTATTTAGTGTAACTGGAACCTCTATCCTCTCACCTCTAACCCTCTAGCTCTGGTCCTGTCATGAGGTAACTCCAGGACTGTTGAACTCTGCTGGAAGGATCTTTGTGTTCCAGTTGTGTCTCTGTGCTGCAGGAGTTCAGACTTTCCTCCCTGATAGTTAATCTGTGTTTAAATCAGTCCGACCTTCAGAGACGGTAGTGGAAACCTCCAAAGATCCTCTGGAGATCCTCTAGAGATCCTTTAACCAGCAGTCTGAGCTCAGGCGTCTCTCTGAGGATTGATTCTGAGCAGCAGAACTGGTTCAGTGGGTTTTGGAGCTGCAGGTTATTGAATAAACACTGGAGCTGGACTGACCTGAAAACACACCTGAGATCCACTATACCTCACATGTTTTCTCTCTCTCTGTGTGTTGTGTATTGTGTGTATTGTGTGTAGCTGGAGGACTGCACCCTCCAGTTGTGTCCCAGTGGAAACTATCTGGATCTGGATTCTTCTCTGTTGGAGCAACGAGACGAGCTGGAAAGTTTCTACGAAGACGTAGCGTAAGAACATTATTATTATTATTATTATTATTATTATTATTATTATTATTATTATTATTATTATTATTATTATTATTATTATTATTATTATTATTATTATTAATAATAATAATAATAATAATGTTATTGTTATTATTATGAACTGAACCTGTAGCTGCTGCAAAATAATGAACATTAAATAACGCCAAAAGATTAATGTAAGTTAAAAAGAAAAATAATTAAATTACGATAAATCAGAATAGTAAAAAATAAAGTTTGAAAAATCATTCAACAAGAAGAATAAAATATAGCTTGTGAAGAAAAAATAAAAAATGGAACAACAATAAATATAAATAAATATGAAGACAATTTAATAAGAAGAAAAACTAAAATATAGATAAGAGAAAAAAGTAAAAATAGATAATTTAAATCATAAAATGGAAAAATTAAAAAGCACATTTAAAGACAATTAAATAATTATAGAATGATAATGATAAATAGCCAAAAGGAACAATAAAATATTAGGACAGATAAAAACAAATTAAATAAATTACAAACTAAAAGAATAATTTATCTTGTGTAACTAAGAAATAATAAAAAGTAAATTAATTAAAAATAAATTGAAGGATTACAGTTAGGAAATGAGTTAGAATTAAACTATACACAAATATGCTAATATTTTTAGTACATTTATTAAGATAGTTAGGACTGATTAATTAAAAAACTGTAATAATAAATATTAATAAACAATAAAAAAAGAGCAGTAAAGAAAAATGCCTTTACAAGGTTGATTGTGTTCATTTTGTCGTCTTTTCATGACTTCAGTGTTGTACTTTTATGAAGGATCATTAAGGATGTTTGCCCTTCACATGTATGTGCAGCCGACACACGGAACAGTAAAACATCCAGAATAGAAATAAAAAGCTTCTTTAGTTTTAGTTAATTTAACACTTTTTAAAGTTTGAAAAAGTGGAAAAAAAATATTTTCCCAGTGAAACTTCTGATGTCCACATTTTCAACATTTTTAGGAAATTTTTGAACATTTTTTGGTGGAAAAAAAAATGTTAAAAATGTTTCTTAAGAACATTCACATAAAAATTGAGCAAAATCCAGCGAAATTCGCTGGATTTTGGTTGATTATTTTCTGAATGTTCTTAAAGAAAATATTAGAAGTTTTACTGATATATATGGAATCACTTTAGATATTTTTAGGATTTTTTTGGAAGATTTTTCTCATTTTTTTGAAAATATTTACAAGAATTTTCTTGCCAAATTTGGGGGATTTTTTTAAAAAAAAACCTTGAAGGGAAACTTTTAAGGAAGTATTGGAATTTTCTTCCTGAAGGTTTTGCAAATTTTTATGAATTTGAGGAATTTTTTTTTGCTGAATTTTTGGATTTTTTTCAGACAAGGAAACAATATTTTTTGGTGCCTGTAAATGAAGACAACAGGAGGGTTAAGGCTGATTCTGCAGTTCAGAATGTGTGTGTGTGTGTGTGTGTGTGTGTGTGTGTGTGTGTGTGTGTGTGTGTGTGTGTGTGTTTCCGTCATGTGTGGAAAGTGTGTGTGACGCTGCTGTAAGAGAATCTGAACTTTTTTTAGTGTCAGTCTCTGCTTCTGTCATTCTTTCCGTCTGAACTGATCCAGGATCAGAGTTTCCATAAAACCGTCAGCGGGACCCGAAGACGGAAACTTTGGGAAAATAACAGCAGCTCAGTAAAGTGAGAACACCCCTCACGTTACTGCACAACAGACAAAGACGACAAAACCGCGACAAAACCATGACAAAAAGACGACAAAAACACGACAAAACCATGACAAAACCACGACGAAACCACGACAAAAGGACGACAAAAACACGACAAAACCATGACAAAACCACGACAAAAAGACGACGAAACCACGACAAAAGGACGACAAAAAGATGACCAAAAGACGACAAAAAGATGACAAAAAGTCTACAAAAAGACGACAGAAAGACAACAAAAAGATGACATGAAAGAAGAAAAATGAGACAGAATGAACTAAATGAGAACAAAAGAAACAAGAAATGACAGAAAACAAAAAACAAGACTTGAAACAACAACAAAACAACACAACCATCACTAAAAGACACAAAACAGCAAAACAAGACATTAAATGACGTAAAACCAGAGAAGAAGTAAATGCAGAACGAATTCAAGGACACAGCAACACAAATGAGACACAATGAGGCTGTAGACGTGGTGAGTCTGAACTGGTTTTACTGGAGTCTGAACTGGTTTTACTGGAGTCTGAACTGGTTTTACTGGAGTCTGAACTGGATTTACTGGAGTCTGAACTGGTTTTACTGGAGTCTGAACTGGTTTTACTGGAGTCTGAACTGGATTTACTGGAGTCTGAACTGGTTTTACTGGAGTCTGAACTGGTTTTACTGGAGTCTGAACTGGATTTACTGGAGTCTGAACTGGTTTTACTGGAGTCTGAACTGGATTTACTGGAGTCTGAACTGGTTTTACTGGAGTCTGAACTGGTTTTACTGGAGTCTGAACTGGTTTTACTGGGGTCTGAACTGGTTTTACTGGAGTCTGAACTGGTTTTACTGGAGTCTGAACTGGTTTTACTGGGGTCTGAACTGGTTCTGTTGTTTCCACAGGAAAGGAAAGAAACCTCTGCTGATCCTCAGAACTCAGCTGTCTGTCAGAGTCCACCACATCCTGGGTAGGTCCACCTGTTTACCTGTCCACCTGTTTACCTGTCCACCTGTTTACCTGTCCACCTGTTTACCTGTTTACCTGTCCACCTGTTTACCTGTCCACCTGTTTACCTGTCCACCTGTTTACCTGTTTACCTGTCCACCTGTTTACCTATTTACCTGTCCACCTGTTTACCTGTCCACCTGTTTACCTGTCCACCTGTTTACCTGTCCACCTGTTTACCTGTCCTTACATGTCCGTCTGTCTGTCCTTACCTGACTCACCTGTATCTCACTCAGGTGTGACATTAGTATTCAGTTGTTGTTTTGTGTCTCTTTGTTGTTGTTTTGTTTCTCTTTGTTGTTGTTTTGTGTCTCTTTGTTGTTGTTTTGTGTCTGTGGTTGTTTTGCATCTTTTAATGATCTCATCATCAGTCTGATCAGTGTGATTATTGATTGCTGCATTTAGTGTGTGTGTTTGTGCGTGTCTGTGTTCAGTGTGTGTGTTTGTGCGTGTCTGTGTTTAGTGTGTGTGTTTGTGTGTCTCTATGTTCAGTGTGTGTGTGTTTGTGCGTCTCTGTTTAGTGTGTGTTCAGTGTGTGTGTTTGTGTGTGTCTTTGTTTTGTGTGTGTTTAGTGTGTGTGTGTTTGTGCGTCTGTGTTTAGTGTGTGTAGTGTGTGTGTGCGTGTCTGTGTTTAGTGTGTGTGCGTGTCTGTTTAGTGTGTGTGTGTGTGTGTGTTACTGTGTGTGTGTGTCTGTGTTCAGTGTGTGTTCAGTGTGTGTTCAGTGTGTGTGTGTCTGTGTTCAGTGTGTGTTCAGTGTGTGTGTGCGTCTGTTTAGTGTGTGTTCAGTGTGTGTTCAGTGTGTGTGTGTGTCTCTGTTCAGTGTGTGTTCAGTGTGTGTTCAGTGTGTGTGTGTGTGCGTCTCTGTTCAGTGTGTGTTCAGTGTGTGTGTGTGTGCGTCTCTGTTCAGTGTGTGTTCAGTGTGTGTTCAGTGTGTGTGTGTCTGTGTTCAGTGTGTGTTCAGTGTGTGTGTGCGTCTGTTTAGTGTGTGTTCAGTGTGTGTTCAGTGTGTGTGTGTGTGCGTCTCTGTTCAGTGTGTGTTCAGTGTGTGTGTGTGTGTGTGCGTCTCTGTTCAGTGTGTGTTCAGTGTGTGTTCAGTGTGTGTGTGTCTGTGTTCAGTGTGTGTTCAGTGTGTGTTCAGTGTGTGTGTGTGTGCGTCTCTGTTCAGTGTGTGTTCAGTGTGTGTGTGTGTGTGTGTGCGTCTCTGTTCAGTGTGTGTTCAGTGTGTGTTCAGTGTGTGTGTGTCTGTGTTCAGTGTGTGTTCAGTGTGTGTGTGTGTGCGTCTCTGTTCAGTGTGTGTTCAGTGTGTGTGTGTGTCTCTGTTCAGTGTGTGTTCAGTGTGTGTGTGTGTCTCTGTTCAGTGTGTGTTCAGTGTGTGTGTGTGTCTCTGTTCAGTGTGTGTTCAGTGTGTGTGTGTGTCTCTGTTCAGTGTGTGTTCAGTGTGTGTTCAGTGTGTGTGTGCGTCTCTGTTCAGTGTGTGTTCAGTGTGTGTGTGTGTGCGTCTCTGTTCAGTGTGTGTTCAGTGTGTGTGTGTGTGCGTCTCTGTTCAGTGCGTGTTTAGTGTGTGTTCAGTGTGTGTGCGTCTCTGTTCAGTGTGTGTGTGTGTTCTCTGTTCAGTGTGTGTTCAGTGTGTGTTCAGTGTGTGTGTGTGTGCGTCTCTGTTCAGTGTGTGTTCAGTGTGTGTTCAGTGTGTGTGTGTGTTTCTGTTCAGTGTGTGTTCAGTGTGTGTTCAGTGTGTGTGTGCGTCTCTGTTCAGTGTGTGTTCAGTGTGTGTGTGCGTCTCTGTTCAGTGTGTGTTCAGTGTGTGTGTGTGTGCGTCTCTGTTCAGTGTGTGTTCAGTGTGTGTGTGTGTGCGTCTCTGTTCAGTGTGTGTTCAGTGTGTGTGTCTGTTCTCTGTGGGTGTGTGTAGTTGTGTTCTTATTGTGTTCCTGTTGGCAGCAGCTGATCTCAGAGTCTGAATGCTGTAAATAAAGCAGCATTCAGACTCTCTGTTCTCCTTTAGTTCAGCTTTTCCTCCAGAGCTGCTGCTATGGGATGTCTGCCGTTACCATGGTTACCAAACCTCCAGTTATTCTCAGGCTGTTCTGAGGTTTTCTGTCTCTTTATGGTAGTTTTGTTTCTGCTGCTATTTGTGTCTGTCTCACACATTTTGCGTGTCTTCGTGTTTGTTTTGCGTCTCTTTGTCATCATTTTGTGTATCTCTGGTGGTTTTTGTCTTTTTGCGTGTCCTTTTTTGTCAATGTTCATCTTTTTTGTGTTCATTTTCATCTCTTTTGGTTGTTTTGTGTCTCTTTCAGTCATTTTTGTGTCTGTGGTGATTTTGCATCATTGTGTGGTCATTTTGTGTGTCTTCATTGTCATTTTGCATATTTTTGTGTATGTTTTACATCTCTTTGCAGTCATTTAATGTATTTATGGTGGTTGTGTGTCTCTTTGTGGTATTTTGAATGTCTTTATGCTTATTTTTCGTTTGTTTTAATTGTTTTGTGTCACTTTGTGTCAATTTGGGTCTCTTTGTGTTTGTTTTGCATCATCTTTTAGTTGTTTTGTGTCACTTTGATGTTGCGTTGGGTCTCTGCGTTATTTTTGTGTCTCTTTGTGTTACTTTTGTGTCTCTGCAGTCTATTTGGCATTTTTTGTGGTGATTTTCCATCTCTTCCTGTCGTTTTGTGTCTTTTTGTGTTTGTTTAGTGTCTCTTTTAGTCATTTTGTGTACATATGGTAGTTTTGTGCGTCTTTGTGGTGTTTTTGTGTCTCCGTCGGGTGTTTAGACAGATTAGAATCACGTAGAGTGAGGATGGGGTTAGATGTTGTGAGTGGTGGATGCTCCTGATCCGTCCTGCTGGTGGCGCTACAGAGCCCTTCATATGGTGACGGTAGAGGAGCTGCTCTCAGATCAGTCTGGAGCTGCTCAGACTCAGCTGGTCGCCGTGGAAACGTTCCCAGAGTTCCTCCTGGCACGGCCCCACCCTTCCTGCTGCCAGGGGGTTTCCCAGAATGCTTCCTGCTCCATGACTCAGCACTTTTCTTCTTCTGTGGAGGAAACGACGTCAGGCTGAGAGCCGAGGTTCATGTCAGGGAACGTTAATGTTCCACTTTTATTACTTTTAAACTCATTGACGTAGTCTGAGGATTAGAACAGGAAGCGTTCAGAATCAGACGGTCGAGGAAAGACGATGAAAACAAGCTGAATGTGAATAAATTAATACACAAGTAAACATCTAAACATGTAAATGAATACAGCAGAAACAGTCACGGATCATTAGAAAGTGACGTGCCAATATTTCCATCCATTAGTTAATATTTATAAAGCCGTGGTCTGTGTCAGTCTGTGGTGCGTTCAGGAGCTCCTACTTCCTCCGTAAACTCAGAACCTGCAGCAGGATGTGAACTAGAGCTTCCAGTTATTCTCTGTGTTGAACTCCTCGTGTTTCTGAGTCAGAGTGAATCTTCCTCTTTGTTCAGATCAACGAGTCACAGCATGGAGCGACCAATCAGATCAGCCGATGCTGTTCCACCTGATCACTTATTCTGGTCTCCGATCAGTTTTATCTACATAAACACTCCAGGCTTCAGCATCAGTTACCGTAGTAACCACTGAGACATACCTGGAGACGGTGAAACTTTCACCTGAACTCACCTGAGATCAGAGTGAAGCAACTTTTACCTACAAACAGGCACAGACCTGTGTGTGTGTGTGTGTGTGTGTGTGTGTGTGTGTGTGTGTGTGTGTGTGTGTGTGTTTCCTGTTTGCTGGTGATGACATCATTAATATCCAGTGACTGAGCTTCCTTCCCAGTTTTGTGGCTTTGATGCTGGTTGTTGTTGTTTTTGTCGTTGCTGTTTCTCTGCCGGTCCGTCTGTCTGTCCGTCTGTCTGTCTGTCTGTCTGTCCGTCTGTCTGTCTGTCCGTCTGTCTGTCTGTCTGTCTGTCAGCAACATTACTCTAAAACAGACCAACAGATTTGGATAAAATTTCCAGGGAAGGTCAGAAATGACACAAGGACCAAGTGATTAGATTCTGGCAGTGATGCAGCTTATAGTCTGGATCCATGGATTTTTTAAAGATTTTTGTATCATTGCCAGACAGCGGCATGGCGTCACTGTAACCATGACAACAACTGAACATTACATCATCACATGATTGTGATCCTACTACAAATCCACCTCTGAGGACTTATCAGGACTTATCCGTCAGAAATGATCCAAGGAACAACTGATTAAATTGTGGGGGTGTTTCTGAGTCTCATCAATTCCCGCCGCCTGCTACATATTTAGGTCACGTGATCCGGTATCCGTACATAACGTACACATGCAGAACACACGCCTGTGCTCAGAGGAAGGTCACTGTGTTTGTCAGCAATGGAAAGGATTTAAAGTACAGCAGGTTAACATTACATATATTTATATAGAGAATATTCTGATCTCTGCAGTTTCAGTTCCTCAGCGTTATCTGGATTAAAGTCTGATCTGGTTCTGGATCTGTTTATCAGCCTCAGAAATCCCAGAAAACGTTTAAACCTCGGCTCAGGAAACGGTTTCCTGTCAGTGGAATGTGAAACAATGTGATGCTAATGATGCGTTCACTTCCTAGAAACCAGCGTCCTGCTGGAAACACTGAGAGAGCCGATGGTCTGAATGTCAAACCTGCAGAGGTTTTATCATCAGACGTGACCAAGAAAAGCTCAAACCGTCACAGCTGGTGGAACTAAAACTCCAGGAAAGACAGAAAATTTCACACTGAAGGAGCTGAAACAGGAAGCAGGAAATCAGAGGTTAGAGAGGTTCAACAAGTCGAGACTCAAAATAAAAACCTCCTGTTAGCATCAAACACTCAACAACTGCTGATGTTTCCTCAGGAGATGATGTTTTATAGACTGGTTGGGCTGCTCACTGACAACAACAACAAACAACAACAAACAGTTACTGTCCTGTGGTTGTTGAAACATGTTAGCCTAAACAAGATAATGTTAGCCGCTATGTTAGCCTAAACAAGATAATGTTAGCTGCTATGTTAGCCTAAACAAGATATTAGCCGCTACGTTAGCCTAAACAAAATGTTAGCTGCTACGTGAGCCTAAGCAAGATAATGTTAGCTGCTACGTTAGCCTAAACAAGATAATGTTAGCCACTAGTTAGCCTGAACAAGATAATGTTAGCTGCTATGTGAGCCTAAACAAGATAATGTTATCCGCTATGTTAGCCTAAACAAGATAATGTTAGCCGCTATGTTAGCCTAAACAAGATATTAGCCGCTACGTTAGCCTAAACAAAATGTTAGCCGCTACGTGAGCCTAAACAAGATAATGTTAGCTGCTACGTTAGCCTAAACAAGATAATGTTAGCCACTACGTTAGCCTAAACGAGATAATGTTAGCTGCTATGTTAGCCTAAACAAGATAATGTTAGCCGCTATGTTAGCCTAAACAAGATATTAGCCGCTATGCTGGCCTAGAGAAGATAATATTAGCCGCTACGTTAGCCTAAACAAGATGTTAGCCGCTATGTTAGCGTAAACAAGATAATGTTAGCCGATACGTTAGCCTAAACAAGATAATGTTGCTGCTACATTAGCCTAAACAAGATAATATTAGCCGCTACGTTAGCCTAAACAAGATAATGTTGCTGCTACATTAGCCTAAACAAGATAATATTAGCCGCTACGTTAGCCTAAACAAGATAATGTTAGCCGCTACATTAGCCTAAACAGGATAATGGTAGCAGCTACGTTAGCCTAAACAAGATAATGTTAGCCGCTACGTTAGCCTAAACAAGGTCATGTTAGCCACTACATTAGCTTCCAAAAGTAACATTAGCTGCTACATTAGTCTAAATAAGTTAGCCGCTATGTTAGCCTAAACAAGTCATGTTAGCCACTGCGTTAGCCTAAATAAGTCATGTTAACTGCTACATCAGGCTAAATATGTCGTGTTAGCCCGCTACATTAGCCTAAGCATCTGTGGAGGTTGTGATGTCCACTCTAGAACCTTCCAGGGTTTCTTCTCTTACCAGCCTTTGTTGGTTCGGATGTGTGTTTGGGGTCGCTGTCTTGCTGGAACATCCAATTAGCTTCAACTTCTTCATGGACTGAGGAACGTTCTTGTCCAGAACATCCTGGTACTTCCTGAATCCATGGTGCCTTCAATACGCTGGAGATTCCTGGTTCCATTAGAAGCAGAACATCCCCACAGCATCCCAGATCCACCACCATGCTCCACAGTAGGCAGGGTGTTCTTCTCCTCATAGGCCTCGTTCTTCCTCCCAGGCATTCCTCTGATCCATAGGACCAAAGAGCTCTAGTTTGGTCTCATCAATCCATAGAACCATCTCCCAGAACTTCTGTGGCTCTGATAGGGTGCTTCTAGCAGACTGGAGACCATTGTTCTTGTGGTGTGTCTTCAGAAGCAGTGTCCGTCTAGAAGATCTGGCATTAAGCCCTTCAGCATGGAGTGTGTCCACAGAAACATCAATTCCTCTTCCAGCCAGATCTTCCTGCAGGTCCTTGGCAGTAAGCCGAGGGTTCTGGTCCATCTGTCTCCAGGAATCCTGATGTTCTTGCCGACAGCTTGTAGTGTAGCCACAGTAGCGGTGGCATTGAACTTACCAATGATGCTTCCAACAGTGTCTCTGGGAACATTCTAGAGCTTGGAGATTTTCTTGGACCCATTTCCTTTCTGGTGCAAAGCAACCATCTCCTCTCTAAACTTCAGGACATCTCTCTGGTCTGAACCATGGTGGTGCTAGAGGAGAAAGTGTTCCTATTCTGTAGACATGAGTATTACTCAATGTTCAGCATGTGTCCCCGTTGGATTCTCCTCTAGAAGCCTTCATACAGGTGGACGGATTAGAGTTGGACTGCAGGGATCTGGATTCACCAGCGTTGGTTATAGGGGGACCATCATTCTGAAACCTGCTTTTAGTAACCAAAAAAAAAAAAAAAAAAAAGTAGAAATGTTGGATGGATTATGAATTAAATCTTGATTTTTGCTTTGGTTTTATATTTCACTAACTATTCTCCTCTTGTATGATTTAGTCGCCTGCAGTTGGAATGTTGCTCGTTTTACCAGAATGTCTACAGTATCTGGGGTTGAATTATTTTGCATGCAGCTGTCAAAAACTACAATCATGGAGTCCATGAACATCAGCTCTGCTTCACTGCCGATCAGCAAGTTTTTCCTCTTAAGTTTAAACTTCGTGCAGCCCCAGTTAGCAGTGCTAACAGCTAGCAGTGCTGACAGTTAGCAGTGCTAACAGGACGTTCCACAGTGAGTTTATCTGGATCACATCCTGTCTGCAGGCCAAACGTCGTCCTCTTTACTCTGATTATCCACCATGAAGCTGCTAAACATCTTTGTTCAGCTCTGAGGTCCATCAGCTGATCTGTTTCCTGCAGCGTAGCAGCAGCTAGCTGATATCTGATGCCTCTGGTTAGCTGCCGGCAGTGTAACGGAGGATTAAACCTGCTGGAGCCTCCTCAGGGCTAAGATCAGAGCTGCAGTCAGAACAGAAGAATCTCAGCTGTTGTTTGTTTCTGCATCACTGGACGCTTTTAGCTCCGTGATCTGATCAGCTGTTCTGGACGACGCTGACTCACCGTCCAGTTAGAGTTCCTTCCTGGTAGCGGAGAAATCACAGTTTTACTCTAGGAACAGTCTGCAGTAGCACCAGGCTAACCCAGGCTGACTGCTGCTAGCCCATGCTAACTGTTGCTAACTCAGTCTAACTGGTGCTAACTTGTCCTAACCTGTGCTAACTGCTGCTAACTTGTTCTAACCCATGCTAACTTGTTCTAAGCCATGCTAACTTGTCCTAACCTGTGCTAACTGCTGCTAACTTCTTCTAACCCATGCTAGCTTGTTCTAAGCCATGCTAACTTGTTCTAACCCATGCTATTCTGTGCTGACCTGTGGTAACTGGTGCTAACCTGTACCAACCCATGCTAACCTGTTCTACCATGCTACCCTGTGCTCACTAGTGCTACTAATGCTAAGCCATGCTAACCTGTGCTCACTAGTGCTACTAATGCTAAGCCATGCTAACATGTGCTACCCTGTCCTCATCATTGCTAACTTGTGCTAACCCAGGCTGTCCCATGCTAACCTGTACTAACCAATGCTAACCCGTCCTACCGTATGCTAACCCAGGCTAACATGTGTGCTAACTAAAAATGCCACATTGAATTAGAAAAAGGAAGAGGTGGAATAAAGACAACAGAGTTAAACCATAAAAATAATGACCCCAGTAATAGTGAATAAATAAATACTCAAATAATTATTTAATTATAAGTTAAAGCACTAAAATATGAGTCATGAAGTGCTTTACAAAATAATAATACACATTAAAACACAGAAGATAATTTAAAAAAAAATATGAAGTCAGAATAAAACGACCAATCAGACAAGAGGAACTAGAATATTCCTGATGTTCAGATTCACTGATTCTGGATCAGCTGACAGACATCCAGAGTTCACTATTAATAAAAATAATAATAATTATTATTTTTATCTGGATTATTATCCAACCACAGGAACAAACCTCTGCTTCTACTGATCGGAGTTTAGACTTTTACCACCGAGCTGCAGCTTTTTATGGATGATTTTATATATATATGTATATATATATATATATATATATATATATATATATATATATATATATATATATTATATATATATATATATATATATATATATATTATATATATATATATATATATATATATGTATATATATATATATATGTATATATATATGTATATATATATATATATATATATATATATATATATATATATATATATATATATATATATATATATATACATATATATATATATATATATTTATATATTATATAACCGACGGTTCGATAATAAATATAAATATCATAAATAAATAATAAATATATGTATATTGTAATAAATATATCCTTATAGTAGAGCTGCTGCTGGACGTCTTCAGTCTCTGAGGTGAACATCATGTTGGTGTTTATGTTCTGGTCCAGCTGTGGGTCTGGATCTTCTCTAACTGCTCATCAGTCGTCTGTAATTTAGTCTGGAAGGAGTTGAAGCTCCAGAGACTCAGACTTCTTTAAATCCTTCTTTCTGTTTCAGCTTCTTTCTGTTTCTGTCTCTGGATCTCTTTAAACAAACCAGTTTAATGTTTAAAAGCTTCCTGCAGCTTCAGAAAATAACATGAAATATTAAAGATAAAATAATCTGTGACGATCAGACTGCAGGACTGATGTCATTTAATCTTCCTACAGTAAATCTGGACAAACTCTGATCCATTCTGGAGAGTTTCAGTCACATTTAGACGATTTCCAGCTGATTTTTTAACTGTTAACTGTTTTTGATTCATTTTAGACCAATCTGTGTCATTTTGGACTATTTTACCATCCTGGGCTTTTCTTTGGTATTTTAGACACATTTCACAGACATTTTAGACACTTTTAAATTAGTTCTTGACCAACTGGAGTATATTAGAGAAGATTTTGGACAGTTTTATGTAATTGTAGATTATTTTTGCTCATGTTGGACCAACTTTTTAGTCATTTTAAACCTGTTTGTGTCATTTTAGACAGTTCTGCCTTGTTGTTGTGTCGTATTTACAACCTGTGGACTCTTTTCTGTGTTTTTTTTGTTGTTCTTGTGGTGCAGTAGCCACAGAACACGGAAGGATAGTTCACACAGAAATAGTTCACAGCCCATAAAAACAGTAGAAGTAGCAGCATGTGTTGCTTCATGCAGCAGGGAAGCTTTTTATTTCTCATCTGTTCCTTCTCAGCTGGACTTATTTTAGGAGCTGTAAAGTTAAAACTACTGCGTATTTAAACCTCTCTGAGCCACCGACCCTTCAGGGTCACCCGGCGGCCCTTTGGAGGCCTCCTCCCTCATGTTGGACTCACTGTGCTGACGAACAGATCTTCTGTTTCTGACAGAATCTGTCGTCTTCCTGTGAAATATTCAGTCATCTAGCAGCCGGCTGAGAGGTTAAAGAAGAACTGAAAGGTTGAAAGAACCTCAGTGACCAGAAGATAATAAAATAATTAACTAATTACATAATTAAATAATAAGATAATAAAATATTAGAATAATAAAATAATAAAATATTAAAATAATAGAATAATAAAATAATAAGATAATACGATAATAAAATAATGCAATAATAAAATAATGAAATAACCTGTAGCTGAAGATGAAGATGATGAGGATGATGAAGACTGTAAGCAGCTGCAGTCCTCCCAGTATAAGTCCCAGTATAAACTGGCAAGAATGTCCCGAGGGATTATGGGATGTCAATAAAACCTTCTGCCTCCTGTAAAGTCACAGTGAGCTTGGCTCCTGTTGTCGTGGCAACCGGTGACCATGTGACTCTGTTTATGTTCAGTTTAACTGGAGTTGATCCAATCAGACGGCTCCGTTTATTTATGGAGACGAGATGGTTCCCATCCAAGGAGGCACAGATCTTGGACCAGTATGGACCAGTCTGGACGTCTGGACCAGTCTGGACCAGATTGGACCAGTCTGGACCAGTGTAGAACATTATTTTCAGCGTTGCCTATCAGCAGATGATGTTAAACTCTCAGGTCTCTGAATGTCTGGTTTGGATCCACATCAGGCTTAATCTGATCAGAAATCCAGAGAACATTAATGTTGATGTGGAGGTAAAGGACCAGGTCTTTGACTGGTTCTGGTCCTCATGGTTTCAGTGATCAGATGGTTTAGTGTTTGTAGCTGAAGAACCTCCAGATCTTCTTCTTTCTGAAGTTTCAAACATGATGATGACTCAGAGGTTCTGACCTCTGATGATGTAAACAGGAAATAGTTCCATGTTCCAGAATCAACACAAGCTTTAATGACCCTGGTACTGCAGGAACGCAGTAGAAATACTGCAGGAACGCAGTAGAAATACTGCAGGACCGCTGTAGAAATACTGCAGGACCGCTGTAGAAATACTGCAGGACCGCTGTAGAAATACTGCAGGAATGCTGTAGAAATACTGCAGGACCGCTGTAGAAATACTGCAGGAACGCAGTAGAAATACTGCAGGACCGCTGTAGAAATACTGCAGGAATGCTGTAGAAATACTGCAGGACCGCTGTAGAAATACTGCAGGAACGCAGTAGAAATACTGCAGGAACGCAGTAGAAATACTGCAGGAACGCAGTAGAAATACTGCAGGACCGCTGTAGAAATACTGCAGGAACGCAGTAGAAATACTGCAGGACCGTTGTAGAAATACTGCAGGAATGCAGTAGAAATACTGCAGGAACGCAGTAGAAATACTGCAGGAACGCTGTAGAAATATTACTGCAGGAACGCAGTAGAAATACTGCAGGAATGCAGTAGAAATACTGCAGGAACGCTGTAGAAATACTGCAGGAACGCTGTAGAAATACTACTGCAGGAACGCAGTAGAAATACTGCAGGAATGCAGTTGAAATACTGCAGGAACGCAGTAGAAATATTACTGCAGGAGTGCAGTAGAAATACTGCAGGAACGCAGTAGAAATATTACTGCAGGAGCGCAGTAGAAATACTGCAGGAACGTAGTAGAAATACTACTGCAGGAACGCAGTAGAAATACTGCAGGAACGCTGTAGAAATACTACTGCAGGAACGCAGTAGAAATACTGCAGGAACGCTGTAGAAATACTACTGCAGGAACGCAGTAGAAATACTGCAGGACTGCAGTAGAAAAACTGCAGGACCGCTGTAGAAATACTGCAGGAATGCAGTAGAAGTACTGCAGGACCGCTGTAGAAATACTGCAGGAACGCAGTAGAAATACTGCAGGAATGCAGTAGAAATACTGCAGGAACGCAGTAGAAATACTGCAGGAACGCTGTAGAAATACTACTGCAGGAACGCAGTAGAAATACTGCAGGAATGCAGTTGAAATACTGCAGGAACGCAGTAGAAATATTACTGCAGGAGTGCAGTAGAAATACTGCAGGAACGCAGTAGAAATATTACTGCAGGAGCGCAGTAGAAATACTGCAGGAACGTAGTAGAAATACTACTGCAGGAACGCAGTAGAAATACTGCAGGAACGCTGTAGAAATACTACTGCAGGAACGCAGTAGAAATACTGCAGGACTGCAGTAGAAAAACTGCAGGACCGCTGTAGAAATACTGCAGGAATGCAGTAGAAGTACTGCAGGACCGCTGTAGAAATACTGCAGGAACGCAGTAGAAATACTGCAGGAATGCAGTAGAAATACTGCAGGAACGCTGTAGAAATACTACTGCAGGAACGCAGTAGAAATACTGCAGGAACGTAGTATTTCTATTCAGGGTTACTGTGTTTGTTCCATTTCAGAATAAAAATCTGTCTTTATGATGGAAACATCTTTGATTACATGAAGGAAAATCCAGACTCAGTCAGCGAATGTTTTCATTTAAAAATAAAGTAGTTTGTGTCACATATTCACAGAGGAAACGGTTTATCTGGTTGAACTTAATGTTCTAAGTGTTCTAAATGTTCACAACAACAGAGTTTTGTTGTGTGTCTGTTGTTGTGTTTTATTAAAGCTACAGGTTGTGTGTCTGTTGTTGTGTTTTATTAAAGCTACAGGTTGTGTGTCTGTTGTTGTGTTTTATTAAAGCTACAGGTTGTGTGTCTGTTTCAGAGAAGCTCTATAACTCTCAGGGTCCGGAGCTCCGTCGCTCTCTGTTCTCCCTCAAGCAGCTGTTTCAGGTAGAGACAGTTTTAATTCTATTCTAAATGCAGAAAAACTGTTTTAATTCTATTCTAAATGCAGAAAAACTGTTTTAATTCTCATTAAAACTCTGAAAATCTGCAGCTTTCCGCCTTCAGACGTGGAGCTGACCGTTTAATTTCTTCTCTGCAGGACGATAAAGATCTGGTTCCGGAGTTCGTGGCCTCTGAAGGTTTGACGTGTTTCATTAAAGTCGGAGCAGAAGCCGATCACAACTACCAGAACTACATCCTGAGAGGTGAGATGCTCCTCACACACTTCCTGCTTCCTGTTTCTGACCCAAACATCTGACAGATATCTGGACTCCTCTTGGAGAATTTAATGAAGAATCTGGACCCACCTTTATGGACTTCAAGGACCTGGAATGTTCTAAGTGAGACTAAACTTAAAGACTGGAAGCAGGAAAGGAGAACATCCCCTGGAGAAAGTTCTAGAGTAGACCTACCGACAACTGGAGAAAGTTCTAGAATAGACCTACCGACAACTGGAGAAAGTTCTAGAGTAGACCTACCGACACCTGGAGAAAGTTCCAGAGTAGACCTACCCACAACTCTATACATTACAATTTCATTGTATATGAAAGTGTGCAATGACAAATAAAGCTATCTATCTATCTATCTATCTATCTATCTATCTATCTATCTATCTATCTATCTATCTATCTATCTATCTATCTATCTATCTATCTATCTATCTATCTATCTATCTATCTATCTATCTATCTATCTATCTATCTATCTATCTATCTATCTATCTATCTATCTATCTATCTATCCAGTTGTTGGTAGGTCTGCTCTAGAACTTTCTCCAGGGGACGTTCTCCTCTATGGACTTCAAGGACCTGGAACTCTGGAAACATTCCCAGTATGAAGGTAGAACTCTGATCATTAATGAAGGTACTGGAGATGAAAAAGCAGATGTTCTTAGGAGGTTCTGAGGATGTTCCGGTGGATCCAGATCACATCTACAGGATCAGTTTCTTGGACCACTGAGGGTTAACAGACTGGATCTAAACCGGGTCAGAACCATGTCTGCAGTTCTTCAACCACACAGCTGAGTCAGCTAGAGATCCCTGTTATTATGGGATGGAGGCTGGATGAGTCTGTGGAAACACTGTGGACGTGTTAGAGTGTGTGTGTGTTACTGTGTGTGTATCTTGATGTATTATTGTGTGTTACTGTGTGCGTTACTGTGTGTGTATCTTAGTGTATTATTGTGTGTTACTGTGTGTGTATCTTGATGTATTATTGTGTGTTACTGTGTGCGTTACTGTGTGTTTATCTTAGTTTATTATTGTGTGTTACTGTGTGTGTATCTTAGTGTATTATTGTGTGTTACTGTGTGTGTATCTTGATGTATTATTGTGTGTTACTGTGTGTGTATCTTGATGTATTATTGTGTGTTACTGTGTGTTCCAGCTCTCAGTCAGATCATGCTGTTTGTTGATGGGATGAACGGGGTGATCAACCACAGTGAGACGGTCCAGTGGCTCTACACCCTGACAGGAAGCCTGGTGAGTCTCAGCTGGTTAGACTGGAGCTAAACTGGTGTTAAACTGGAGTTAGACTGGACAAATTTAAGCGTAAAACTAAAAATGTGAAAAGTGTTTTTTCACATAAAATGTGCGGTAATTAGCATAAATGTAAAAAAAAAAAAAAAAGGCAAAGTAACATCCAGATCTAAATGTGTGTTTATTTAATAGAAAGTTGATGGAAGAAAGAAAATGAAAAAATTGTATTTTTCCTCCAGAATCTCGTCATAAACCTTCAAAATAAAACAGCTTTTATTTAGAAAGGATGAATGAACATGGCTCAGCAGTTTACTCAGTTAATAATCAATTAATAATCAGTTAATTGTTAGTTAATAATAGTTGATAATTGACTAATAGTCAGTTTATAATCAATAATGTTCAATTAACGTGATTTATTTGAACTCCTAAGTGCTGTAGAAGAACTTTATAGAAATATAAATTAATAGATTAATAATATAGAATCATTTAATGAGTTAAAGTTCCAACTTTACAAACTCAACAGTTTGAAACTAAAGGTTCTTGAGTCAGGTTGTCCTGTAGCGCCCCCTGCAGGACTGATGACCCTCTACATGTCAGTATTAACCCTCCTGTTGTCTTCATTTACGGGCACCAAAAAATATTGTTTCCGTGTCTGAAAAAAATCCAAAAATTCCGCAAAAAAAATTCCCCAAATTTCGGAAAATTTGCAAAACCTTCAGGAAGAAAATTCCAATAATTCCTTAAAAGTTTTCCTTAAAAGTTTTATTTAAAAAAAAATCCCCAAATTTGGCAAGAAAATTCTTGTAAATATTTTCAAAAAATGAGTAAAAATCTTCCAAAAACATCCTAAAAATATCTAAAGTGATTCCATATATTTCAGTAAAACTTCTAATATTTTCTTTAAGAACATTCACATAAAAATCAACCCAAATCCAGTGAAATTTGCTGGATGTTGGTAGATTTTTTTTCTGAATGTTCTTAAGAAACATTTTTAACATTTCTTTTTTCCACCAAAAAATGTTCAAAGATTTCCCAAAAATGTTGAAAATGTGGACATCAGAAGTTTCACTGTGAAAATATTTATTTTTCCCACATTTTCAACCTTTAAAACGGGTCAGTTTTGACCCACAGAATGACACAAGGGTTAATAGCAGCAGCGCCCCCTGCAGGACTAATGACTCTCTACCTGTCAGTATTCATAGCAGCAGCGCCCCCTGCAGGACTAATGACTCTCTACCTGTCAGTATTAATAGCAGCAGCGCCCCCTGCAGGACTAATGACTCTCTACGTGTCAGTATTAATAGCAGCAGCGCCCCCTGCAGGACTAATGACTCTCTACGTGTCAGTATTCATAGCAGCAGCGCCCCCTGCAGGACTAATGACTCTCTACGTGTCAGTATTAATAGCAGCAGCGCCCCCTGCAGGACTAATGACTCTCTACGTGTCAGTATTCATAGCAGCAGCGCCCCCTGCAGGACTAATGACTCTCTACGTGTCAGTATTAATAGCAGCAGCGCCCCCTGCAGGACTAATGACTCTCTACCTGTCAGTATTAATAGCAGCAGCGCCCCCTGCAGGACTAATGACTCTCTACCTGTCAGTATTAATAGCAGCAGCGCCCCCTGCAGGACTAATGACTCTCTACCTGTCAGTATTCATAGCAGCAGCGCCCCCTGCAGGACTAATGACTCTCTACCTGTCAGTATTCATAGCAGCAGCGCCCCCTGCAGGACTAATGACTCTCTACCTGTCAGTATTCATAGCAGCAGCGCCCCCTGCAGGACTAATGACTCTCTATGCGTCAGTATTAATAGCAGCAGCGCCCCCTGCAGGACTAATGACTCTCTACCTGTCAGTATTCATAGCAGCAGCGCCCCCTGCAGGACTAATGACTCTCTATGCGTCAGTATTAATAGCAGCAGCGCCCCCTGCAGGACTAATGACTCTCTACCTGTCAGTATTAATAGCAGCAGCGCCCCCTGCAGGACTAATGACTCTCTACCTGTCAGTATTAATAGCAGCAGCGCCCCCTGCAGGACTAATGACTCTCTACGTGTCAGTATTCATAGCAGCAGCGCCCCCTGCAGGACTAATGACTCTCTGCTCGTCTTTAGTCCCGTCTGGTGGTGAAAACGTCTCTGAAGCTTCTCATCGTGTTCGTCGAGTATTCAGAGTCCAACAGTCCTCTGATGATCAACGCCGTCAACACAGTGGACACGAACAGAGGTACACAATCACAGACACACACTGACACACAACTGCACACACTGATATACACTGATACACTCTGATATCGTGCGTGTGCGTGTGCGTGTGCGTTGTAGGTGTGAAGCCATGGAGTTCCATCATGGAGGTTCTGGAGGAGAAAAATGGAGCTGACACCGAGCTGCTCATGTTCGCCATGACGCTGATCAACAAGGTAAACAACCAGCCAGAGAGGTAAACAACCAGTCAATGAGGTAAACAACCAGTCAGTGAGATAAACAACCAGTCAGTGAGGTAAACAAGGTAAATAGTGACATCAGAAAAGGTAAACAGCCTGTTGTCATGGTGAAGCTACAGTCAGTTTGTTTGTTTGTTTGTTTGTTTGTGTCAGACTCTGGCGGTGTTGCCGGACCAGGACTCCTTCTACGACGTGACGGACAGCCTGGAGCAGCTGGGGATGGAGGCTGTCATCAGCAAACACCTGAACAACAAGGGGGCGGAGCCTGACCTGAAGGCACAGTTCACCATCTACGAGGTAACCATGGCAACAACAATAACAACAACAACAATAATAATATCTGGTGACAGCAGCAGCATGTGGCATCACTCACTGTGTGTGTGCATTTCTGTGTGTGTGTGTGCGTGTGTGCAGACAGCTCTCAGGTATGAGGACGGTGACATCGATGACTCCGCCCCTCACCTCCGTAAGGAGAGGAGAAAGATGGCTGCCGGTGAACAGGACGGACGGAAGAGCCGCCGTTCGTCCAATCAGAGCCTGCCGGACCTCCTGTCCCCCTCCTCCTCCCTGTCCTCCCCCGTCCTCTCCCCCGTCTCCCCCTCCCTGTCCTCCCCCACCACCACCCCCCGCAGCAGGGCGTCGTCCCCGCTCACCTCCGATAGCTCCGCCTCCAGCCCCTCTGGCTCCAGGAGAGGATCCCCACTGCCCCCAACAGCCAATGGCAGCTCAGAGCAGCAGGAAGTGACCTCACAGAGCCAGTAAGACTCACAGCAGAGACACACAACAGACTCACAACAGACTCATAACAGATACACAACAGACACACAACTGACACACAGCAGACTCACAGCAGACACATGTATAAACATGACTAAAAGAAATGTAAAACGACCACCAGGAAACACAAACTGACCTCAGATCTTCTACAGAGTCCAGCTCTTGTCTCAGAACTGATCCAGGGTCGAGGTCTTCATCACTGATCAGTACTTGTCATTATTTGACCCCTGTAGAACCCTATAGAACCCCGTAGAACCCTATAGAACCCCATAGAACCCCGTAGAGCCCTGTAGAACCCTGTAGACCCCTGTAGGACCCCGTAGACCCCTGTAGAACCCTGTAGAACCCAGTAGAACCCCATAGAAGTCTGTAGAACCCTGTAGAACCCAGTAGAACCCCGTAGAACCCTATAGAATCAGACCGGGCAGATCTGAGCGTCTCTCTAACTTTACCAAGTTTAGTCCGACTCATTGTTTTATTTGGAAACGGATTTTCTCTGAGTTCAACTTGCAGGAATGTTTGTTCTCTGCTCAGTGTTCAGGATGAAGCTGGCAGAACACGCCTCGTACAACATGCCTCATACAACACGCCTCGTACAACACGCCTCATACAACATGCCTCGTACAACATGCCTCATACAACACGCCTCGTACAACATGCCTCATACAACACGCCTCGTACAACACGCCTCATACAACATGCCTCGTACAACATGCCTCACACAGCCAGGACATGGTGTTATTGACATGTTCATCACGTGACAGTTATAAACCAGACCTGCAGAGCCTCTGAGGGTTTCCCGTGTTCGTGAATCAGAGTTATAATCATACGTGTTCCTGCAGCCGTGACGTTTCTTCAGCTTCACCTTTTATCATCTCCTGTTTCTTCTTATTGACACCTGGTGTGTAAACGTTTCTAGAAGGTTCTGGTCAGAACTCTGAACAAACATCTGCAGTATTGTGTGATAACGGGTTCTCCTACTGCTGGGCTCACATCAGATCCAATGGTTCTGCTTCTGGTTCTGGTTCTCCTGGTGCTGGGTGGCTGTCACTGTTTAACCACTGGTGTTTCCCTCTGTCTGTCTGTCTGTCTGTCTGCTGTGCTGCTTCTCGGCCACCAGGGGTCGCTCTTTCCTTAGTCACCACATGTCAGCTCTGGGTCTGAGCAGGAAGTCCAGACTGTTCTCCAAAACCAGCTCCATCCACGAGGAGCCTCCAGCAGCCAGCAGGTCTGTAGGAACACTGACCTGAGATCAGCTGTAGAACCACTAAACTGACCTGAGATCAGCTGTAGAACCATTAAACTGACCTGAGATCAGCTGTAGAACCACTAAACTGACCTGAGATCTGTTCTGTTGGCTCAGTGTTTAATCAGGCAGACTTCAGTGTTTTCAAACCTTCATTCTTGGCTGCTCTCATTTTCTCCCTTTGTGTGTGTGTGTGTGTGTGTGTGTGTGTGTGTGTGTGTGTGTGTGTGTGTGTGTGTGTGTGTGTGTGTGTGTGTGTGTGCGTGTGTGCGTGTGTGTGTGTGTGTGTGTGTGTGTTTCTTGCAGCAGTTCCTCCTCTGATTCGTCTCAGATGAACTCGGATCATCTCAGCAACAAGACGGAAACTAAAGAACCTAAAACCAGCTTCAAGTAAGTGACTGTAGTACTGGGATGTCTGGTTGCCGCGGTAACAAGCATGTTGTGTAGCAGGTTTATCACGTAGTTCAGGTTCTGTTTGGATCAGTTCTGGATCTTTTCTGGATAACGTTCACATATTTTCACATTGCTAGTAGTTTTCTATGGTGTCAGGTTGGGTTCTTTATCAGATCAGATTGTTTCTGGATCTTTTCTGGATTTTTTTCTGTTGTTTCTGGACTATTTTCTTATGATTTCAGAATCATTCCTCGCTCCTCTGTAGATCATCTCTCGACCATCTGTCTATCGTCTTTAGATCATCTTTGATCATATTTTGACCATTTCTGGATCATTTATTCTTTTTCAATCATTTCTTGGGAGTATTTTCTGGACCTGCTGCAGTTAATTTATAAATATTTTATTTATGGTGTTCAGACATTTGAAAGTACTTTTTTTTAAAGTTTATGGATCTTTTCTATACAAGTGTAATATATTTTAATGTAATATCAGTTATCTGGTTAATTTGTAGATTATTTTTAGATCTCTGGATTAGTTCTAGATTATTTCTCTGTCAGTCTGGATCTTCTCAGTTAAATCATCATCATTTCATTTCAACTTTTCATCTCCTTCCTTATTTCCATCTTCGTTCTTTCATGATGGTCTCACTCTGATCTTTTCTGGATCTCGTCTCGGTTATTTCTGGATATTATCTTTTAGAAATCGTTCCTCTGTAAAATCTTTATCATCCAGGATAGTTTTTTTTTTTTTTTTTATCGTTCATGTCTTTTTTTATTTCTGGATCTTTTCTTTGTGGTTTTGGATTATTTCCGTGTTTCTTCTGTATCATTTCAGGCTCATTTCTTTATTATTCATAGATTTTCTCCAGATTATTTTTGTAATTGTTCTGGATTATTCCTCGATCGTTTCACTTTAATATACAGATGTTTTCTTGGTAAACTCTCCATCATTCTAGAGTCATGTCTCTGGTTCCTGTCTTTATTATTTCTGGATCTTTTCTTTGTGGTTTTGGATTATTTCCGTGTTTCTTCTGTATCATTTCAGGCTCATTTCTTTATTATTTCT
>CM049567.1:41945217-42037717 GCA_027123335.1 Amphiprion clarkii
CAACAACGATAACAAAACAACAACACTATAACAACAATAACAACCACAATACTACAACAAAAGAGCAGTAATAACACTACAACAACAACAACACAACAACTACTACTACAGAACAACAACAACTACAACAACAACACACAGGGTCTGAACATGACAACACTGAGGTCATATTTGTGATTTAAAGGAACAGTTCAGATGTTTTTAGTTTTTATCTTCAACAGACGACAGAAATTCATTAAATGTTTCTGACTGAACGTTAAACTGCAGCTCTTCATCTCCTCCTCCATCCTTTTCTCCTTCCTGTCTTCAGGTTCAACATTCAGCGGTTTGGACTCTAACGGACTCTCAGACTCCCAGAATGAATCAGGTCAGAGACTCCAGTTACCCATAATGCCCTGCTTTCTGCTCTCTGCTCTCTGTGTTGGGTTTCCATCATGCTACCGTGGTTTCATTCATGCTACCATGGTTTCCATTATGTTACCATGGTTTCCATCATGCTACCATGGTTTCCATTATGTTACCATGGTTTCTTCCTTCATCCTCATGTCTTCATTCCTCCAGCGAGGAGCTGAAGGTGCATCAGTAATCCTTCGTTCTGCCAGTTTTAAAGCTAGTTCAGACTTTCTCTTAGAACATTCCTGAGGTCTGGTCTCTGCTGACCACCAGGAGAACATCCAGCTGCAGGAGAACATCCAGCTGCAGGAGAACATTAAGCTCCAGGAGAACATTAAGCTTCAGGAGAAATAGTCATTATCATGGTTCTACAGTCTGATCTAGGACCAGTTGGTCCAGAATCATCTACAGCTTTGACATGGATCTTCATGTTCCTCCTTGAACCTCCTCTCTGAACACTGGGTTCATCTTCATCTGTTATCTTGGAAACTTGTCTTCATGTTTCTGGTAATTACGAACAAAAACAACAGAAATATTCCTTTAAATCACAGAAACACTCATTGGAACAACTTGAGCTGAACGATCCTTCCACCAATCATCAACTAGAAACATACGGTTCTTTAACTCTGTAGTTTGATGGTTGGACAGAATTTAAGTTTTTATAACTCTACAAGTCTGATGCCAACTCTTCATTTCTTTATTGAGTCCAAACATCATTTTTAGAGTTTTTAGAGCATCAGAGTTTAATCCTACCAGCTGAGAAGGAACTGAGCAGCGATCTTAGGGTCAGGGATCTTCTGATCGTCTGTAGTTTTATTGTGAAGAACCTGAACTGATCCCAGAACAGCTGATAGTCACAGAACAAACGTGTTGTAGGTTCACCTCCATGTTCTCATCCTTCTTATCTTCACACGTGGACCTCCTTCATCTCCCAGCATGAGGGAGTAGAAGCTGTCTGATGCCCCCTGGAGGCAAAAACAGGAAACACACCTGACTTTTAACCTGAACCTGCTGCTGGTTTACAGCTGTAGACTGAACAGCTGTTAGCATGTAGTAAACGTGTTAGTGTGTAATAAACATGTTAGCGTGCAGTAAACATGTTAGTGTGTAATAAACATGCTAACGTGCAGTAAACATGTTAGCATGTAATAAGCATGTTGTGTTTGCAGTGCTTCCGGTGCAGCGTCAGTGCAGCACGCTGTCGAACGATAAGAAGTTCCTGCTGGACATGCTTTACTCCAAAACATCTGCAGCTCCTCAGAGCCCCACGACTCCAGACACCACCGAAGAAGAAGAAGGAGGAGGAGGAGGAGGAGGAAGCTTTCTTCCTGGTAGGAAGATGAACCGCTGATTTAATCTGGTTCTAACTTCTCTGTTCTGAGTTCAGACTGAAGGAAAATGTTATTTTAATTCTTTTAAAGTGGAAATAATTTCAGGAGACCAGATTCCTCCAACAGAGGAGGATGGAGTCTGACAAGAAGTAATCGAGTAAACTCCAGTTACAGGTAGAACATGTTCCTGCTGCTGGGTTGATCTGCAGGCAGTGTTTTATGGAGAAACTCTGAACTGTTCATTAAATCCAGCTGCTGAATCTAATAATAGACTTCCAGAAAGTTCCTCCTGAAGAAAGTTTAACTGGAAAGACTCAGATTAAGGAGAAGTTGTTTCTGGTCTGTTTGGTTCTGAGGAGTCGAGGCAGAGTGAGACCTCCTTTAAACCAACAGAGAAAACTGTTCAGAACAAACAGAACCAAAAACTGTCAGAGAACTGATGAAGGCCACAGCATTATAACCACCTGGTGGGCAGTAGATGGAGGTTTCAGCAGGTTCTACTGCAGATTCTGCTGCAGATTCTGCTGCAGGTTCTACTGCAGGTTCTACAGCAGATTCTGCTGCAAGTTCTATTTCAGGTTCTACAGCAGGTTCTGCTGCAGGTTCTACAGCAGGTTCTACTGCAGGTTCTGCTGCAGGTTCTACAGCAGGTTCTACTCTAAGTTCTGTAAACAGTTTAGTTTTCCAGACTGTCGCCAGAGTAACTCTACCCTTCATGAATCTCGTGTTCTCCTGGTTCCATCCATGTTCTCTCTGGTCTCTGATCTTCCTCCAGGTTCTCAGCAGGACCTCCGGTGTTTTAGGATCCAGACCAACAGATTTCTGGTCTAAATGTTCTGAAGCTGGTTCTGTTAGAAGTCTTCACTGTGTTCCTGTCCTCTCAGGTGAAGATCTAACCGGGCGAGGTCGAGTGTCGGAGCGTCTGTCCAGCTTCAGAGCGCGCTCAGTAGAACCCAGTGTTCCCAGTGAGAGCAGCGCCTCCCGCAGGGCGGAACTGGAAGGTCTGGAAGGTTCTGCTCAGGCGGCGCTGGCCCGGCTGGCTGAAGAACGTCAGGTCAGAACATCCAGGAGATTTATTTATCTCCTTCCTCAGTGTGAAGTTCTGACCCTGAACCTGACTCTGTTTCTGGTCTCCATCAGAACCGGAACCTCCGGCAGCAGAGCAGCATCGATGCCGAGGCCCACGCCCGGCGCCTGGAGACCACCCAGATGGTTCCGCTGGGTCCTGGAGGTCCGAGCGACGCCTGGGACCAGCTGCAGCCGAGCGCCGCCGCCCTGCGGATCAAAGACCTGGACTTCTCCGACCTGCTGGACGAGGAGGACATCGACGTTCTGGACATGGACACCTTCGACTCCTCGGCCTCCTGTTTGACCGGCCTCCCCCCGCCTCCCCCTCCTCCCCCAGGCATGGCTCCTCCTCCCCCACCTCCTCCTCCAGGTGGTGTAGCTCTGCCCCCTCCGGGTGTAGCCCCGCCCCCTCCTCCTCCCCCTCCTCCAGGTGCTCCTCCCCCTCCTCCCCCCTTGACGGCGGGTCAGAAGAAGAAGAAGACGGTGAAGCTGTTCTGGAAGGAGCTGAAGCAGGCGGATGAACCCACCAAGTGTCGCTTCGGTCGGGGGACGGTGTGGGCGTCGCTGGACAAGGTTACCGTGGATACGGCCCGCCTAGAACACCTGTTCGAGTCCAAGGCCAAGGAACTGCCTGTTGCCAAGGTAACAGCAGGTGTCCTCAGGTGACAGCAGATGGATCAAAGAGCTGATAGATTGATCTGATGATAGATGAGCTGCTGCTAGAACATTTTACAATCAACCATCCTGGTTACTTCCCCTCTCTGGTGTTTCTGTTGTTTTATCTTCTGTCTCTGCTGTTTTATCTTCTGTTTCTGATGTTTTATCTTCTGTTTCTGATGTTTTATCTTTGTCTGATGTTTTATCTTCTGTTTCTGATGTTTTATCTTCTGTTTCTGATGTTTTGTCTTCTGTCTCTGATGTTTTATCTTCTGTTTCTGATGTTTTTTCTTCTGTCTGATGTTTTATCTTCTGTTTCTGATGTTTTGTCTTCTGTTTCTGATCTTTTCTCTTCTGGTTCTGATGTTTTATCTTCTGTTTCTGATGTTTTATCTTCTGTTTCTGATGTTTTGTCTTCTGTTTCTGATCTTTTCTCTTCTGGTTCTGATGTTTTATCTTCTGTTTCTGATGTTTTATCTTCTGTTTCTGATGTTTTGTCTTATGTTTCTGATGTTTTATCTTCTGTCTCTGATGTTTTATCTTCTGTTTCTGATGTTTTATCTTCTGTCTCTGATGTTTTATCTTCTGTTTCTGATGTTTTATCTTTTGTCTCTGATGTTTTATCTTCTGTTTCTGAGCAGAAAGGTCCTGAGACAAAGAAGTCCGAGATTCTGGTTCTGGACCCAAAGAGGAGCAACGCCATCAACATCGGTATGACCGTCCTGCCGGCGGTCCACGTCATCAAGACCGCCATTCTCAACTTTGATGAGTTTGCTATCAGCAAGGAGGGAATCGAGGTAAAGACCACTTCCTGTCGCTGTTTCCTTCTAAATATTAAGATGTGATCTCCAGCAGGTTCTACAGGTTCATCTATCAGAGATGATTATCTGAGAGTAGATCCACCAAATCAAGCATCTAGTCAGGAAAAACCACCTGGAGAAGATAAAACAAAGCCCTGGTTCTTTTTCTCTGCAGCTCTGGAAACATTCTGGACAGTTTCACTAAGTCTGAGTCAGTTTAAATATCAACATTTTTATTTTTACTGCCTCTACAAACCTTTTCACTCTATTCTGCACATAAAACACTATTTTTAGTAAACTTTCAAGTCATTTTTCACCAAGTTTTGGTCATTTTGAGACAAATTCTGAGATATTTTGCAAACACTTCTGTCATTTTGGATGAATTATTACAAATAAAACCCACCAGCCAGTTTGAAAGACATCACTAGTTATCAGCCACAAACTGTAATAACAGAAAAATCACCTCATTTTCAACTCAACGTTGTTTCATCTCCTCATCCTGTAGATGTTTTTCTATCTCCAGACTGTTCCTCTCTCTGTACTCTGCTCATCATCTGTAGAAGATGTTCCACCATGCTGGATGGATCTCCAACAACTTGCTCCTCTGTTCTCTGTTTCTGCTGCATTTATTTATTGTTCTGGTGTGCAAGTAGAAGTCATTAGACTGCAGTCGAACCATCTGATACCTCCTCTGTCCGGAGCAGAAGATCCTGACGATGACGCCCACCGAGGAGGAGAAGCAGAAGATCCAGGAGGCCCAGCTGGCCAATCCAGATGTTCCTCTGGGCACGGCCGAGCAGTTCCTGCTGAGCCTGGCCTCCATCAGCGCACTGACCCCCCGACTGCAGCTCTGGGCCTTCAAGCTGAACTATGAGGTTCTGGAGAAGGTAAACAGAAGCACACAGTCCAGCTGCTGGTCCAGAGGTCCTCAGAGGCTGCAGAACTCAGAACCTCAGGTCTTACTACATGTATATTTACTGTAGAGCCTCAGGGATTAAAGTCTGCAGAGACCCTGAAACTGGTTCAAACTGGTTCAGCCCGGTTCAAACCGGTTCTGTAGTTTGTATTTCTGTTCATACTAAACCAGTTTCTGCAGATATTTTATGTTTTATGTGATTTTATTTCTAAAACATGTTTTTTTCACACCAGAAAACATCCAAACACATTTAAATGTTTATTTTCCTGCTTTGTGTGTCTGCAGAGTGTTTCCAGTGTTTTAATTATTATTGTTTTATTCATATTTTCATATTTTATTTTATACATTTTATTAATAATCTCAGACATTTGATTCATTTTTAGAAAGTTGTTCACATAGTTTTTTTTTCTGGTATTTTCTATATTTTCTTGTGTTTTCTGTGATCTTCATGTTTTTAGACCTTTCCTGTCAGTTCCTCCTCTGATCTCCAGATTCCAGAGCTTCCAGGTTTATTTCTGAGCTCTGAGGGTTTTTATTGGAGGATTCTTTTATCTCAGGAACGTAGAGAACATCCAGACCTGCTGGTTCTCCTCTAGAACCTCTCATTGTTCTCCAGTCTTCAGTTTCTGTTGACGTTGTGTTGATGTTGTGTTGATGTTGTGATAATGCTGATGTTGTGTTGATGTGTTGACGTGTTGATGTTGTGTTGTGTTGACATGTTGATGTTGTGTTGATGCGTTGACGTGTTGATGTTGTGGTGACGTGTTGATGTTGCGTTGTAGTTGTGATCATGTTGATGTTGTGTTGACGTGTTGATGTTGTGTTGACGTTATGTTGATGTGTTGACGTGTTGACGTGTTGACGTGTTGATGTGTTGATGTTGTGTTGATGTGTGGATGCTGTGTTGTTGTGTTGACGTTGTTCTGACGCTGTGTTGACGTGAGTTTGTCATCTTGCAGGAAATCGCTGAGCCGCTGTTCGACCTGAAGCTGGGGATGGAGCAGCTGGCGTCCAATCAGACGTTCAGGAGGATCCTCGCCACGCTGCTCGCCATCGGGAACTTCCTGAACAGCTCTAACGTAGGACCACACACACACACACACACCCACACACACACACACACACACACACACACACACACACACACACACACACACACACACACACACACACACACACAAAGACACACACATGTACAGGTTGAATGGTGTCTTTATCTGTTGGGGTTTGTTGGGACAACAAGCTGATTTTAATCCACTGAAACTGTTTCAGATAAACTCTGTATCCAGAAACACTCCTCTGATCATTATCATCACCTGACCTTCAGTGTCTGTGTGTGTGTGTGTATGTGTGTGTGTCTGTGTGTGTGTGTGTGTGTGTGTGTGTGTGTGTGTGTATATCTATGTGTCTGTGTGTGTATATCTGTGTCTCTGTGTGTGTATATCTGTGTGTGTGTGTGTGTGTGTGTGTGTTTGTGTGTGTCTGTGTGTGTATATCTGTGTGTGTCTGTGTGTGTGTGTGTGTCCAGGCTAAAGGCTTTGAGCTGGGTTATCTGGAGAAGGTGGTGGAGGTTAAGGACACGGTCCACCGTCAGTCTCTGCTGCATCACACCTGCAGCCTGGTGGTGGAAAATCACCCACAATCCTCGGACATCTACTCAGAGATCCCCGCCATCACCCGATCCGCCAAGGTACCGCTCCAGTTCTGGTGGGTTCTTTTGGGTTCTGTTGTCCTGCTGCTCCTCAGAACCTGAGCTCTGTTCTCCGTCCTCCAGGTGGACTTTGAGCTGCTGTCAGAGAATCTGGTCCAGCTGGAGCGCCGCTGCAAAGCATCATGGGACAACCTGAAGGTGGTGGCAAAGCACGAGACCAAAGCAGTTCTGAAGAACAAGATGACCGAGTTCCTGAAGGATTGTACCCAGAGGATCATCATCCTGAAGGTGGTGCACCGCCGGGTCATCAACAGGTACACACACAACGCGCACAATGGCACACAACACACAACTGGTACACAACTCCCACAACAGACACATACAGACATACAACAGACACACAACAGGTACACAACTGGTACACAACTGGTACACAATAGGTACACAACTGGTACACAATGGGTGCACAACAGACACGCAACAGGTACACAACTGGTACACAACTGGTACACAATAGGTACACAATAGACACACAACAGGTACACACCTGGTACACAACAGACACACAACAGGTACACAACTGGTACACAACTGATACACAATAGGTACACAACTGGTACACAATAGGTACACAACTGGTATACAACAGGTACACAATAGACACACTGAGGTGTTAGTCTGGATTTAAATGTAGAAGGTTTCATGTCCTTCAGACATGTTGGAGTTCCACCAACTGATTGGTTCCATTTGGTTCCATAGATAAATAGAACTGGGTATCATCTGCATAGCGACGGATATTTATGTAGCGTTTCCTAACAATATAGTCTAAGGAGAGCAATACAGAACGAAAACACAACAAACACACAGACATTGACTCCTACATGTTCTCCTGCTAACTAACTATCTCCTAGTGGTTCTCCTGGTGGTTCTCCTGCTAACTAACTATCTCCTGGTGGTTCTCCTGGTTCTCCTGCTAACTACCCATCTCCTGGTGGTTCTCCTGCTAACCAACCATCTCCTGGTGGTTCTCGTGGTGTTGAACACACACAGACACAGTCAGACTCTGGTAGATCAGGATGAAGGTCTAACTCCTGGTGGTTCTCTGATGTTCTGCTGCAGGTTCCACTCGTTCCTGCTGTTCCTCGGCCAGCCATCCTCCTCCGTCAGAGACATCAAGGTGACCAGTTTCTGTCGAATCATCAGTGAGTTTTCTTTGGAGTATCGAACCACCAGAGAACGAGTTCTGACCCTGAAACGGAAACGAGCCGCTCACCGAGAGAGAACCAAGACCAGAGGGAAGATGATCACCGAGGTAACGGATGGTTTAGAGAGGAGATGTTGAAATCCTCTACACCAACAGGCTTCATTAGATATGTAGAATGTGTACAACGTTTGTTCCAGTGTTTGAACATCTGTGGGAACATGGTGGACCTGATGGTTCCTGGACCTCCACAGAGCTGCAGGACTTCATACTGAAACATGAGAACCTGTTTGGGTTACTTTAAACTTTTTGAAAACAGAAAGAAAACCGTTTCAGCAAAATTTTGTGTTGGAGTTTGATTGTTATCCTAAGTTTTGACCATAGATTTTAATTTTTACTGCAAATGTTCATCAGTTTTAAAGATCAGTTATCAATCTGCTGAATTACTGATAATCAATACTTTAGTCCACCTCAACACAAATAAATCCAAAGCTGCCATAAAGAGATGCAAACGTTGATAAACTGACACCAGATGATGCTGATGGATGAGTTCTCTGGAGTTCTGATCCTCAGTATCGTTCTGAGCTGACAGTAGTGGAGTCCTCCGGCCAGCGGGGGGCGCTGCAGCACAGTCACCGGTTTTAATCAACTGATGGTTCTGTCCTCAGACGGAGAAGTTCTCGGGGGCAGTGCCTCTTCAGGACGACCCCTCGCCAGTCTCCGTGGCGACGGAGGCGGAGCCTGGTCAGGAGGAACACGAGAACATGAAGAACCTGCTGATCAGCGAGAACCTGGACCAGAGAGGCCTGAGGAGATCCAGAGCCGTCCGCAGTAAGAACCAGAACCTCAGCTGGTCACCTCTGATTGGCTGCTGCTGTCACTGATCATGTGACTGCTGAGGAACCAATCACTGACAGGCTGATCATTTTATATAAACACAACTAAACGTGATCATCAAGTTCATCTAAGCCTCTGGTTCTGGTCCTGGTTATGGTTCTGGTTAATGTTCTGATTAATGTCCTGGTTCTGGTCCTCAGGTCTGGGCCGGGTCAGTCCATCTCAGATGGCAGCAGCCAGAGAAGACGGGTCGAGTCCTCAGGACGACGCCACCGATGAGATCATGGACCGGCTGGTGAAGTCCGTCACCCAGAACCCATCTGACCGGTCCTCCAGCCCCAAGACTCGCAAACGCTCCCGACTGAACAGGAAGTCATGTGAGTACAGATGCTGGGCTCAGGCCGGTTCTGGTTCTGTCCTTTGGACCTCAACAGCTGCTTGATGTGAACTACGACTCCCATGATGCATTTCAGCCGAAGCAGCCAGTCACAGAGCTCCAATTAGACCTGAAGTCAGTTTGAATCCAGCCGCTCAGTGATGAGGTCACTGCTGACTCTGTCTCCATGGCAACAGCAGCAGAGCATCATGGGAGTCGTAGTTTCAGACCCAGAAAGAAAACTTTGATTCTGACTCAGACTCTGTTGTTTTCTCTCTCTGTGTCCAGTTTTACTCCTTCTGTCTCTTCATGATCATTTAGCGTTTTGTTTTTCCTGTTCTGTCTCTTCTTCGGTCATTTTCTGTGTCCTTTTTCTGATTTGATGACTTTATTAGTATTTATTAACTCCAGCTGCTTGTCTGACCACTTCCTGTTTCCTGTCTGGTGCTGTGAGATCTCGGTGGAACATTGATCTAGAGCCGTGGTGGATCAGGAGGTCGTCTCGTCCTCAGAAGCTTCAGACTGTGTCCTAAACATGTTAATCTGTTTGCAGTCTGCAGCTGATAAGATGTGAATCAGTTTAATGTTGAACCTGAAGCTTCGGTCTGGATCCAGCAGCTCTTTAGTTCTCATCAACCTGCTGATTCTTGGAGAGGAACCACAAAAGAACCAACAGGAAACAGTTCAACTTCTCCAGCTGAGTCTTTAACTTCTGATTCTGAACTTTCTGTCTTTAATCCTGTGAACTCCAAGCTGCAGCTTCTTCTTCTTTTTGCTTCTGTTTCATTTTCCCTCGTTTTTCACTGCAGTACCACCATCAGTAGAAGATGTTCCACCATGCTGGATGGATCTCCAACAACTACATCCTCTGTTCACTGTTTCTGAGCCATACTGACTTTATTTGATTGACGTTTTCACCATTTTTTAACAAAGTAGAACCCTTTCTGACAAATTTTGGACAATTTTAAAATCAGAATGGACCAATTTTAGGTACTTTATCGTCTCTTTGCACTTATTTTTTGTCCCGTTTCTCATTTTCTGTCTCATTTTGGTCATTTTAGGTCTAGTTTTTGTTGTTTTCTGTCTGTTTCTGTTGTTTCATGTTTCTTTGTGGTTGTTTTATCTTCTCATCCTGTAGATGTTTTTCTATCTCCATGTCTCCTCAGATGCTAAAATCTGAGCTAATGTCTCCTCAGATGTCTGTGGAGGTTCTCAGTCATCCAGGTCCTGGTGATGGTAGGAGGTTCAGGAAAACCAACTGGAGGTTCTGGAAGATGTCTTCCAGAACCTCCAGTTGGTTCTCCTGAAGCTTGAACCATCTCCTCATCCTGTAGATGCTTTTCTGTCTCCAGACGTTTCCTCTCTACTCTGCTTTTTTAAGCTCAGCTGTACTTCCTGTTTCTGACTGAACCATGTGACTGTTTGTGTTTCTACAGGTTGATCAGAGCGATTTGAAGGTTTTGGGGTTTTTATTCTGAACTTTGATTCTCGTTAAACATCAGGCTGCAGCTATTGTTCTGCAGGTTGTTGAAGATAAACTGACATGTTTCTTCTGTTTCAGTGCGACGGACTCTGAAAAGTGGCCTCAGTGTGGACGTGGTTCAGGCTTTGGGACTCAACAAGACCGGAGACAAAGTCTGATAAGACCGATTGATCGCTGAACTATTGATCAGAGACTGAAGCAGATTCACACGTTTCCACCAGAACCTCCCTCTGATCATCTACCACATCTGATCCATCCTTCTGATCGACCTCCAGACACACTGCTGCAGACTGAACTGTTTACCTCCATCAGTCTGAAGCTCTTCTCAGCTGTCGATGATCCACCACCTTCATGGTTCCATGAAGAATCTCTAAAAACAGAATGTTTCATTTAAGCTTCAGGTTTTGGAGAATAAAGTTGGTTCCACATGAAGCCAGCAGACACAGGAGGACTGATGATGAAGCTCCAGAGCTGCTGGAAGCTGCACTCTGGTTCAATGCTAACACTTTCCACCTGTTTCCAGTCTTTATGCTAAGCTAAGCTAGGCTAACACCCAACTGTTTCAGCTTTAAAACGGAGGAGAAACTTTCATCAGTTAAAAACGAGTTCATTCAGTCAGAAATGTAAAAAGTTCATTAAAGAGTTTGATTTCTTGGTTATTGATCAGTGAGATCTGAAGATGTTTAACGTCCACCTGAACTTTCCTGGATTAACAGGATGAAATGTGTTTAATTCTGATGTTAAGAGACTTTAAGAAGAGAATTAATCAGAAATCTGCACGTTTAATCCACGTTTTAGATCCAGGAAACGTTCAGACACAAAGGTTAACGTGTGTTAGTGTGTGTTAACGTGTGTTAACGTGTGTGTTAGTGTGTGTTAGTGTGTGTTAGTGTGTTAGTGTGTGTTAACGTGTGTTAACGTGTGTGTTAGTTTGTGTTAGTTTGTGTTAGTGTGTGTTAACGTGTGTGTTAGTGTGTGTTAGTTTGTGTTAGTGTGTGTTAACGTGTGTTAGTGTGTGTTAACGTGTGTGTTAGTGTGTGTTAGTGTGTGTTAGTGTGTGTTAACGTGTGTTAGTGTGTGTTAGTTTGTGTTAGCGTGTGTTAATGTGTGTTAACGTGTGTTAGTGTGTGTTAATGTGTGTTAGTATGTGTTATTGTATGTTAATATGTGTTAATGTGTGTTTATGTGTGTTTGTGTGTGTTATTGTGTGCTTGTATGTGTTAGTGTGTGTTTGTGTGTGTTATTGTGTGTTTGTGTGTTTTTGTGTTTTGTGTGTTTTAATGTGTTTGTGTGTTATTGTGTGTTTGTGTGTGTTAGTGTGTGTTTGTGTGTTATTGTGTGTTCATGTGTTACTGTGTGTTTGTGTGTGTTGTGTGTTAGTGTGTGTTTGTGTGTTTTAATGTGTGTTGTGTGTTAGTGTGTGTTTGTGTGTTTTAATGTGTGTTTGTGTGTTTGTGTGTTAATGTGTGTTACTATGTGTTTGTGTGTGTTATTGTGTGTTTGTGTGTGTTATTGTGCGTTAGTGTGTTAATGTGTGTTATTGTGTGTTAATGTGTGTTTTTGTGTGTTTGTGTGTTATTGTGTGTCTGTTGTGTTTCTTCTGCTGACTTCAGGTGAAAAATTTCACAGATTCTGGTTTAACTTAAACATTTTATAGGAATATGAAATATTAAATTCAGGCTCATTGTGTTTCTGCTAAAGTTAATAAAGATTTTTAGTAAAGAACGACACTATCCGGTTTTCTCTCTTTATCATGTTAATTGACGTTCATCTTAAAAGTTCTGCAGGAATTTAAAAGTCTTGAGTTTCATTTTTAATAACTTCAGTTTCACTTATTGATTTTGTGGCAGATTTTGAAGCTAAAAATGAGAAAATATTTTCATTATCAGAAGGAAGATCACTCAGCTAATCAGCCACTGATCCAGACGTTTATTTCTGCAAACCTCAGGTTGAATTAGATCAATAATAATAATCAATAAGTGCTGTTATTATTGTTCCTGCTGGTTTTTATGACGCGATGCTCAAACTACAATTAATTTCTGTTCTTTATTATGTTAATCTTTTAAACTGAACCTGCTGAAGTCATCTAAATATGAATATTAGAACCTCAACCTTCTATAGTTTCTGTTTAGAACTGATTTATTTTTAATTAAATGTATTTTTCTGTTACTGTTTCTCAATAATAATTTTCATGTTTGTCAGTTTAATTCAAGACTTTAATGTTATTTTATGAGATAATCAGCAAAATAATGTTTACAACTTAAAGACTTTATTTAAATCATTAAATCCAAATCCAACTTTATTTTTAAAGCACTTTAAAACAACACTGTCGACCAAAGTGCTGTACACATTAAATAATAAAATAAATGAATAAATAAATACAAATAAAATAACGTGAGTATAAAAATCAGACATAAGCTCTAAGCTGAACCATACGCCAAGTTAAAAGAAATATGTTTTTAAAAGAGATTTCAAAGTAGGGAGGGAATGAGCCAGTCTGGTATTTAGTGGGAGCTCATTCCACAGAAAAAGCACCATCACCTCTCAGTTTCTATTTGGTCATAGGCACCACCAGTAGAGCTTGATCTGCTGACCTCAGTGAGCCAGAAGGGTTGTAGGGAACCAGCAGATCACACCATGGAGGCATTTAAAAACAAATACAAGAAGTTTGAAATCAATACGGAGGTGCATCCAGTGGAGGGACTGGAGGATGGGAGGTATGTGGTTACATTTACGTGACCCCGTTAAAAGGCCAGCAGCAGCGTTCTGAACCAGTTCAAGTCTCCACAGTCAGGTTTTGCTGAGTCCTGAGTAAAGCGCGTTGCAATAATCTAAACAAGTGGGAATAAAAGCATGGCTCAAAATTTCAAAGTTGTGACGAGATAAAAACGGCTTCACTTTGGCAAGTTGCCTCAAATGATAAAAAATCAGAATGAAGCTTCCAGAGCTGCTGAATAAAAGCTTTATTTAAACACATTCGAACATTTAAATAAAATTTAAACTGAGAACCAGAATAAACTGTCAGCAGATTTATTATATTTTAAAATATGTTTTAACTAAATGTTCCTGCAGAATAAATGACTGTGTGAAACTGATAAAGATAATTAACAGAAATGTTCACTAAATGTTCCGTTTTGGCTCCACAAAGAATTTATCCACATTTTTAAAAATAAAATCAGCAAAATCAAAGCTAAAATTTAATTACAGTCTTTAATCTGGATAAGCTTTTAAATAACAGCAAATATTATAGAATAAAATCCTATTTTTGTCTGATTTAAATTCAGTATCACTGTAACTTTATGGTCAAACATGTAAAAAAAAAAAAAAACCAAAACTATTATTTATAAAAGTCCAGATTTTTGATGTGAACTTTATTTACAGTTTCAGCCTTTTTATTTATTTTATTTTATTTTTAAATTTTCTTTTACAGTGAACATGTGATTATTTTTGTGTAAATAAACTAAGAGGAAACTACAGAAACAGCAGTAAACTTGAGATTGTTTATTGTTTATTCACTACAGTAAAGTATCAGAGTAATCTATTACTCAGTTTGTTTACTATCCTCCGGTATCGATGAGTGACGTCAGAGCTGATCAGGTGTGATCAGTCACCTGCGCTGCTTCCGTTTCTTTAACGGCTCCAGGCGGTCACATGTCTCCGGTGTCCCTCCTCCTGTTACCGGAGGTTGACCGGCCTCCTCCGCTGCGTCTGTCCGAGTGTCGGCGCCTATAAAGGGGATGACAGCAGGGATGTCCTCCCGCTGAGCTCCGGGACACGATGCTCGGTCTGACGCTGCTGCTGCTGCTGCTGACGGCCGCCGCCGCCGCGGACCGGTCCGGGACGGAGGCTCCGCCGCTCCGGGGGCCGGGGCTCCGCTTCTCCCCGCCGGTCCCCGCCTCTCCCTCCGCCCCGCCGCTGCTCCTCCTCCCTCAGCCCGGGGCGGAATACGGGGCGCCCGGTGTCGTCTTGGCCCGCTCCGCGGCGGAGGAGCCGGACGGCCCCACGGAGGAGGAGGACGGCGGGCACCACGGGGAGCACGGCGGCGGGTACCGGGTGGTCCAGTGGGAGTGGAGCTACGTCCAGACCCCGTTTATCATCGCCATCTGGCTGCTGGTGGCCAGTGTGGCCAAGATCCGTGAGTAGAACCAGGACTTAGACCGGACCGGTAACTGGACTGGAACCAGGACTTAGACTTTATGAGTCTAATTACTGGAACTTTAATGATCTAATTACTGGAACTTTAACAGTCTAATTACTGGAATGTTAACAGTGTAATTACTGGAACTTTATGAGCGTAATTACTGGAGCTTTACTGGTCTAATTACTGGAACTTTACTGGTCTAGTTACTGGAACTTTACTGATCTAATTACTAGATCTTTACTGGTCTAATTACTGGAACTTTACTGGTCTAGTTACTGGAACTTTACTGATCTAATTACTAGATCTTTACTGGTCTAATTACTGGAACTTTACTGGTCTAGTTACTGGAGCTGTTGGACTTTAGTTTATTGGTTTGACGTCTGATTGTGTCGTTTGGACTGTGTTTTTTCTTGCGTCTTGAAGTCTCTAAATGATGAATGAGTTTAAACATTAAGGTTCTTCTGTGAGAGCAAACGTCATGTTTAGTCGTAACGGGAGAACTCTCCGCTGATACATGATAATAACAACTATATTATAAAACCTAAAACCTGAAAAAGAAGCAGAACATCCTGAGTGAGTTGCCTGGATCCTCCAGGTGTCTTTTAAAGAGGAAAGTTCTGCATCAGCAGCTTCAGGATGAATCCATTATCCTAACAGACTTCCTGTGAACACCCCCATGTTCCACAGCGTTGGACCGGTCCAAAAGAACCGCAGAGCAGAACGTTGGTTCTTTACAGATCCAGGATGTTCCAGAGCAGCTTCTTCATCTGGGAAACTTTCATTTGCTGGTGAAGAAGAAAAAAATAGAAAATAGTGAGAGTAGTGTTTTTATCCTGAAACCAGTTCAGAGACCAGATCAGACCTGAAATCAGTTCAGAGACCAGATCAGACCTGAAACCAGTTCAGAGACCAGATCAGACCTGAAACCAGTTCAGAGACCAGATCAGTCCAGAAACCAGTTCAGAGACCAGATCAGTCCAGAAACCAGTTCAGAGACGGAGGTTCTAAGTTCTGTTTTAGACAAACAGTCTGATAGTGAATCACTGCTGCATGGGACACATGAACACACACACACACACACACACACACACACACACACACACACACACACACACACACACACACACACACACACACACACACACACACACACACACACACACACTCTCAGTTCAACAGTGTTTCTTGTTGACTCTGAGAACATTTGGATTCATCCACCACTGAAAATAGTCCCTGCCAGACGCACCGATAGAACCTGAACCTTCAAGTGTTTTCAAAGCTTCATGTCTTAAAGGAAGTCAGTTATTTTTATTTCTCTGGCGTCACACAGAGTGTATTTAATGAGATTTACAGGTGAAAGAAATGAAAAGGTAAAGTTATGAGAGGTAAACCCCAGCAGCTGAACCACGTTTTACCGATTAAACTGGTTGATTTAAACAGCAGAAAAATGTCAAAGTTGATGAAACTAACATATGTTAAAACAGAAAACCAACGTCTGTAGAAACACCAGATAGAGATTCAGCTGAAGCAGCAGCTCAACTTTTAATAACGTTATAACAACGTTTTACTGATTTAAACCGTGTTCGATATTTAAGGTAAACTCTGTTAGAAACTTTGAAAATGGAGATTTCACTTTTACTCATCAGACCTGAAACCACGAAGCTACTCTTTGGTTCTCATTGGTTGTTGTGTGTCCTGTTGGTTGTTGTGTGTCTTGTTCCTTGTTGTGTGTCTTGTTGGTTGTTGTGTGTCTGTTGTGTCGTTGGCTGCTGCTCCAATATTGTAAAACATCTCAGAAATGTTAAATGGTTTAAAGTCGCATCAGTTTCCTGAAGTGTTCAGCAGGAATCAGGGTTTACAGCAGCGGATTGATCTACCTGTGTGTGTGTGTGTGTGTGTGTGTGTGTGTGTGTGTGTGTGTGTGTGTGTGTGTCCGTGCGTCTGAGCTTCATGCTGAGCAGCTGAATGTTGTCTGTGTGTGTCGTCTGGTGTGTAGGAGGTTCAGCTGTGTGTTGTTTTTACTCCACCAGGAGAATTAAACGTTGTTGTGTTTGTGTCGTCGTGGTTGTATGTCTTTGTTGTTGTTGTGTCTTTATGTCGTTCAGTGTCTTTGTTCTTGTTGTCTTTGTGTCATTGTCGTGGTTGTATGTCTTGTTGTGGTGTCTTTGTAGTCATTTGATGTCTTTGTTGTTGTTGTGTCTTTTTTTGTCATTCAGTATCTTTGTTGTCGCTGTGTGTCATTGTTGTTGTTGTGTCTTTGTTATCGTGTCGTGTGTTTGTTGTGGTTGTGTCTTTGTTGTGGTTGTGTTTGTTGTCACTGTGTGTTTGTTGTCATGTGTTTGTTGTCGTTGTGTGTCTGTTTAATGTTCAGCAGCTGAACTTGTGATGTTTTAATGAATCATGATATGAAACAGAGACGGAGCTTTTAATGCTTTAATTCACCAGAGAGTGTGTCTGTGTGTGTGTGTGTGTGTGTGTGTGTGTGTGTGTGTGTGTGTGTGTGTGTTTCGTGTCTGTGTGTGTCGTGACTCACTGCAGACCTCACGTTTGTGTTCAAGGCTACAGACTCACATTCGTCATGACAACAGAACAGCTGGCTTATGTTTATTATGTGACATCATCAAAAACATTCTGACCAATCAGAGAGAAGATACTATGACTCATCACCTATTCAAACTAACGACCCTGAGGAGGTAGGAAAGGAAAGGAGGAGGTAGGAAAGGAAAGGAGGATGTAGGAAAGGAAAGGAGGAGATAGGAAAGGAAAGGAGGCTTTAGGAAAGGAAAGGAGGAGGTAGGGAAGGAAAAGAGGAGGTAGGGAAGGAAAGGGAGAAGGAGATAGGGAAGGAAAGAAGGAGGTTGGAAAGGAAAGGAGGCGGTAGGAAAGGAGATAAGGAGAGAAGGAGGAGTTAGGAAAGGAGAGAAGGAGAGAAGGAGATAGGAAAGGAGATAAGGAATTAAGGAAGTATCTGACGTGTCCTTGTCCTCCTGCAGTGTTCCATTTCTCTCAGCGTTTCACCACCGTGGTCCCAGAGAGCTGCATGCTGATCCTATTGGGTCTGGTTCTGGGCGGAGTTGTTCTTATAGCCAATAAGAAGCAGCTGTACCAGCTGGAGCCCGCCCTCTTCTTCCTCTTCCTGCTGCCCACCATCGTAGGCGACGCCGGATACTTCATGCCGGCTCGACTCTTCTTCGACAACCTGGGCGCCATCCTGACCTACGCTGTGGTGGGAACGCTGTGGAACGCCTTCTGCACCGGGTTCTGCCTCTACGCCGCCAAGCTGCTGGGGGTCATAGGTCAGTGCTTGAGGTCCTAGGTCCATGATGGAGGTCCTAGGTGAGTGATGAGGTCATACGTCCATGATGGAGGTCCTAGGTCCATGATGGAGGCCATAGGTCCATTATTGAGGTCCTAGGTCAGTGATGAGGTCATAGGTCCATGATGGAGGTCATAGGTCCATTATGGAGGTCCTAGGTCAGTGATGAGGTCATAGGTCCATGATGGAGGTCGTAGGTCAGTGCTGGAGGTCATAGGTCAGTGATGGAAGTCAGTGATGGAGGTCATAGATCCATGATGGAGATCATAGGTCCATGATGGAGGTCGTAGATCCATGATGGTCATAGGTCAGTGCTGGAGGTCATAGGTCAGTGATGGAGGTCAGTGATGGAGGTCGTAGGTCCATGATGGAGGCCATAGGTCCATGATGGAGGCGCTAGGTCCATGATGGAGGCCATAGGTCCATGATGGAGGTCATAGGTCAGTGATGGAGGTCTTAGGTCCATGATGGAGGTCCTAGGTCAATAATGGAGGTCAGTGATGGAGGTCCTAGGTCCATGATGGAGGTCCTAGGTCAGTGATGAGGTCATACGTCCATGATGGAGGTCATAGGTCAGTGATGGAAGTCTTAGGTCCATGATGGAGGTCCTAGGTCCATGATGGAGGCCATAGATCCATGATGGAGGCGCTAGGTCCATGATGGAGGTCATAGGTCAGTGATGGAGGTCTTAGGTCCATGATGGAGGTCCTAGGTCAGTGATGAGGTCATACGTCCATGATGGAGGTCCTAGGTCCATGATGGAGGTCATAGGTCCGTGATGGAGGTCAGTGATGGAGGTCGTAGGTCCATGATGGAGGCCATAGGTCCATGATGGAGGCGCTAGGTCCATGATGGAGGCCATAGGTCCATGATGGAGGCCATAGGTCCATGATGGAGGCGCTAGGTCCATGATGGAGGCGCTAGGTCCATGATGGAGGCGCTAGGTCCATGATGGAGGTCATAGGCCAGTGATGGAGGTCTTAGGTCCATGATGGAGGTCCTAGGTCAATAATGGAGGTCAGTGATGGAGGTCATAGGTCCATGATGGAGGTCATAGGTCAGTGATGGAGGTCAGTGGTGGTCAGTGATGGAGGTCATGGGTCAATGGTGGAGGTCATAGATGGAGATCCATGATGGAGGTCAGGGATGGAGGTCGTAGGTCAGTGGTGGAGGTTGTAGGTTATAGTGGGTTTACAGTGTGTTGAGTGTTGCTGTTTATGTTAACGTGTGTGTGTGTGTTTCTGTGTGTATCTCTGTGTGTGTGTGTGTTTGTCTGTGTGTAGATGAGCGTGTCCAGGCTGACCTCATGGACTTCCTGTTGTTCGGAGCTCTGATATCAGCTGTAGATCCGGTCGCTGTCCTCGCTGTGTTTGAGGAAGTTCATGTTAATGACATGCTGTTCATCATCGTGTTCGGAGAGTCACTGCTGAACGACGCCGTCACCGTGGTGAGACACACACACACTTAGACACACACCTAGACACACACACACAACACACACACACATATATATACAGACACACACACACACATATATATACACACACGCACACACACTCACCTCCTACAGACGGTTCCTTTAGAAGGTTCCTCATCCGGTTCCTGTCCAGGTTCTGTGTGATGAAGACAGCCAGCAGCAGAACCTTCTCATTCCCTCAGTAGACGTGGAGGTCCAGAAAGCTGAGATTAATCAGATTAACTGCAGCTGTTTAATCCTCAGCAGAACTCAGAACATGAACTAATCTCAGCTCCAACTGAAACAAACACAAACAGTCTGAGTTCCACCGAGGTTCCATCATCCTGGTGAGGTTCTGCAGACAGAACGAGCACGCTGAGATCTAGAACAGAGGAGATAGCAGTTAGCTGGTCGGTGTTCCTGGTCTGATCAGGATGTTGTCAGGAAGTCAGGCTGAGCACTTCCTGTTACCTGGCTGGAAACGTGAAAGGGGCAGGATCATCCATCATACTTCCTGGTATGAAACACACATGCTCCGCTGTAGTGTCAGTGGAAGCATCTCCTCCTGCGTCAGACCTGCTAGAACCTGTGTGGGTCTACAGATCCAGGACTGGGTCAGCTGCCTGTCCACCAGGAGCTGCAGTAATATCTCTGTTATCCAACACATCTGCTACGATAAACCCAAAACTGTAACCCTCCACTCCCTCACAGAAGCCTCCTCTGCTGGTGTCTCTTCAACCATGGCCTGTGGAATTACCAGCCGGCTGTAAACAAACAGAACTGATCCAAACACTCATTCTCAGTTCTTTTTTTCAGACATAAGGTGCATAGATAGTTTCGGCCAAACATGTCAAGGTAATCAACATCTATCTATGCACCTTACATGTGAAAAAAAGAACTCAAAATTGCGGCATTAACCCTCCTCATTTACAGGAACCAAAAAATATTGTTTCCTTCTTTGAAAAAAATAAAAAAATTCAGCAAAAAAATTCCCTGAATTTCTGAAAATTTGCAAAACCTTCAGGAAGAAAATTCCAATTATTTCTTAAAAGTTTTATTTTTACAAAATCCCCCAAATTTGGCAAGAAAATTCTTGTAAATATTTTCAAAAATGAGTAAAAATCTTCCAAAAAAAATCCTAAAAATATCTGAAGTGATTCCATATATATCAGTAAAACTTTTAATATTTTCTTTAAGAACAATCAACCAAAATCCAGCGAAATTTGCTGGATTTTGGTTGATTTTTTTGTGAATGTTCTTTAAGAAACATTTTTTTGATGTTTTCTCCACCCAAAAATTTTCCCAAAAATGTTGAAAATGTGGACATTAAAATTTTTTTTCCCACATTTTCAAACTTTAAAACGGGTCAGTTTGACCCGCAGGACGACACGAGGGTCAATAAGAAGACATGATGAAGGTTTCTGAGGTATGATCCAAACACTGGTTCATTGTTCAGATATTTGGGTGCTAGCCCTGATCTCTGCTGACTCCATCTCCTCCCACCTCCTCTGCTGCTGGATGAGGAGGTGCTAACGCCAGTTCACTAAACTCTCTGCCAAACAACCACTCATTTGAACACCGTGAAGTCGGTGTCACCGGTTCAGCTGTTGCCCTCCAGGGTGTCAGCCAGGAAACCCTGTAGATGAACTGGACACGTTCCTCTCAGCCGTCCAGGACTATCACACACCACTGGTTGTCATGGGAGACATGAGGGAACTGACTTTCTGTCCCTTATGGCATCCTTTGACCTCCAGCAGGTCTCCACTCTGACCTGATGTTCTGCTGAAGCTGCTCCTGAGTGTCCCTCCTCTTCATCTGTCAGACCTTCATTCTGTTCACCGTCTCCTTACCAGAAGACGTTCCTGTTCTCCTGCAATGGTCTCCTTCCACCTCAACCTTCAGTCCCTCATACCAACCCACCTTCTGATGCCTCCTCCTCTTCCTGAGACCCAGCTCTTCCTGTCGTCCCCCAGACATCTCTCTCTTCATGAACAGACATAAACATGAACAATAACCACTAAAATGTTTGTTTCATTTCTATTTATCTGCATTTTGCATCTGATTACTACAAAGTCCAAGTGACATTATAGTGATTATAATCAACATTTATAGACTTTCTGTAATCTCAAGCACTTTCAGTGTCTTCTAAATTGGTCTATTATGGGATGGCTCCACCGTTAGCCGGTAGCTAACGTTAGCTCTGGTGCTAACAGCAGCATGTTTTCCATTGAGGTGATCAGAAACAACCAGGCTTTAATCAAGAAAACTTTCCTCCCAATGAGCTCAATGTGTCTCATCTTCCTTAAACTTTCTGATGTCGCTCAGTGGATCTTCTTCAGCTAGAAAACAGACTTTAGGTTCATTAGCGCCACCTACTGGGCTGGAGTGTTCATCAGAGTTACTGGTGGGACACTGTAATTAATTAATTGAAATAAAGACCTTAAAGTTCCAGCACTAGTTCTTTAAATTCTGCTCTGATTCTTCTGCGGTTCAGTTTTAGGTTCAGAGTCTGAAAAAGGATCTTGTTGCTGTTGAGTGTTTTAATCTTCTCTATAAATGATGTGGTCGTTATGAAGCTGAACTGTGATCCTCTCTGTCCTGCAGGTTTTATATAAAGTCTATATTTCCTTTGTGGAGGTTGGCGCTGAGAACGTGCAGATGGCAGATTATTTCAAAGGAGTCGGTGAGTCTCAGAGAGGAAAAACTAAATCTCAATCATCCATCCATCCATCCATTATCTATACACCGCTTAATCCTCATTAGGGTCGCGGGGGGGTGGAGCCTATCCCAGCTGACTCGGGCGAAGGCAGGGGACACCCTAGACAGGTCGCCAGTCTGTCACAGGGCTACATACAGACAAACAATCACTCTCACATTCACACCTACGGGCAATTTAGAATAATCAATTAACCTCAGCATGTTTTTGGACTGTGGGAGGAAGCCGGAGTACCCGGAGAAAACCCACGCATGCACAGAGAGAACATAGAAACTCCATGCAGAAAGATCCCGGGAAAGCCGGGACGCGAACCAGGGATCTTCTCGCTGCAAGGCGAAAGTGCTAACCACTACGCCACTGTGCAGCCCTAAATCTCAATCAATCAATCCAAATTTATTTGTAGAGCACTTTACAACAACATAACAGACCAAAGTGCTTTCCATCAGCATGATAAAACAAAACAATACAATTTGGATGACTATAAAACCATAGAATCCATGAAAAACAAAACTACGAAAACCATAAATCTGATGTAAAGGAGACGTCTGGGAGTCACTCCTCCTCCAGTAAACAAACAAACAAACACATAAATAATACAAACAAAGCTCAGCAGAATGAAGGAGTCACAGCTGTAGAATGAGTCAGATTATTGTCTGTGTAGTTTCTCATTCATCCAGGTCATGGTTATCCAAAGTTGTTTAAATCAATCCAAATGGACTTTAAAAAGGTTCCTTGAAGATGTTTCACCTCTCATCCAAGAGGAGCCAGACGGGTGGTAATGGTCGTCGGACGACGAATAGCACTGATCACACCTCACAGAGGTTATAAGCTGAGGCAACATCAACCACCACCAGAACTGAAGAAGCCTCTTGGATGAGAGGTGAAACGTCTTCAAGGAACCTTCTTAAAGTCCAGTTGGATTGATTTAAACAACTTTGGAGAGTCAGATTATTGTCTAGAATTAATAACGGTCTGCTCTCATCATGTGTTAGTCTGTAAACTAGTGTTTAATAATAAAGTTCTAATCTTTATTAACTGGTGTTTATTGTTCATTTGTAGGTTTTAATCTTCATCATGAGCAGATCTCAGGAACATTCCCACCATAACCACCTCTGTAGAGTCTGAACCTCGTTGGTTTCTCGTTCTTTGACTCCGTTAGAAGTTCTGAATAGATCTCTGCCTCTTCTTCAGCCTCCTTCCTCATCGTCAGCGTCGGAGGGACTCTGGTCGGTCTGGTCTTTGCCGTCATCCTCGGCTTCATCACCCGCTTCACGAAGAAGGTCCGGATCATCGAGCCGCTCTTCGTCTTCCTGCTGGTCTACCTGGCCTACCTGACCGCAGAGCTCTTCTCACTGTCCGCCATCCTGTCGTAAGTCCAGAACCAGAACCAGTTTAACCCCATCCTGTCGTAAGTCCAGAACCAGAACCAGAACCAGAACCAGTTTAACACCATCATGTCGTAAGTCCAGAACCAGAACCACAACCAGTTTAACCCCATCCTGTCTTAAGTCCAGAACCAGAACCAGTTTAACACCATCCTGTCGTAAGTCTAGAACCAGAACCAGTTTAACACCATCATGTCTTAAGTCCAGAACCAGAACCAGTTTAACACCATCCTGTCGTAAGTCCAGAACCAGAATCTACCACTAATAATGCCTCCTTGCCAGATGTATTCAACTCATATTTTGTAGAGTCAGTGGAAAAATTAACAAAAAACTTTGAGCTCCCAAATGTTTTACACCAGGACAAAGCAATCATTTCTACAGGTTTATTTCACATCAATGAGGTAAATGAGGAATTAGTTGCTAAGACTATAAATAAATTATCTAACTCTAAAACTAATGATATTTATAACATGAGTACTATTTTCCTCAAAACATACAGCAAAATATTAATAAAACCACTGACTCATTAATCTCTCGATTAGATCCTGTAAATTTCCATCTGACTGGAAAAAGGCTGTCATTGTACCAGTTTTTAAATCAGGAAGTTGGGATAATATAAATAACTATCGCCCAATCTCTATTTTACCTGTCCTGTCTAAGGGTCTTGAAAAAGTAATCGCTACACAACTCATAGACCATCTACAGGACAGTGAACTTCTTCATCCACACCAGTTTGGTTTCAGACCAGGCCACTCAACAGAAACAGCAAACTGTTGCCTCATTGAAAATATTAAACAGAGCCTGGATGGGGGTAATGCTGTGGGACCTGTTTTTCTTGACCTCAAAAAGGCATTTGATACTGTCAGTCATACTTTCTCATCCAAATTGGTTTCTTTTGGTTTTTCCTCTGAGACAATAGATTGGTTTACATCAAAGTTCACCACGAGACATTCACGTTTTTAAATAGCCACATGGGCGTTCCACAAGGGTCCATTCTTGGTCCCTTACTGTTCAGCCTTTTCATTAATGACCTCCCATTAATCTGTTCTACTGCAACATGTCAGCTTTATGCAGATGATGCAGTTATATATGCAGCTGCTAAGACACCAGCACAGGCTGCAGACATCTTGTCTTCATGTATGGTTAATGTCCAAGAGTGGCTGGTTCAAAATCATCTCATGTTAAACCTGGAAAAAACAGTGTCTATGTGCTTCCCAGTTAGGAAATCAAACCAACAATGCTTTAAAGTTAATATACAAAATCAAGAAATCATTCCAGTGACAGAATTTAAGTATCTTGGAGTTGTACTAGACCCTCAACTTAAATTTAATTTTCACATAAAGAAGATTTCAAAAACAGTTTAAAAAAATCTGAACTGCTTTAAGCTAATCAGAAATGATGTTCCTGACCAGGCAGCCCTATTGTATATGCATGCTCTGATCTTCTCCCAGATCTCTACTGTCTGACAGTTTGGGCTCAAGCAGCTCCATCTACAATAAAACACATCGATTCATTATACAATCAAGCCATGAAAATTATAGATAAAAAACCAATTCGGTGGCATCACTGTCTTATTTAAAAAAAAATACAATTTTTTGAGTTTTGAAAGCTTTATAGATCTTTGCTTTGTCAAATTAGTCTTTAAATGCCTCAATAAATCAGCGCCACTCTGTGGATTCATCCAAAGACATGACGGCTGCAGGGTCACCAGAAGCTCCACCAACAACAACTGCAACATAGCTAACCGCAGAACTACATCTGGACAGACAGCCTTTACAATCAAAGGCTGTCACATCTGGAATACATTACCTAATGAAATTAATAGGATAGTAGATCTAAAAACTTTTACAGCAAAAGTTAAGCATTGGCTGAAAGAAAAACGAGAATGTACCCACCTATGACATCTAAGAGGTCCGACTGACTGTGGATTGTGTCGTGCGTGTTTGTGTGTGTGTGTGTGTGCGTGTGTGGGTGGGGATTATAGGTTTTTAATGCTGTCTGTGCTGTTTTTGTTTGTGTTGTTGATCCTTTGACTACTTTTACTTAAAAGCCCAACCAGGGACAGGAGTTGCAAATTAGCTCAATGCTACACACTCTATATGTAATGCATCAGTCCTATATGTTCTATGCTAATTACATGGTCCCTGATCAAATAAATGAATAAAATAAATAAAAAATAAAATAAATAAAACCAGTGTAACACCATCCTGATGTAAGTCCAGAATCAGAACCAGTTTAACCCCATCCTGATGTAAGTCCAGAACCAAAACCAGTTTAACCCCATCCTGTCGTAAGTCCAGAACCAGAACCAGTTTAACCCCATCCTGTCGTAAGTCCAGAACCAGAACCAGTTTAACACCATCCTGTCGTAAGTCTAGAACCAGAACCAGAACCAGTTTAACCCCATCCTGTCGTAAGTCCAGAACCAGAACCAGAACCAGTTTAACCCCACCCTGACCTGGTTTCTCTTCACTCATCACCTCAGTTCTATGAAATATTTTGGCTGAAGTTTGAGAATTTCATGTTTTCAGACCTGAGAATTTTTTTAATTTCAAAAACAACAGCATGAAGTCATTTTAAAGGTTTGATATCTCCATAAATTAAACTAGCAGCCATGAAACAGAACAGACAGAAGAGTTTATATCAGATCAGATTAAATGGATCCAACAGACGACACTGTTTAATTATTGGACCTTGAAAGTGGAAAAATGAAGGTGGAGTCAAACTTAGAAAGTCCTCCTTCACGCAGATTATCTATTAAAGGCTGCACAAACTGGAATACTTACCTCCAGCTAGCAGAGAAAGATCCACCTGTCAGTCTGCAGACAGTAGAAGACGATTAACAGTCGGACTGGTGGACATTCAGAAAAGTAACATTCTTCTCTTTTCCTGTTTTCTGCTCCATATTGATCAATGATAGGTACTAAACTATCAAAGGCTTGATTGGCTCAGCTTCCACACCAATGGTAGAATTTTATTCCATGTTTTATTTGTTGTTGGCTTACCCTACCTGTGAAGGAAAAATGACTCTCTTCCCCTGATGAAGGCTTTCACTCACTACTGTTAGCTCCCACATATTCCAGATGTCATGCAGGTTGTATCTGCCCACTGCAGTCACCTTAAATCCAGCTGTAGATCCTACAGGGTGTCACCTCTGACCTAGACTCTATTTAGCTCTGTAGACTGAAGCTGGAAGCATTCAGACCCAGAGACACATGGTAGACAGACACATCCCAGACAAACAGCTGCTGAAGAAACACACAACTTGGTTCAGAGTAAATATTGTCTAGTTGACGTTCCTGAGCAGACAGATTGTTTCCATAATGAGCCGTAATCTAAATCATCTCCATTTATGCCCCAGATAGAAGAGAATCCTCAGAGTTGATTCTGCCGATGCTCACATCACTGCTGCTGGTTGAATCTCTTCTCCTCATATCAGTGAACCTTATTCCCAACATAAACCATCTGAGTCTGCCTCCTCGACATCGCAGAATTCCCTAACCCTACTCTAACCACAGTAACAGGGTTGCTAATCCATGCTAATGTGATCTTTTTCTCAGCAGTAGAAGCTAGATATTTAGCTGCTGTTACTGCTGACCAAGAGGACAAACTAACTGATGGAAAACAGTCCAAAGAATTAGTCTGATCCTGATAATGTGAGCCGGAGGGAGACATTCAATCAAGAAAGATGGAAAATAGAAGAGAGGACATAGCTTTGCTCTACTCACGTATGTTTGAGAGTTTTTGATCCTAATAAACAGGTTTATGAATCCTGATCCAAAGCAGCAGAATATTTCCTGATGTTCTGCTGCTTCACACTAACCTCCTCCGTTATTTATCAGTTTTACCTTCATCTCCTCCTCTTCCTCCTCAGGATGACCTTCTGTGGAATCGGAGCCAACAAGTACGTTGAGGCCAACATCTCCCAGAAGTCTCGCACCACGGTGAAGTACACCATGAAGACTCTGGCCAGCATCGCAGAGACCATCATCTTCATCTTCCTGGGGATCTCAGCCGTGGACAAATCCAAGTGGGCCTGGGACACTGGCCTGGTGTCCTGCACCCTCGTCTTCATCTTTGTCTTCAGAGCCGTCGGTCAGTCGCTGCTCCTGGACTCAGTCTGGGCTCTTATGACTGACAATAATAACAACAACAACCACAACAACAACAACAACAACAACAACAACAATAATAATAATAATAATAATAATAATAATAATAATAATAATAATAATAATAATAATAATAATAATAATAATAATAATAATAATAACTTTACATAAAATCACCTCAGTAACTAAAGAAACATAATGAGAAATTCCTGGTAGATACTGACCTCCAGCAGAAGGAACAGAACTCCTGGTAACTGGAACGCAGTCAAGGTGAATGAAGTATTATTAGTAAAGAAATATAATCCTCTTACTGACATGTTTACTACAAACGGGGATTATTAGCAGGATTACTCCTTCAGAATTCATTTTTGACTCTCAGCTATAAGCAGCTTCTGTGCATTTTTGTGGGTTTGTGGGAATTCTGCCCCACAAACATGACAGAAAACACTCCAGACCTGGTGTTAAGGGACTAAAGAAATGAAGCTGCAGGACTTTAATCCTGTGATAGTGACAATAAGTTACTGACTACTGTTTAACAGGTAGGGGTGTCCTGAACATGTTTATTTAACCTCAGTTTGATCCCAGTTATTTAATCTTTGGTCTCTGCTGATTTTGAGCCATTTTCATGTAGATCAGCTGTAGTTCCTGGTTGTTCCAGCAGGTGGAGCCTCTTCCTGTTTAATCCTGTAGAGACCAGAGGAGGTTAAAGCAGAGAGCATTGTGGGAGTTTAGCAGCAGCAGGCACCATGACAAAGACTAATGAGGAGGTTAGTGACCTGAAATGTTCCACCTTTAAATTGTAGACGCTTCAGTCGAAACCTAGAAACGTCTTCCAGAGAAGTCCGGCTGGTTTCTACTGAAGCTTCTACGATCATCAGGACCTGGATGAGTTTAGCTCGTGAATGGGCACCATGACAGAGACTAATGAGGAGGTTAATGACCTCCAACCAGCATTAATGAGTTAATTTAATCTGGGATCAACTCTGATAGTGTCTCTAAATCCCAGTGACTCATTAAATCAAACATTTAGTTTGAACAATATCGTTAGTACCGTCAGGTTGGACGTGTTTAACTTGATATTGATTGACGATACTGCAATTATTAATAGAATTATTCAGACTTACAACAGCTGATAGCAGATATCAGCAGAGGTTCAGGCTGTTGGGAGAGATGGATTTATGGCTCTTTGAAGGGAGCTGGATCTTCAGGAGCCATTCAGATGACTGGCTCATTGGCCAACATCATGTCTCTACTCAGATCAGGATGGTGTTTCAGTGGAATCTGTTCCTTCCATCCTGACTCTAATAAACACGTCAGAGTGATGATTGATGTGAATAAAGCAGCTTTGTCCTTCATTCTGAGAGCTAATCTTACTGAGCAGATTTAAAGGTTAGATCAGACACAAGAAAACCTGGTTTCAATCTTTTAGCCTGTTTTCTCTTCCAGCTGGAGAAACTCTGTATTTAACCACATCAGGGACAGAGTTCAGGAACAAGGAACCATCAGGAAGTTCTGGTGAAAACACAGATCTACCTGATTTAACTTTAACCTCCAGCAGAGTCAGAGCTGCTCTGCTCCCAAAGCTCCAGGAAGACCTCAACCCTGAAGGTCTGAAACATCTCAGATGACCTGATAAAGTCCAACCAGAGGATCTTCACCTGGACTGAATCTGATCTAGAACTGATCTTTGTCTGCTGAACTTTTCCGCCCGTTAGTTCATAATGAACAGAAACTATCCTCCTGTCAGTCAGCAGCTCTGTGACACTGATTCTGTTCAACATCTGACCTCCAGGTGTGATTGGTCAGACCTGGGTCCTGAACCGTTTCCGCCTCGTACCACTGGATAAGATCGACCAGGTGGTGATGTCGTATGGTGGCCTGCGGGGGGCGGTGGCGTTCGCCCTGGTGGTGCTGCTGGACGGAGAACAGGTCAAAGCCAAAGACTACTTTGTCGCCACGACAATCGTGGTGGTGTTCTTCACCGTCATGTTCCAGGTAGGAAGGAAACACCTGAAAACTGAAACACTAGTGTGAGGAGCCTAAAATACTGTGGTGGGAGGAGCCTGAAATAATGTAGTGGGAGGAACCTAAAATACTGTAGTAGGAGGAGCCTAAAATAATGTAGTGGGAGGAGCCTAAAATACTGTAGTGTGAGGGGCCGACCTCCTACAGATGTTTTAGCATCAACACCTGGAAGCAGTTTGAATGAGTTCTTAGATCACAGAGGAACAGTTTCATGTGAGGTTCAGAGTTTCTCCTGCAGACAGCAAAGACTTTTAGAATATTCACATGTTGGGACAGGGGTCTTTCTGCATGGAGTCTCCATGTTCTTCCTGCTGGGTTCTCCAGGTTCTCCAGCTTCCTCCCACAGTCAAAAAAATATGCTGAGGTTAACTGGTGATTCTAAATTGCCCATAGGTGTGAATGTGAGTGTGATTGTTTGTCTGTACAGACTGTTACCCTTCCAGGTGTCCCCTGCCTTCACCCTCAGTCAGCTGGGATAGACTCCACCCCCATGACCCTAATGAGGATGGATGGATGATGGATGGATGATGGATGGATGGATTGACTAAAAGACTACAAGAATGAATAATCCAGGAAGTGACATCATCAGACGTTCTGCTGCTTCCCAGTGGAACTTGGTGTAAATGTGGATGAATTCTCCTTCAGTTCTGGTTTCTGTAGAATGAATGGCTGAATGGTGGAGGATGGAGCTGATCTGAGTCTGTTAGAGTTTAGATGTGGAGATGTTTGTGGACAGACCTGATGGATGTTCTGAGCTTTAACCCCAGTAGAATCAAATGAAGTTACCAGGAAGCTGCTGAAGTGAAACTCTTATTTAGGTGTGAATGTTTCCTGTGGTCTGGTTGTAGTTCAGGTTGAGTCTGAGCGGCGCCCCCTACTGGCTGCTCAGCTGCTGTGTTCAATGGAGGATCTAGAACCTCCACAGACCAACGTTTCCTGAGGCTCCTCATGAATCAGAGTATTTACATCCAGACCTGTAAACAGACTCTAAATCTGTCTGATCTGGGTTCATGTCGGGGCTGAAGCCTCTGATTGGTTCTCAGCTTCTCCTATCCCATCATGAATCTCAGACGTCAGCAGAGGGAGATGATTCCCACAAACTCTCTGATTTATCGTCCTAAAGAACAGCCGCTTCCTTTTCTGCTGCTTCAGTCAAAGTTTCTGCAGGTTCTTCTGCTGAGGTTCAGTGAGAACATCATGGAAACACAAATACCTCAGACTTATCTTTGATTATCAGCAGCTCACTATTCTATAAATTCTGCGGTCAGGTTAATAAAGTATAAATGATGTAAACTAAACTCAGACGCTGTAGAATGTTTATTCTGAGCTGCAGCTTTGGACGGTCTGATGTTGGGATTCTGATTGAAGTCCTCCAACCTGTCAGGTGAAGGTCTCACTGAGGTGAACCTGGTGGGGAAGTGTCTGTGGTCAGAAGCATCAGGATGTGATGATGTTCTTGTTGTTCCTCCTTCAGGGTTTGACCATCAAACCTCTGGTGAAGTGGCTCAAAGTTCCTCGATCCACCAGCAGGAAGCCCACCATCAATGAGGAGATCCACGAGAGGGTAACACTGCTGCTGCTGCTGCTCTTCCTTCACTTTCTTCTTCTTCTACGTTTTCTTTCTGCTGCTCCTCCTTCATCTTCTTGTTCTGATCCTCCTCCTTGTTTTTCTGACTGAATGTAGAGGGAAAAAAAACAATTATTTACCTGACGACTGTACAATATGTTAAATATAGTATAAATACTAGAACACAGTATAATAGATAGTATAAGTACTGATCAGAGTCTGTGTGTTTTCAGGCCTTCGACCACATCCTGACTGCAGTGGAGGACATCGCAGGGCTGCAGGGATACCACCACTGGAGGGACAAGTGAGTCCACTACGGCAACACAACGTTACAATGTTGCAACAGTGTTACAACATTACGACAACATTACTGAAACGTTACAGCAATGTTAGAGCATTACAGCAACATTACAACAACAGTGCAGCAAAGTTACGACGACGTTACAACAACATTACAGCAACATTACTACAATGTTACAACAATGTTACAACAATGTTAGAACAGCGTTGCAACGTTCCCGTACCTGACGATCTGTCTGTCTTCCAGGTGGGAGCAGTTTGATAAAAACTACCTGAGTAAACTGCTGCTCAGGAAGTCTGTCTACAGGAAGAGTGAACTGTGGGAGGCCTATCAGAAGATCAACATCAGGGACGCCATCAGTGTCATCGACCAGGTGAGACATCCACCAGGTGAGACATCCACCAGGTGGAGGAGTCAGTCAGTTGGTTGAACAGCTCCAGATGAGAACTTCTCCAGCTGTCTGAGGAGCATCACTGATACGATGGTTTCCACACAATATCATCTTTTAATGTTATATTAATATATCTTTATACATTTTTATTTTAATAGTTTTGAACAATCTAAGAAGATTTTCGAATGTGTAAATATTATTTGGACATTTTAATGATATTTTCAAGTGTTTTATTAAGAATTAGGCTAATGTGTGTCTGTCTGTCTGTCTGTCTGTGTGTCTGTGTGTGTGTGTGTGTATGTATGTGTGTGTGTGTATGTCTGTGTGTCTGTGTGTGTGTGTGTATGTGTGTGTGTGTCTGTGTGTGTGTGTGTGTGTGTATGTGTGTGTGTGTGTGTGTCTGTGTGTCTGTGTGTATGTGTGTGTGTATGTCTGTGTGTCTGTGTGTGTGTGTGTATGTGTGTGTGTGTCTGTGTGTGTGTGTGTGTGTATGTGTGTGTGTGTGTCTGTGTGTCTGTGTGTGTGTGTATGTGTGTGTGTTTATGTCTGTGTGTCTGTGTGTGTGTATGTGTGTGTGTGTGTGTGTGTGTGTGTGTGTGTGTGTGTGTGTGTGTGTGTGTGTGTGTGTGTGTGTGTGTGTGTGTGTGTGTGTGTGTGTGTGTGTGTGTGTGTGTGTGTGTGTGTGTGTGTGTGTGTGTGTGTGTGTGTGTGTCTGTGTGTCTGTGTGTGTGTGTGTCTGTGCTGTGTGTGTGTGTGTGTGTTCAGGGTGGTAACGTCCTGACTTCAGCCAGACTTTCTCTTCCTTCGATGGCCAGCAGAGCTTCGTTTCCTGAAGTGACCAACGTCACCAACTACCTGTGAGTCACACACCTGGAAATACTTCAGCAACATCTGTAGTTTATCGTGATCTAGAAGAACATGAGAGGAACCAACTGGAGCTAATTTAGCAGTACGCCGTTAGCCGTAAAACAGACAGATGCTGCTATTAGCATCATGCTAACTGTGTGTTTCAGGCGTGAGAACGGCAGCGGAGTGTGTTTGGACCTCCAGGTCATCGATAACGTTCCTGGAGGTAAAGTGGAGGAGGACACAGAAACACATCATGTCCTCGCCGGGAACCTGTACAAGCCCAGGAGACGGGTAATGTTCCACCCAGAACGTCAAGGTGTTCTCTGGAGGTTCTGTAGGGGGAGCTAGAAGGTTACCTTAGAGGTTCTAGTCTCCTTATGCTATGTTTACCTGTCTTCAGAGATGTTCTAGGGTTCTTAAGGGACGTTTAGGGGTCTTCAGAGATGTTCTAGGGTTCTTAAGGGACGTTTAGGGGTCTTCAAAGATGTTCTAGGGTTCTTCAGGGACATTTAGGAATCTCCAAAGATGTACTAGTGTTCTTAAAGGACATTTAGGGATCTTCAGAGATGTTCTATGGTCCTGGAAAACCGTTTATGGGTCTTTGAAAAGTTGTTCTTATTTGTTCTAAGGCCCCCCAAACCACCTTAAAGGTTTTTGTTGAAGATGTTCCAGAGTCCTTAAAGGATGTTCAGCATTTCTTGAACATGTTCTGCTTTTAACGTGTTTAAGGTTCCTCGAAGATGTTCTGGGGTTCTTAAAGGATGTTTAGATGTTGTCAAAGATGCTTTGGGGTCCTTAAAGGCCATGTAGGGTTCTTTGAAGATGTGGTGAGAACTCTGAAGGTTCCTTAAAGGCTGTGTAGAGACCGTTGAAAATGTTCTCTGGTCTTGAAAGGCTATTTAAGGGTCCTCAAAGATCTTCTAGAAACCTTAAATGATGTTAATGTGTTCTTGAATTTCTCCCGGGGTTCATCAGGACTGTTTGAGGTTTTCAAAGATTTTTGATGGTTCTTCTGTTTTGGGGTCTTCATAGATGTTCTAGAGTCCTTCATAGCTATTTATTTGTTCTTGAAGATGTTCTAAAGTCCTTTCACAGATTCCTGAGATGCTTGGATGAAAGTTAGATCATTTTAGAAGTTCCAGCAGGTGTTTTTGATGGACCTGAGTGGTTCCTGATGAAATGTTCTGTTCTGTGTTGGTTCTGATGATGTTCTCTGCTGTCCAGTATCAGTCCCACTACAGCCGACACTTTATTCCTCTGGGGGAGAAGGAACGTCAGGACCGGGAGGTGTTTCAGAGGAACATGAAGAGCCGCATGGAGACCTTCAAATCTACCCGACACAAGAGGCACAAGAAGGAACGGAGCCTGAAGAAGGTAAGAAGGTTCTCATTACCCAGAGAGAACATGTTCCAGCTGCTAGCAATTAACCTGAAGATGTTCCACAAAGAATTCAGCAGCAGACAGAAGAAACCTCCAGCAGATCAGTTTATCTGTAGAAGAACCTGAAGGAAGGTGGTTCCAGGATTCAGTGTCTGATGTTCCTTCTTCTCTACACTGGCTCTATGGTTCTGAGGATGGAGCTCTGGTTTTAGACCAGTTCTGGTTTTAGACCAGTTCTGGACTGGTTTGGAACTCGTTGTAAACGTGCTCTCAGACTGGTTTCAGACTGGTTCTGAGCTGGTCTCAGACTGGTTCTAAGCTCGTGTCAGACTGGTTTCAGACGGGTTTCAGACTGGTTCTGTGCTGGTTTCAGACTGGTTTCAGACTGGTTCTAAGCTGGTTTCAGACTGGTTTTAGACTGGTTCTAAGCTGGTTTCAGACTGGTTGTAAGCTGGTTTCAGACTGGTTCTAAGCTAGTTTGACTGGTTGTAAGCTGGTTTCAGAGTGGTTTCAGACTGGTTCTAAGCTGGTTTCAGACTGGTTCTCAGCTAGTTTCAGACTGGTTGTAAGCTGGTTTCAGAGTGGTTTCAGACTGGTTCTAAGCTAGTTTCAGACTGGTTCTAAGCTGGTTTCAGACTGGTTCTACGCTGGTTTCAGATTGGTTCTCAGCTAGTTTCAGACTGGTTGTAAGCTGGTTTCAGAATGGTTTCAGACTGGTTCTAAGCTAGTTTCAGACTGGTTCTAAGCTGGTTTCAGACTAGTTCTAAGCTGGTTTCAGACTGGTTCTAAGCTGGTTTCAGACTAGTTCTAAGCTGGTTTCAGACTGGTTCTAAGCTAGTTTCAGACTGGTTCTAAGCTGGTTTCAGACTAGTTCTAAGCTGGTTTCAGACTGGTTCTAAGCTGGTTTCAGACTGGTTCTAAGCTGGTTTCAGACTGGTTCTAAGCTGGTTTCAGACTAGTTCTAAGCTGGTTTCAGACTAGATCTAAGCTGGTTTCAGACTAGTTCTAAGCTGGTTTCAGACTAGTTCTAAGCTGGTTTCAGACTGGTTGTAAGCTAGTTTCAGACTGGTTGTAAGCTGGTTTCAGACTGGTTGTAAGCTGGTTTTTGTGGCTCCTTGGAGACTGTGGTCCAGCTCTGACTGGATGTTCTGCCTCCTGGTGCTGATGGACATGAGTATCAAGGAAACCTGAAAGCATTTCTCTGTCAGGCTGAATCAAAGCAGACTTAAAGCTGAAAGAGAAACTCCATGAACACGTTTGTTACCATAGAAATAGAAACTAATGAGGTTTTATTGAAGCTGTTTAACTGATGAGTGTTGTGAAGATAGAAACATTATCAGGAGATGATGTGCTGCTTAGTGACCCATCAGGTTAGTAATCACCTAGAAAGACAGGAAGTTAATGGCTTTTTGGGATAATTAACTGGATTCACCAGAGAAATGAAGCTGAGGAGGAGCTGATGGTTTATTTCAGAAGCTGTTTGTCCAAATAAAGGCTGCTCTGTTTAGAGAAAGACTTCCTGTTTAAAATCCAGCCTTTAACGTGAGGATTTATTCTCTGTAGTGAAGTGATCTCTGAGTGACCTGTTCAGGACGTCTGAGGTTCTGGAGCTGCAGTTAGATTCTACCGCTGAGTCCAGTCATTCATTTGGTTTATTTATGCAGCACAAACAGGAAGTAGAGAACCAGTTACACTGACTGAAAGCTCCATAAACACTGAAAATTCAGTAGTTCTAAAATGACTGTGCAGCTGTTTTCACACAGGATCTGACTGAACCACAGCTGGACCAACAGAAATACAGATGTTTTACAAACTGAAGCAAACATCTGACCTCAACAATAAGTTGAATCCTGACAGAAGAAACCCAGTTTATTTCTGCAGCACGTTTAAAACCTTCAGAGCTGAACAAAGTGAAACAACAGGACGACAGTGTGGAGAACTGCACTGATGAATCCTTCTTTATTTGCTGCAGAAAGTCAGAAACCTCCTCAAACAAGTGGAACTACTTTCTTCTGAACTTCAGAAATTTAACTGGAATTGTGTTGTTTTCACGAACTAATGTAAAACTTCAGAGTATGAATAAAAATATGACTCAGAGTGGTGACTGTGATCCATCAACATCTGAAGCAGCTTCACCCTGAAACACAACAGAAACCTGGAAAAACACAATGATACACAACTTTAGTGTTTCCTCAGAGAGACTGAGAGGAAAACCAATAAAATACATGCAGCAGAAACAGAGAACAGAGGAGCAGGTTGTTGGAGATCCATCCAGTGTGGTGGAACATCTTCTAGTAGTTAGATATCCATCCAGCATGGTGGAACATCTTCTAGTTGTGGAGATCCATCCAGCATGGTGAAACATCTTCTAGTAGTTGGAGATCCATCCAGCATGGTGGAACATCTTCTAGTTGTGGAGATCAATCCAGCATGGTGGAACATCTTCTAGTTGTTGGAGATCCATCCAGCATGGTTGAACATCTTCTAGTAGTTGGAGATCCATCCAGCATTGTGGAACATCTTCTAGTTGTTGGAGATCCATCCAGCATGGTGGAACATCTTCTAGTTGTTGGAGATCCATCCAGCATGGTTGAACATCTTCTAGTTGTGGAGAGCCATCCAACATGGTGGAACATCTTCTAGTTGTTGGAGAACCATCCAGCATGGTGGAACATCTTCTAGTTGTGGAGATCCATCCAGCATGGTGAAACATCTTCTAGTAGTTGGAGATCCATCCAGCATGGTGGAACATCTTTCTACAGATGATGAGCAGACTAGAGAGGAAAAGTCTGGAGAGGAAACATGGAGATATTCTTATTAAAATGACTCAGAATTGGTCCTAAATCACATAAAACTGTTCATAATGATGCGAAGAAATAGTCAAAAATGGCTCAAACACTATTAGAAATTGCATAAACTTGCACAAAATGATGCAAAATTTGTCTAAAAAGGCATTAACTTGTCCAGAATGATTGAAAAATAAATATTCAAAATTACTTAAAACTTGCCCAAAATGATCCTGAAGACAAGACCTTCTCAAAATCACTGAAGAAAAAAAGTCTTAAAATTGATCCAAAATGGCACAAACTGTCAAAAGTGACCATGAGAGGAAAACCAAACCTCCTGGATGAATGAAATAAATGCAGCGTGGCTCAGAAACAGGGAACAGAGGAGCTAGCTGTTGGAGATCCATCCAGCATGGTGAAACATCTTCTACAGATGATGAGCAGAGGAGAGAGGAAAAGTCTGGAGATAGAAAAACATCTACAGGATGTGGAGATGGTTCAAGCTTCAGGAGAAACCAGCTGGAGGTTCTGGAAGACATTTCTAGAAACGTCTTCCAGAACCTCCAGCTGGTTTCTCCTGACGCTTCGACCATCACCAGGACCTGGATGACTGAGAACCTCCACAGAAATCTGAGGAGACAACATTAAACATGGTGGTTCAGGGTTTTACATTTTTCAAAAATAAATAATCAAAGAGATTCTACTTTCTTCTAGTTTCCATATTTCTAAAGGAGTCCTCCTCACAGAAGACATCTCTGAGTTCTCTCCTTCTTCATGTTGTTCTGGTTCCATCGTGGTACTTGATGTGCATTTATTAGATGGTACTGCAGTACTTTTACTGCAGTAGCTGCTCTGAGTACTTGATGGTTGGACCACTGAACGGCTTCATGCTGAACTGATGACTTTCTTCCATCTTTCTCTCCACAGCGTCGAGGGTCCGACGCCAAAGAGGACGGCAGCGACAAACCGAGACGTAACGTCAGCTGGCAGGACAAAGGTGAGACACTGCTGGAGAGATCGGAGCAGAGCTGGTGCCAATAACTGATCAATCACCTGATCAACTGTTTCATCAATAATGATCAGAGAACACAGACTAGATCCCATTCTGGTAGCAGTTAGCTTAGTTTAGCATCAATCAGTCATCAGTCACCAGATGTTCTGGAACTCTCCTGCCTAATCTAGTTAACCTCCACCTCCCAACTAGTTATCCTCAACCTACCGACTAGTTTGCCTCCACCTACCAGCTAGTTAACCTCCACCTACCGACTAGTTTGCCTCCACCTACCAGCTAGTTAACCTCCACCTACCGACTAGTTTGCCTCCACCTACCAGCTAGTTAACCTTCACCTACCGACTAGTTAGCCTCCACCTACCAACTAGTTAACCTCCACCTCCCAACTAGTTATCCTCCACCTACCAGCTAGTTAACCTCCACCTCCCAACTAGTTATCCTCCACCTACCAGCTAGTCAACCTTCACCTACCGACTAGTTAGCCTCCACCTACCAACTAGTTAACCTCCACCTCCCAACTAGTTATCCTCCACCTACCAGCTAGTTAACCTCCACCTTCCAACTAGTTATCCTCCACCTACCAGCTAGTTAACCTCCACCTCCCAACTAGTTATCCTCCACCTCCCAACTAGTTAACCTCCACCTCCCAACTAGTTATCCTCCACCTACCAGCTAGTTAACCTCCACCTACCAACTAGTTAACCTCCACCTCCCAACTAGTTATCCTCCACCTACCAGCTAGTTAACTCCACCTCCCAACTAGTTATCCTCCACCTACCAGCTAGTTAACCTCCACCTACCAACTAGTTAACCTCCACCTCCCAACTAGTTAACCTCCACCTCCCAACTAGTTATCCTCCACCTACCAACTAGTTATCCTCCACCTACCAGCTAGTTAACCTCCACCTACCAGCTACTTATCCTCGACCTACCAGCTAGTTAACCTCCACCTACCGACTAGTTAGCCTCCACCTACCAACTAGTTAACCTCTAGTTACCAACTAGTTAACTTCCACCTACCAGCTAGTTAACCTCCACCTGCCGACTAGTTAACCTCCACCTACCGACTAGTTAGCCTCCACCTACCAACTAGTTAACCTCCACCTACCGACTAGTTAGCCTCCACCTACCAACTAGTTAGCCTCCACCTACCAGCTAGTTAACCTCCACCTCTGCTCAGATCCGGTGGTGGTTCCTGTGGAGTCAGATCCAGACCGAGCCGAACATTCAGACCCAGAGAAAGACGAAGACGTCGGCATCACCTTCGTAGCTCGTAAAGCCGAGACGCCCAAGGAACGACCGAAATCAGGTGACATTCCAGTAACACAACAACACAATAACACAATAACACAACCACACAATAACACAATAATACAATAACACAACACAGTAACACAACACAACACAACAACATTCACAGACACACAGTTGTGTGTTTTATATCACAAACCTCTAAATGTCCACCGGCTCCTCCTGGTGGAACAACCAGGTACTGCAGCTACAACATGAATGTTCTCTATCGGCTGCCCTGTTGGTTCATATATTATTGATAATTGATATTATTGATTATTGAACATGCTCAGTAAGCATCTCCTCCTCCAGTTCCTGCAGCTCTGGACGGCACCCAGAGCCCTCCCCCCGGCCCCCCCTCCCCCACAGGTGGAGAGACTCACCTGCCGTGGAAAGGAGGCGTGGGGTCTCCGCCCCCCTGTGTGTCTGTGGAGGCCACTAAGATCATCCCGGTGGACCTTCAGCAGGCCTGGAACCAGAGCATCTCCTCCCTGGAGAGCATCTCCTCCCCCCCGGCCCCCGCCGAGCCCGTCCACCCCCGGGTCAGCGCCCTGTCCCGACTGGGCGCCGCCCGGCCCGCCTCCTACACGCCGCCGGGCACCGTGGCGGCAAGCTCCGCCTCCTACACGCCGCCGGGCGGCGTGGTGGGAAGCTCCGCCTCCTACACGCCGCCGGGCAGCATGGCGGGAAGCTCCGCCTCCATCGGGGCTCAGCTGTCTCAGGGCTCCTTCTGCTTCCCTGATGGGAGGAAGGACGAGGAGGACGAGGAGGAGGATGAGGGGGCGGAGCTACAGCCGCTGATGTCATCTCTGAGGCCCCCTGGGTCGCTGCCCCCAGCCCCGCCAGGCCCCGGCCCCGGCCACACCCCCGGCCGCGCCCCTGGCCCTGGCAGGAGGAGGAACCCCTGCGTGTACCTGAGGAGCCTGGTGACGGCGCCCCCATCTGGCAGCGGTGAGCCGCACAGCCGAGGCCCCACCCAGCTGTAACAGCCAATCAGAGGTCTGACAACAGGAAGCTGCAGAACCCTGATTTTCACAATAAAACCCCCAATGAGCTGGATGATTGATAAAGTTCTACCAAAATATGACTTTCTGTGCTGCAGTTGAACTAAACTCTCAGAGCTGCAGGTTAATAATGAATAAAATCAGTTGTACAGTTTAATTATCAGACCCTGTGATCCGAATGACAAACATCTGAGAGCAGAAACAACAGGAAGTAATAATCAGGAACAAAGATTCTTCAGCTCTGATATTAACAGAGAAGTGTTTTTCATGTTTAATACATTAAACTGGGTTCATATTCAGTGTACAGCTGTGGTTCCAGCTCAGTAGGGGGCGCTGTTGTAAAATAAGGATTCAGTAAAGCAGCTTCCTGTCCAGCAGCTCCACCAATCAGCAGCCTCCTCAGGCCGTCCAATAGGAAACCAGCTCAGCATCCGTCCTCCTGAGTGTCTCCGCCCACATGATGACAGGTGATCACCTGATCAATGGCCCCGCCTCCCTCTGACCATGTGGCTGCTGAGATCACCTCTTTCGTCCAATCACAGTTCAGATTGCAGGTCCTTTAGAACAGTCTGAACCCAGAACCTGCAGCAGCTTTAAAAACCTCCAGAAAGTATAAAAACTCAAAGAATCTTCAGATTTCCACCAAACTAAACATGGAGTCACTTCAGGAAGATCATCCACGTCTGAATGTCGTCAGATTTCCTCTGAATTACTGTTTTCTTTTCCCTCCTGTCTGTGGCCCTTTGGTTAAAAACACAGCTGGCCACTCGTAGGAAGAGTTTAGAAACTAAACAACTAAACTAAACTGAAGTAATATTTGGATGATGTTCATTTTGTCGTTAACTATCATAGGATAACGTTATTTCTTTTACACCGACAAATCAAAGTAAAGATGGTTTTACCTTAGCTGACATGTTTCAACAGTCTTCTTCAGAGTGTTATCTGACGTGTGCTGACGTGTCCTTTTTATCAGCTGATAAAATCCATCTTTACTTTGATTTGTCGGTGTAAAAGAAATAACTTTACCCTATAAACTGAAGTAAGTTAACCCCTTGATGCCTGAATTTATTTAGAATTAAATACATAACATTTTTTGTGTGTTTTTGCTTACCAGTTGATGCTAAAATAAGTGGAGATTGTTAATTTATCTATTACACATAGAACAGATATATAATAATGATAACAGATATATAATAATTAGGTCCCACTCGGACCGGTCCTACCAGAAACCAGTTCTTTAAAAGGTTCCTTGGTACGTATTGAATCTACACAAGCCGGTATTGGGGGAATGGATACGCTTTCTGCAGTGGTATGAAGAGAATTCACAACAATAAGTGTCAAGGGGTTAAACTAAATTAAATCAGAATCAGCTTTATCAGCCCAGTCTGTGAGCAATCAGAGACTGAGACTCCAGTGAATCTGATCTCTCATTGAACAGGGATGAGAAAAAATCTACAAGTACTAAAAACAGGGTAAAAGTTGAGGAGAGAACAATAAAAATAAGAGCATATAAACACCCTAAATATCCATAAATAGCAGCATTTACAGAGTTGCAGGGTCACTGAGCTAAACTAAACTCAACTATAAACTGAATGATTTCCTGCTCTGATCTCCATCTTATATCGATCAAATCTACAATCAATACTCTAATCAATCAAAGAATGGATGGTATTAATCTGCTGCAGGAGGCTCATGGATGGTCTGAGAGGAGGATTATTAGTTTTATCTTCATTTTATGATAACTTCCTCCATCCAAAGTTCTTCTCCAAACAGCTGAATCCACAGTGATCCATAAAACCATGAGTCAGTCCAGACCATAATAAAATGTATTGAACTCATATTAAATCACAGTATTTATGCTTAATAACCTCTAAATTAAAACGTGTTATTATTGAATCATGATGTTCGGTTTGAAAACATTAAAATGTCCTTTAATGATGCTCTTATGAAGAATATTCTGATTAATTCGTGCCAACAGCAGCTTCTAAACGTCTGATTGTTTGTAGCCTGGAAGCTGCAGACTGTAGTAGATGTGAGCCAGCAGGTGGCGCTGCAGCACTGATCATACCAGGATGTTCTGCCTTTACCCTGAGCTCCTAGAAGCTTCTCTGAGTATTTATTCCTATCCTGTCCGATCCTCAGTGTGTTTTGTAAAGCTGCAGGTGTGTAAATCTCCAGAGTAGTTTATTTTAAATGACCAAAGTGTAAAAACGAGCTTGAGAACATTTCTACCATCGAACTGCCTTCCTGTCGCTCTGTGTTTGTGTGTCTGTGTGTGTCTGTGTGTAGCTGGACAGCAGCTGTATTCCACCAGCACAACAACATGTTTGTGTGTCTTTAGGTTTCTGTTGTTTTGCCAAAGAATGTTTTTGCCTTAAAGTCTCTGCTGCTTTCAGGTCGCTTCGTCCTGCAGCTGGACGGATTCTTTCAGCCTCTAAACACAAAACAGAAAACAGAAGCTGCTCTGAGCTCCAGCTGCAGCTCCTCACATGTTCACCCAGACATGAAGCTTCTCTGGTCACGTTGGTGGGAGCAAAACTTAGCTTCATGTTCAACTGGATCAGGATCATTTCACTTAAAATCTAAATTCCACCAGAACCTCCTGAGAACATCTGGTTCTTCAGCTCCAGTAACTTAATTAATGATCAGAGTTCTACCTTCATACTGGGAATATTTCCAGAATTCCAGATCCTTCAAGTCCATAGAGGAGAACGTCCCCTGGAGAAACTTCTGGAGTAGACCTACCCACAACTGTAGAAAGTTCTAGAGTAGACCTACCCACAGCTGTCCAGGTGTCGGTAGGTCTACTCTAGAACTTTCTCCAGGTGTCGGTAGGTCTACTCTAGAACTTTCTCCAGGTGTCGGTAGGTCTACTCTAGAACTTTCTCCAGGGGACGTTCTCCTTTCCTGCTTCCAGTCTTTAAGTTTAGTCTCACTTAGAACATTCCAGGTCCTTGAAATCCATAGAGGAGGGTCCAGATTTATCACTTTTAATGAACTTTTTCCATCATTTCTGAGCCTCAGAACTTTATCAGTCCAGCAGATAGAACCATGACATTTAGGAGGAAAACCACATCTGAGTTCTGGAAAAACTGACACCAGATCAGTTTAAATCCATCCAGGTGTCTCAGTCTGAACACTGAATCTGTGTTTTGCTCATTTTCCCTATAATCAGCCGTGACCATCAGTATTATGGGATGTATCATAGTTTGAACAGCAGTTTAAGTGACGTAAAATGAATGAAAAAAGGTGCAAATCAGAAAACAACCACAATGTGATGCAAAATGACCAACAGTGATGCAAAACAGACACAGAAAGATGCCAAACAGCTGAAATGTGACACAAAATGACCAAAAGTAGTTTAAAATAACCAAAAATGATGTAAAACACCACAATTTAATCCACTCCAGGTGTCACAGTCTGAACACTGAATCTGTTTTTGTTCTTTTTCTCTATAACCAGCTGTGATCATCATTATTATGGGATGTATCCTAGTGTGAACAGTTTAGAAACCTAGAAACCATCGTTGGTACTCTGGATGTATTTCTGATTTAAAACCAGTCAGTAAATCCCTTAAACAGGAGAATATGTGAGTTGTTGCAGTATGAAAGCTCGTTATCGCTGCTGTCTGTCCTCAGAAAACTGCTGCTGCTGCTTGTAGAAACGATCATCTGTGGAGAAACTTGAAGTTTCATCGTCTGTAAAACAACCTGCACAATGTCCACTTCCTGTCTGTCTACCTGTGATTCAAGTCGTCTATGGAAAATCAAATGTAACCTTTCTGTCTCTGTGCCAAAAGTTTGTTTGCTTTAAAGAGTCAATAAATGTGACGTGCTTTTCTCAATGAACCGCTGCCTTTAGTGCTCCTTCACTGATGAAGTCATGGAGGTACTGAGTCTACTGGACTTAACGGCATAATAATAATAATAATAATAATAATAATAATAATAATAATAATAATAATAATAATAATAATAATAATAATAATAATAATATAATAATAATAATAATAATAATAATAATAATAATAATAATAATAATAATAATAATAATAATAATAATTATTATTATCATCATCATCATCATCATCATCATCATCATCATCATCATCATCATCATCATCATCATCATCATTATTATTATTATTATTATTATTATTATTATGAATCGTATTATTATTGCCATCATTATTGTTATTATTTTTGTTATTATTATTACTATTATTACTATGACACCAGCCAATTAAATGGTTTTGGTCCACGGTGGTGTAATACCGCAGTGTGGCCGCAGTGGGGGCGCTGCCGTGCGGATTCGTCGTTGTACCGTTATTCGGGTTAAACATGCCAACAGGTGAACAAGTGGACAAGTAAACGGCAAGCACCGGGACACAAACTCCGAGGGAAACTAACCGAATAACCGGGATTCCGCCGGTGGAGGACTCTTCCAGACAGCGGTGAGTTCAGACATACTCCCCCGGGCTGCGGCTCCTCCGGGGCGGCTAGGAGTTCGTCACCGCCCCTCTAGCATTAGCTGTTAGCTTAGCTGTTAGCACGGTGAGTCAGCAGTAACGGAGGAGCTGATGGCGGGAACACTTCGGTTAGTTCATAGTTGTGTTTGAAAGTTGAGCTACTACTAACCTATTAGTTAACTGGTTAGTTAACCTGTGTGCTGGTATTTAGCGGCTGGTGGTGCTAGTTAAAGCTTGTTAGCATCTCCTGTTAGCTAACGGAAGCTAGTTTTATTCACGCCGTTATTTTCAGTTTAAACCTGTTCGGTCCTTAGTTAGCAGATTAACAGTTTACTGAGGAATTAACCAGCAGGGTCACCACTGAAGTTAGTTTAATAAAAACTGTGTGTATTTTTGTTTCCACAAATAAAATGAGGATTTAACCTGAAAGTGTTTAAACTGTAGATAATCTGGAATAATCTGGTTCAGATTAGATCAATCTGGGAGCAGCAGGTTCTCGATAAGATCCGGTCTGATCCGGTCTAGATGGTTAAAAATACTGGAGCTGCTCATTTTTGTGTTTTTTTTCAATAGAAAATAGTTAAATAAATGTAGAATTCAGTTAAAATTCAGCATTAGTAGCTATTGTTGGTTCATCTAGTTCATATCAGTGGTGTTTGAATCCTGGTCTGGGTGTCGTCTGTGTGTCCTCTCTGACAGAAGAAGGCTTTCAGAAGTCTAAAATTCAGTTTCAGCGGTCTGTAGGTTATCTGGGATAATCTAGTTTTAGCTGGAGTGTAAAAGGTTTTGATCCAGACATGGTCTAATGAGCTCTGGATGAAAAAAAAAATCTGAAAAAATGCCATATTTTGTGTTTTCTCAAAGAGAAAAAAGTTTTAACAAATTTATAATAATGTTTTGAAGCAGGGGTGTCAAACTCATTCTAGTTCAGGTTAGTTCCACATTCAGTCCAGTCTGATCTGCAGTGGACCGGACCAGTACAACCAATAAAACCAGTAAAACCACAGCATAATAACCTATAAATAACCACCACTCCTAAAGGCGCCTTTGTTTTAGTGCAAAAATGTTCACATTTAAGGAATTATCTTTTAACTAAACATCATAAACAACCTGAAATGTATGAAGAAAAATAAATTCAGTTTCATCAACATTCAGCTTCAGTTTATCATTTCCACATTACAACTTCCAGATTACAGAGTGTCGACAAAGGAACACAACATTTAGTCATCTGGAACTGAACCAGAGAGGATTTTAGTTTAGAAAAGACAAAAACAACAGAAACAACACAAAATATTACAAAAACAAGACACAAAATGACAAAAGCCAGAAACAAAATGACAAAAAATAGACAAACAAAACAAGCAAGACAAAAAAAACACTAAAGGACAAAAACGCTACACAAAACAACGAATAAAACGGAACACAAAATGACAAAAACTTGAAACAAACAACAAAAGTACAATGAGCAATCTAGTATTTTACTTTATGATCAAGACAACTTGTCATGGTCTAGAAATTATTTTAAATTTATAGTTTTACTAATTTACAATCTGCAGTTAATGTCTTCTCTGGAATTTTTACACTTTGAGGGCCGGATTGGATCCTCTGGAGGGCTGCTTTTGGCCCGCGGGCCGCATGTTGGACACCCCTGTTTTAGTCAGACTGTAGGTTCTTTGGGATAGTCTGAGTACAGCAGCTGGTTACCTTTGGATATCTGACTTGTACTTTCTAATCTTCTGTCCTGTGTGTCAGTGAAGGTGAAGGAACAGAGGATCTCAGTTCAGTTTCAGATCTAAAAGGAATCATACAGATTTCATTATTAAGGGTGCTCTACTACTGCCACTACTGAAAAGAATATAAAACTTTAATCTAAAAAGCAGTTTTCTGAACAGGTGACAGGTTCAGATTCAGAAAACTTTCTTTGTCCCCAGGGGGCAATTTTGTATGTAGACAACCATTGTAACGACTAATCCTGATCATCAGAAGGTTTTCTGGTTAGACTGTCTGCTTCTAGTCAACTACACTTATATTTACTCTGCCAGGGGGTAAATATGGTGTTATGTGACGATCGGCGTCTGTCTGACTGTTAGGAACATTACTCTAAAACAGACTAACAGATTTGGATGAAATTACCAGTGAAGGTCAGAAATGACACAAGGACCAAGTGATTAGATTCTGGCAGTGATGCGGCTTATAGTCTGGATCCACAGGTTTGTTCAAGATTTCTGTATCATTGCCAGATAGCGGTACGGCGTCACTGTAACCATGACAACAAGTGAACATTACGTCAGTTGCCTGCTGATGATCACATGATTGTGATCCTACTATAAATCCACCTCTGAGGACTTATCAGGACTTATCCGTCAGAAATGATCCAAGGAACAACTGATTAAATTGTGGGGGTGTTTCTGAGTCTCATCAATTCCCGCCACCTGCTACATATTTAGGTCACGTGATCCGGTATCCGTACATAACGTACACATGCAGAACACACACCTGTGCTCAGCGCAATTTCATGTTGTTTGTGGGTAAATCTATATTGCATGGACACATTCTATGGTGCCGTGATTTCTGATCATCAGTAACTAATAACATGACTTAAAGTATTCCGGCATCTTGCCGGAATTCCGGTGTGCAGCGCCGGCGTTCGGCTCAAAAAGAAAAAGAACTATATTAGTTCGTCTACCAATGCAATAAAGGGAACACAGTTTTTGCTAGCAACCAAACTAATAACACTAGCCAATGGGAAATAGAGTTGGGGCGGGTCTTAGAAAGAAGTTGAGATCCAGCTGCAGGTGAGTCCATTATTGTCATAGTTACAGTGACGTCTTCGCAATGATACAGAAATCCTTAACAAATCCGTGGATCCAGACTCAAAAAGCCGCTGGACGGTCAAGACTGTTTTGACCGTCTGATTGAACAGATATTCAGTTTGTTGCATGATTCAGTAGCTGGAAGTGTTTGTATAGTGGAGCTGCAGCAATTAACTGATTAGTTACCTGCCCTTAAAGTCATCTCCAGCTATTTTGATTGATTGATCAATTTTCATTTATATTCTAAGAAAAACTTTCTGAATTCTGTGACCGCAGCTGCTCCAATGTGAATATTCTCTCTATGACAGTAAACTGTGGATCTTTGGACTCTTATGTACTATTTGCACGGATTAGTATTACCTGGGGATCTCTGGTAATTTGTGAATTACTCCAGGACGTGTATGTTTCTTTAAGCGCATTCGCACGGGATAAGCGAAGTCTGTATTTTACTCGAATGTACTGACATTACAGTCTGGATGTGATGTCAAATCTGTGCAGATCGCAACATCCCCTGTTGTCACGTCTATGTGCGAAGTGGCCGGCCGCTACACGCAAAAAAAGTACAGACACCGGTCGCGCGAATAAACATTAAAAACATTAAAAGCCTATGTTCTAACAACGCTGCTGTTAGGGTCTCGTTAGGTTTAGGCACCAAAAACACTAGGTTAGGCTTATGGAAAGCTTGTGGTTCGGGTTAAAATGATCACTTTTAACGTAGTTTGTAGTCGTCATAGCAACAGTAAACACGTCAAAGCAGCAGCGTGACCTGAGAACAGCGGGCAGCGTTGTCGGGATAGCGGGCTGTCAGGGCGTCTGTATTCAGCCCGCTGAAAGATATGCTTACCGCACGCTGCTGCGCATCTCATCCATCTCTATATCCTCCCAGATCGCCCTCTTCTTGTTGATCTGATTTTGCCATTTTTGTGAATGCTCCATAGGTCTGTTGTGTATCGGACTACTCCTGCATTTGCTCCTAAAATGTCGTCAATAATTTCCACCACAGCCTCCGTAATTTAACCGAGAAAGATGTAGAAAAAGACGCGCAATAAAAAACAACAACCACTAAAATACCCCCCAATCACCGAGATGCAGATTCACACGGGACTAGTATTATCCCAGGACGTCGATGTTTGGCGAAATATAGTTGGTAATTTGCAGGGCAACTATTACTTTACCAATTACCGACATGGTGCATTCACACGGGATTAAGATCACCGACCTCCTCGGTAATTATTGCAAATCACCAGAGGTCTCCAGGTAGTACTAATCCTGTGCGAATAGGGCTCTAGAAACACTGATCCATGTTTTTCATCATTCATTGATGATCTAGAGACGAGCTCATGGATTAATCCGTTCAATAATGGACAGTGGACATAATGATTAGTTAATGATTAGTTTCTGCCTGCAGAGACGTGTTTTCTTCTCAGACATGCTGACTGGACAGATAGCTGGAAGTTGGTGTGATAAGTTCAAACTCTGTTCACTGTGAAAATGAATATTTTTCTAAATGTTTTTAAACAGCTGTAACATGCGCATGGATTTCTGTTTATAGAAAACATTCCTTTCACTCTGTGACCTTAAAGTTAAGAAAATAAAGACAGAATGGTGTAATTTTTCCCATTTACGGTCAGAGTGAGTCAGAGGAGGAGGATTCCTTCGTTATGCAGTCACTCTGACTCCCTGCAGGAATCATTCTGTTTCTGTTTGAATCATCCTACCTGTTATCTCCTCACCTGTCCTCACCACCTCTGCCTGAGTGAAGGTTTGTGTCCTGGAGCTGTACTTTAAGCTCTGGCAGTAAAACTGTGGCTGTGTTTGTGTTGTTGTAGTTAGCCCTGCGGCTCCATGTGTTGTGTAACGGAGCTCTGCAGCAGCTTGTCCTGGATCGTATGCAGCTATAGGAAGGGATGGACAGACTGGAATTACTGGGAGCAGCCTGGTTGTATTCAGTTAAAAGTTCAGTTTGTAATATCAGATCAGTCACCAGTTTGAAGAACCTGAACCTATCAGATGTAATACACTGATCAGAGACTAATCAATTAGTTTGTCAGCTGGTTTATCTTAACAATAAGAACTTTTTTAGGACCCCTTTCAGCTACAAAGTGCTTTAGGATACAGCAGATATCAAATTAGACAAATAATAAAAACTAATTCAAACAAATAAGATCCCAGGCCATATAACCAGATAAAACCTTTACACATTTTAATATATCTTCGTAGTAAAACAACAGCTGTTGTGCCAGAATGCCCTCTAGTAAAAGATTTAGATTGTCATTATGAGAATATGTGGGTGAGGTTAATGTTTACAACTCTACGGTGTTATTTAAGTTGTGGTTTTTACTAAATAATTAGCATGTTAGGGATTAAAACCCTATAAAAACTACTTTACTTGACCATAATACGTATTGAGGCTACAGTGTTATTGTGTATTGAGAATAGTCTGATTAATGTAATATTACAGACAACTTCCAAAAGTGTATTAAATTACTAAACTTTACCCTAAATTAATTATAATCATTCAACTCTAATAAAACTGATGTTGTGTTTCACTGTTGCAGAAATACAACTTCAGTTTTTTGGGGGTATTTTTGCTAATTTTCTTCTATATTTGGGGTTTATTTTTTTTTTATTATTTATTTATTTATTTTATATTTTTTAGTTTCATTTTATTTTTATGCAATTTTTTTTCCGTGTGTGTGTGTGTGTCTGTGTGTATATATATATATATACATATATGTATATATATATATATATATATTTTTTTTTTTTTTTTGTTTATTTTTTTGCTCATTTTTTTTTCTATATTTGGGTCTTACAGGGTTAACAGTGTTGAACTAATATTAAACCTGTTCTGGTTCCTGATGGGGCTGCACAGTGGTGTAGTGGTTAGCACTTTCGCCTTGCAGCGAGAAGGTCCCTGGTTCACGTCCCAGCTCGGACCTGGGATCTTTCTGCATGGAGTTTGCATGTTCTCCCTGTGCATGCGTGGGTTTTCTCCGGCTACTCCGGCTTCCTCCCACAGTCCAAAAATATGCTGAGGTTAATTGATTATTCTAAATTGCCCGTAGGTGTGAATGTGTGAGTGATTGTGTGTCTCTATATGTAGCCCTGCGACAGACTGGCGACCTGTCTAGGGTGTCCCCTGCCTTCGCCCGAGTCAGCTGGGATAGGCTCCACCCCCCCGCGACCCTAGAGAGGATTAAGCGGTGTATAGATAATGGATGGATGGTTCCTGATGGTCAGCTGGGAGGATCTGCTGCTTTTCTTTGACTATAAAGGAAAAATCTTTGTTGTGTTGTTTGGACAATAGAAGACGTGTGGAAGAAATAGCTGGTATTATTATTTATATTTCATCAATAGATTAATAGACAGAGTCTATGCAGTCCTGAGATGTTAAACTGTAGGAGTCTAGAACCAGAACTAGATCAGATTTCTACTTGTTGCTCATCCAGCTGGTGTTCTGTGTTTTTGTAAAGGCCCAGCAGGTGGCAGTCTGACTGTCAGGATGTCCTCCTCAGACCCCTCATTATGTCCTCCGTACTGGACGTTTGTTTCTGACTCCTTAGAGCTGCTGTCCTGGATCCTGATGAGCTCTGTAGAGGACATCCCAGCATTTCCACTCAGCTCTCCTGTGACTGGGTGGGATGAGGAGAACTTTGTCTTCATGCTGAGACAAAGCCCAGACCTCAGGACTGCTGACAGTTTCATTTGTGTTCATGTTCACTTTCATTTAGTTTCTTTACTAAATTAATTCAGAAATTTCAGGACAATAGATTTTGTATTATTCTGGACAAATTTAAACAAATATGAAAACATTTTTTTAACAATTTTAGGCGATTTCTAACTCATTCCAGATCATGTTCAGACAATTCAAAGTAATTTTTCACCAATATTCACAAACATAGATAATTTTTTTTTCAGTTTGGACTAATTTGGAGATAAATTTCAAGAAGAATTTCAAGAAATGTTACTCAGATTTGTAGTCATTTTTGACCATTTTAACTTTTTTTGAATGAATTCTAAGTGCATTTTAACAGTATGAGTCAATTTGGACACATTTTTAGTCATTTTGCACAAGTTTTGGGTCATTTTTAACAAATCTAGAGTAGTTTAGGACAAATTTGAACAAAAATGGAAATATTTCAAGTCATTTTGGACCAACTTTGAGAAATTCTTGACATATTTTGCTTTTTGGGGTACATTTCTACAACTTTTGGGTGATTTTACAAAATTTCTAACTCATTCCAGATCACATTCAGACAATTCAAAGTCATTTTTGATAAATATGGAGAAATTTACATCAATTTGAACTAATTTGGACAAATTTAAGTTCGTTTGAAAGAATTTCTAATAATTTTGTTCAGATTTGTATTAAGTTTCTGACCATTTTAACTCTTTTTGAATTAAATAATATTCTGTCTAATGATAGCTCAGTATTGTGATCATTTTCATGTACTTTTTTGCACTAAAACAAAGGAACCATTAGGAGTTGTGGTTAGGTTATCATGCTGTGGTTTTACTGGTCACTAGAGATCTGACTGGGCTGAATGTGGAACCTGGACTAAGTTGAGTTGGACTCTCCTGGTTTATACCATTAAAATGTTTGTGTTGTTGCTGGGGAGTCTGCAGGAGTCCTGGAGGAAGCAGCTGAGATGTTTTTGGGTCATATGCTTTTAGAATCCAGCTGCCTTCTGCTGTTTGTGGGCTTCAGTCGACAACAGTGACGGTCAGCGTGTCTAAATGTGGGATGGACGCTGCTGTCGGAATATTTGTGACTCACTGAAGCCCAAATTAATCAGAACATTTACACCCTATAAATATTACTGCGGCAGGGCGACTGGTTCCCTGAAGAGATTGAGGGTTTTTTGGGAACCGTTTCAGTCGGCCTGAAAACAAACTAAGCAGAGAACAGGTCCTGATGTTCACGTCTGTCAGAACCATGATTTTAAAGTTCAGTCAACCGTCTGAAGTCCTGCAGCTCATCATGAAGAAACAGAGACAACTCAGAGATGTCTTCTATCAGTAGAATGATGGAAACCAGAAGAAAGTAGAATCTCTTTGGTTATTTATTTCATAAAAACCAGGAACCACCAGGCCTCCTCAGATGTTGAAACTGAGCTAATGTTGTCTCCTCATCCTTCTGTGGAGGTTCTCAGTCATCCAGGTCCTGGTGATGGTTGGAGCTTCAGGAGAAACCAGCTGGAGGTTCTGGAAGACGTTTCTAGAAACGTCTTCCAGAACCTCCTGTTGGTTTCTCCTACCATCTCTGCATCCTGTAGATGTTTTGTGTCTCATATTGGTCATTTTGTGTCTCCTTTTTGTCAGTTTGTGTCTTGTTTTTGTCAGAGTAGTAGATGATGTGATTCCAGATTCAGGCTCTTTAGCCCTGAAGCCTGTTTCTACTCTGTGATGGAGGAGGCTCATAAACACAGCAGACAGTTTATGGTCTCCTCTGAAACACCTCCAGGTTCTTCTGTTTAACAGCTGGACAGTGATGATGTTATTCCTGCTGCTGTATCGGTCTTCAGGGACGCAGCAGTAAAATGCAGCATCACAGTCCTGCAGCTCTGTCAGTCCATGATGAAGACCTCAGCAGCCGTCAGGGTTCATCTCCTCCCGGCTCTGAGGTGGAGGTCTCTGTGGAATGCAAACTCCACCTGTCCTGGGTCGGGGAGCGTGACACATCTGTTCTACAGCAACTGTTCTCAGATCTGTGGCTCTAAGCCCTCAGCTGTTGTTGCTGCTCAGAGTTTATCCAGTGAATCAGTGAAAGCACATACCAACACCTCAGCATTCTGCTGCCTCAGACACCCAGGATCCTCTGAAGGAGAAGGTTTCTGAACAGGAGGTCTGGTGGCTGGTTATTAGTTCTTACTGCAACGTTTCTATTTATTTTAATCCTAAACTGGACTGGACTGGGGTGGGGACAGAGTTTGTAGAAAACAAAATGTGCTTTCATGTGCTGCAAATATTATTCAGTTAGTTCTCATCTAATACGCTTGGACAGGTCTCTGTTGACAATGAGACCCAGTGTCTCAGTGAGCTTACCTGTATAACTAAAGGTTAAACAAAATAAAAATACTCACCAACTATTTGGACGATAGACTTAGCAGTTTTTTAATTAAACCAGTTAAAATTATGCCATGATAGCGTCTTAAATGGGAATGTTTTCTGGTTCCCTTCCTCCTTTATGACAGGAAACTGAATGTCTTTGGACAAGACTTTTGTCCTTTTTGGACTTTAAGGTGCAATGATTGGCTTTTTTTATTTATTTATTTATTTATTTTTTTAAACATTTTTTTTTGGCATTTTAGAGACCAAGCAGCTGATAGATTCATCCTGAAAATGATCATCATGAGTGATTTTGCACAATTTCTAACTCATTTCAGATCAAGTTCAGACAATTCAAAGTAATTTTTGACAAATATCCACAAATTTAATTCAGATTGGGCTAATTTAAGTCAATTTGTATGACTTTCTAATAATTTTATTCAGAGTTGTAGTCATTTTTGACCATTTTAACTCTTTTTGGATGAAATAATATGTTGTCTAAAGATAGTTCAATACATTCATTTTAGAATCAAATGAAACCAGGAAGAGTTCACTTCAATATCTCTGTTTTAAAGCATCTGTTGTTTTAAATGTAGGCTATAAATAATGACCTGACTTTAGTTTTTTAACAGTAAAGGAAGCTGTCTTTGATCAGGTTTACCTCAGTCTTAGCACTGAGTTAGTTCACTTTTAAAGCTTTACATTTAAGAATGAATAAAAGCTAAAGTGCTGCCTTTATCTCAGCCTGAAGCCTTGCTGTTTCTCTCCACCTCCAGATGATTTTTCCTCTTGAGTCTGCAGGCCTGGACCTGAAGCAGCGACTGGAGGAACACAGCCTGCCCTCAGCAGGGTAAGATGGATGTTTACTAGCCGGGTTCTGCTGGTCTCTGTGTTTCTGCTCAGCGGCTAGATGGATGGGAGTGTTTGTATAGCCGGCGGCCTCACCTGCCCTGTGGGTATAAATCAGACTGATTGTTGGTTGTGTCAGACAGCGTCCAGCCGTAAACAGCAGACTGAGGAATCAGGGCGTATAATGAGCAGGATACTCCCTCAGACAACTGCTTCTCGCTTTCAGAACCTCCTCAGGGTCCAGCAGGAAGCATGATCCCAGACAGAAATCACAGATTCAAACCATTCAGCTAGAAAATCACATGGGCTGCTTCAGGATGAAAGTTCATCATTTGAATTATCTGAAGCTGAAACTCTCAGAGGTTGTTGATGATGCTTGTTTGGTAAATGTAAACATGGAGTCCATTCAGGTATGAAAGCCTCGTTTACTGTGAAGCTGAGTAAGAAGTTAAAAGATCATAATTAAATATTAAAAAGACAAAGTTAATAAAATAATAAAAAGCAGCAATAATAACTGCCTTTAAGCTTTGAAAACAAATTAATCCAAACAAGAACAGCTGGAGGTAAAATATGAATAAATGAGCCTGAATTATCCTACAGGATTAAAGTGTTTTTCTGCAGGTAATTCCAGGTTGGAGCTGTACAGGGATTAAAACTAGACCTTCAGTGAAAGCAGCATGATTTAATCATGTGAAGGTATTTCATCATGAACGCTGTGGTTGCACTGACAGGAGGCTGTTTCATGATTTATTAGTCACTCCTCAAACATCTCAGTAAGTTTAAACTGTGTGTCTGTGGTTCTACTCATCAGCCACACCTTAGATGATACCTGGTGTGGTGAAGCTCCGTCACGTTTTAAATCTCTGCACAGTAAATATCATATATAAATATAATATAGTGTAATATAATATAATGTAATTTATCTACCCTCTAACCCTATCTAAAACTTCTGTCATCAGTGAAACTCCACTCAAACTTTATTGATCTCAGACGTTTCAAACAAATCAAATGCAAAAAAAAGGAAAGCAACTGACAAAACATGGGATTTCAAATCTAGATTCATAAACTGATTCACAGCTCAAAGAACAGAATTGGAAATAAAGAGCAATAAAACAACAATATAAACAGAAGATAATCCCTGCGGTAAAGATTGGGTTCCTGCTCCCAGCAGCTACGGTGGCCCCTGAGGACAAACCACAGGCATTAAGAAAAAACACATCCAAGGATGAGCAGATTTGACTTTTGATTGCTGTAGATCAGGAGTGTCCAACATGCAGCCCGCGGGCCCAAAGCGGCCCTCCAGAGGGTCCAATCCGTTCCTCAAAGTGTAAACATTCCAGAGAAGACATTAACTGCAGATTGTAAATTAGTAAATCTATACATTTAAAATCATTTCTAGACCATGACAAGTTGTTTAGATCATAAAGTGAAATAATAGATTGTTCATCATTCTTTTGTTATTTTGTGTCTCATTTTTGTAATGTTTTGTCCTGTTGTTGTTTTTGTCTTTTTCTGTCTGACTTTAGTTGCTTTTCTCTTGTTTTTGTTGCTTTGTTTCTCATTTTTGTCATTATGTGTATCCTGTTTGTTTTGTTTGTGATTTTTGCCTTATTTTTGTCACTTTGCATTTTCCTTTATTTATGGTTTTGTGCATCGTTTGTGTCGTTTTGTGTCTCGTTGTTATCCACAGAAAACGAACGCTATGCTTCATAGTTCAGGGTGTTTCCCATAAATATCACTAAATCTGCTCTTCCTGCGTCTGTCATAAAGCAGAAGGAGGTTTTAAAGGAATCCTTTCAGCACCAGAAGCCTCAGTTTGACCCAAATTAAACTCAGAAAGTTCCAGCCTGGATCAGCTTCATGCTGACTGCAGTAGGAACATAAAATAAACCAGAATCACCTTTAAAGTCCAGCAGACTGCTGAAGCAACAAAGGTAGAAAACACAAACGGCAGAAACTTTATTTGCTTCTTCAGTCAGACATTTAGTTCAGAGAACGTTTTCATTTATTTAAATGTTTGATCCCAGGTTATGTTTTATCAGCTTAACTGGAGCTTTTCTTTTCTCCCTGCTGCTCCTCCGCCCATAAACGTCTGATTTACAGTCTGATATTCTATTACATGGAGCTGTAGACAAACACTGACAGCAGCTCTAACAGCCAATCCTGGAGAGGAGTGTGGTATTAATGCATTCACTAGTTTCATGTGTTTCACTGCAAAGCGTTTTTATTTCACCAACAGTGCCAATGGCATTCCCTGCTGGTAGGATTAAAAGGCAGGTTTTTAAAATTTATTTACAATTTACAAGTTTTGAGTCATTCTGGACAGGTTTTGAGTCATTTTGTACAACCTTTAAATCATTTTGGACAGGTTTCGAGTCATTCTGGAAAAGTTTCGAGTCAATGTGAACACATTTCGAGTCATTCTGGACAAGTTTCGAGTCATTTTGGACAAATTTTGAGTCATTTTGGACAAGTTTTGAGTCATTTTAGACGAGTTGCGAGTCATTTTGGTCAAATTTTGCATCAGTTTGAACAACCTTCGAGTCAGTTTGAACAAATTTTAATTTCTTTGTTATTTATAAATTGCCACATTTCCAATTGTCACTGTCTCCTTCTCATTTAAAATAAAATAAACTCTTGGCAGTGACCAGATTCTGTAATAACAATCCTCATTTCCTGGTTGTAACCGAGATGCTCTGACTGACATGAAGAGTTTTCAGGTGAACTGCAGGAGGTGTATGTCTGTAGGATGTGGAGCCTCCATTTATTTCCAGTGTTGTTGGTGACACAAGAAACTTCTTTGAATATGAATTTGACTAAAACCTGGAATCAACATGTGGCAACGTTTTATAGATGAATCAACATGTGGAAACATGTTGATTCCAGGTTTTAGTCAAATTCATATTCAAAAAGTTTATCTTCTTCTGAGTCCTCCTGACAGAAAACATCTTCATTGTTTGTTGAGTCATCTCTGAGTTCTGTCTCCTCCTTCATGTTGTGTTTCTGTCAGACTTTAAATCACTGTGAAGTAAAAGTATGACGGAGAACAAACGCCTACGAGCCGTAGAGAGGGTTAAATCACAGCCCTGTTATTTGCTCTGTGAGGGACTTTTCTTTACATAAGCAGCAGTTAGTAGAGATGATTTCTGGGTAATCCGTGCTGCAGCCCTGGGTGAATGTCGCCGCCCGGTTGGGAGGTCCTGGTCTTTCTTTGGAACCGGAGCAGCGGCCCCGGACCAGCCGGCCAAGAATGAAGCTATTCTGTGGGGCTTAGCTCGGGGCCCGGCCCGGCTCCTCATTGGCTGCCGGGAAATTGTTCTGCGAGGTGGAAAACCTGCTCACATTCTTCTGCGATGAGCTGTGCTGTCGTTCAGACGGAGCTGCCTGACGGTCCGACGGCAGCAGTGATTTTCCATCAGAGACGTGTTTTATAGATGTTTGTCATCCTGCTGCCTCTGTCCCTCAGATCCAGCAGTAATTACACCCAACAGACCCAAACAGGCCCACCAAGGCTGCTGAGCTGGATAATCAGTGCATGTGACTGCATGTGGACGTCCTGTCCTCACCACATACAAAAGATTTAACAAGCTGCCGGTTCACACGTATGCAATCCAGTGATTACGTAAGAAACAAACAGCGGACAGTCAGCAAATAATGATCATCAACAGCGTCATTATTCAGACACAGAGTGCTCAAATTAAGAGATTAAAGACACAAAGAGGTTTCACATAAAGTAAAAAGGTTGTAATTATCAGTTATTCAGTTATTAGTTTAGCTGATTTAAAATATATTCACCAGGAAGACAGAAAACAAAGGTCATGATGTCAGTAAGCATAGGTTAGCTTTAGTTCCTGGTTGTTCCAGCAGGTGGAGCCTCTTCCTGTTTAACCCATCAGACTATAGTTCATCTTGAAGCAGAGAGGACTGTGGGGATACATTTTAGACAAGTTTAGAGCCATTTTGGACAAGTTTTGAGTCAATCTGAACAAGTTTAGAGTAATTTTGGACAGGTTTCCAGTCATCTTGGACAAGTTTTGAGTCAATTTGAACAAATTTTGATTCATTCTGGACAAGTTTTGAGTCATTTTGGACAACTTTCGAGTCATTTTTGATTAAAAAAAAAAAAAAAAACCCAACAAAACAAATTGAGTCATATTGGATGAGATGTTTTTAGTGTTTCTCAATTTTGACAATTCTGAGAAATCATGAAAACAATTTGAGGATTTTAGACAAATTTTGAGTCTTTGTTGAGAAGTTTAAAGACTTTTTGGCCAAGTTTTTGACTTTAGTAGACCCTGGTTCCCCTCTTCCTGTTTAATCCTGTAGAGACCAAAGGAGTCGTCACTCAGACTACAGTTAAAGCAGAGAGCATTGTGGGAGTTTAGCAGCAACAAACACCATGACAAAGAGGAGGTTCATGACCTGAAATGTTCCACCTTTTAATTGTAGGAGCTCCAGTAGAAACTTCTCTGGAAGACGTTTCTTGAAACTTCTTCCAGAGAGGTCCGGCTGGTTTTTACTGGAGCTCCTACAATCAGCAGGACCCGGATGGGTTTATTTACTGACTTTAAGTTCCAGAAACAAACCTTATCTGCAGCTTTTCCTCTTACAGTCACTTACATCATGTTGTCAAAAGTTACTGATATGTGTTGGACCTGAGAGCAAACTGTAATCTGGATCTAAATGAACACTTACTCATCAGTTGGTGTGGAGCCCTGCAGCGTGGAACAGGCTCCAGCACTGATTTGTTTTAGATTAACTACCAGCTACAGTATCCTGTTAACACGTGAATGAATGGCTGCAGGTTACGTTCATTCACAGGCCTGGACCTCAAGCCACCATGTTGGCAGCAGATCTGAAGCTAGGAATGTGAGGATTCAGCCAGCAGCCTGAATGAAGAGCTCATAAACATTAACTCCTGAGTGGATCTCTGCTTAGAGAGGAGCAGCTCATGATTAATGACTCTGGAAACACACCAGCACCCTGTTAACAAGAACATTTATGATCCACATCGATCATCTGAGAGGCAGGAACAGCTAAATAACTACAACCTGGTTCAGATTCACATTCATGTTTAATGATCTAATGAAGTCATGTTTCAGGTAAAGGTCATTTTATCTCCCTCTTTAAAACACCAGTAGTACCAATATAGAAAAAACAGACAGAAACCAGATTCAGTGTTCAGACTGAGACACCTGGATGGATTTAAACTGATCTGGTGTCAGTTTTTCCCAGAACTCAGATGTGTTTCTCCTCCTAAATGTCATGGTTCTATCTGCTGGACTGATGAAGTTCTGAAGATCAGAAATGATGGGAAAAGTTCATTGAAAAGTGATAAATCTGGACCCACCTCTATGGACTTCAAGGAGAACATCTCCTGAAGAAAGTTCTAGAGTAGGTCTACTCTCGAACTTTCTACAGGGGACGTTCTCTATGGACTTCAACGACCTAGAAGTCTATTCTATTCTATTCTATTCTATTCTATTCTATTCTATTCTATTCTATTCTATTCTATTCTATTCTATTCTATTCTATTCTATTCTATTCTATTCTATTCTATTCTATTCTATTCTATCCAGTTAAATCTCTCCCTGTTGTTCTGTTGTGGAAACAGATGATTTAGAAGCAGCTCCAGGTCTGAACTGTGACCTTGAAGAGGCCTCTGTGGCGTCTGACTTCAATCCAGAGCTTTCATGTGTCGGCCAGGCCTCCCCGGAGGCAGCTTCAATGGCCTCAAACGGCCTCCTTTAAAGGTCTGCTGAATGTGGAGGGAGGAGGTAGAGGGCAGGAGGTGACCAGGTCAGCCCCCTCCATAACCAGTGACCTTAACATTCAGACTCACTTATACTGACTTTAAACAGGCCCCAGAGTAAAACAGTCATTAGTGTTTACTGTTTCCCTCCTGCTGAGAGTCACTGTTGGTGCTCCAGCATCAGGATGGAGATTTCCTTCCATTAAATCCCATCAGATCCAGAGCAGCAGCAGTGAATGAATCTCTAACAGAGAATCAGAGAAACTGTAGAAAGACCTCAGAGAGGAGGTGATTATAACTGATTTATTTTCAGACTAGACAACTCGTCTAAAAGTTCCTGCTTCTCAGATCATCTCTGATTTACCTGAAATTTATCCAGCGCAAAACATGGATATTTCTAAAGAAGCCTGTGGAGTTTTAGCCTCATATGATAGCTGTTGATCAGGGGTGTCCAACTCATCTTAGTCCAGGTTCCACATCCAGTCCAGCCTGATCTCCAGAGGACCGGACCAGTAAAACCAATAAAACCACAGCATAACCTAACCTATAAATAACCACAACTTCTAATTATCTGGAACTGAACGATATAGTATTTTACTTTATGATCACAACGACAAACATGGACAAAAAAACCCTACAAAAACAATGCAAAATATTACAGAAATGAGACACAAAATGACAGAAATGAGGAAAAAAATGACAAAATATGAGACAAGCGACTCAAAACAAAACAAAAAAAGGGACAAAAATTTTTTAAAAATGTTACAAAGTGACAAAAAAATGGCCAAACGACAAAAACAATGCACAAAGGAACGAATGAAGCAAACACAAAATGACAAAAATGAGACAAACAACCTGAAAAAAAACAAAAAAGAGACATGGACAAATTTGTCCAAAAGTTACAAAGTGACAAATAAATAGACAAACGACAAAAATGAGACAAAAAATGACAAAAGCGAGAAACGAAAAGACAAAAATCAGACAAAAAAACAACAAAAATGAGACAAAATATTATAAAAATGAAACACAAAATGACAAAAGAACAGTGAACAATCTAGTATTTTACTTTAGGATCAAAACAACTTGTCATGGTCTAGAAATGATTTTAAATTTATAGTTTTACTAATTTACAATCTGCAGTTAATGTCTTCTCTGGAATTTTTACTCTTTGAGGGCCGGATTGGACCCTCTGGAGGACCGCTTTTGGCCCACGGACCGCATGTTGGACACCCCTGAACTAGATCTATAGTAGATCAAACCGTCTCCAATTAAGAGTGACTGATAAATTGCAGCTAGATGTTCCCTAAACGCCTCACTAGCCTCCATCAGTTCCTGCAGCAGTAGTCAGTTTGAACGGGGTCAGATTAGGAGTTGTGATGTCACGTTTACCTGATTTTATCTACCTGGCTGAGACACTGAGACTGACCTACCAGATGTCAGGAGAACCTCTGACCAAAGAAAATGTTTGGTCACTAACTGTAAGCCTTTTTTCATTAATAATGTAATATTTCTAGTGTAGATGCTTTATTTTCGTTTACCACCATGAGTTAACATGCTCCTCACCATCCATCAGGGTTTACCGCTGAGTTCTGCTGGTCTCTCTAAAGTCTTGTGGGAAATGCAGGATTCTTACAGGTGTTTTGTCTGTGATGAAGTATTTTGACTGGTCAGATATTTATTTGGAGCATCCATCAACAACATGCTGATATGGAGATACAGGAGTCAAATAAACCCTCTCTGTGTGTTTGCCTCTAGGTCTTTTCATTGCCAGTGAATCAGAAGACTCCAAGAACCTTCCATCCTGGACGACCAGCTGCAGATAACGGTGAGAACCAGCAACCACACACACACTCCTCATGTTGTCTTTACTGAAGGCCACCGGCTATGGTGGGAAGTCACAGAGAATGAGCAGAGTTTGTGATCTGGTGACTCTGGAGCTTCATCTGGTTATAAACCTCATTCCAGATTAAACCTGCTGTCAGCATGTTCAGCTGTGTGAGCTGGAAACATGTATACCAGCTGGAAGCTCAGTAAGTTCACAGATCAGAGCTCAACTGAGGATCACTCAGAATCATCAGGAAAGGTCCTGAAGATCTAAATCCTAAACTCTGAATAGAACCTCCACCACGTTAGCTCCACAGCATCAGTTACCATGGAGATCTAGCTCCTCAGCATCAGTTACCATGGAGATCTAGCTGTGTAGCATCAGTTACCATGGAGATCTAGCTCCTCAGCATCAGTTACCATGGAGATCTAGCTGTGTAGCATCAGTTACCATGGAGATCTAGCTCCTCAGCATCAGTTACCATGGAGATCTAGCTGTGTAGCATCAGTTGCCATGGAGATCTGGCTGGGTAGGATCAGTTACCATGGAGATCTAACTCCACAACATCAGTTACCATGGAGATCTAGCTGTGTAGCATCAGTTGCCTTCGAGATCTGGTTGTTGTGCAGTTGTAGCTACGTGTTCACTGATGCGTTTTTCCAGCATGCAAACACACCACATCTGAAAATGGCCCACTTGGTGGGCGGCCACTAGAGGTCACTAGGTGGTCACATGACCGCTCTTTAGCTTTAGTCCAGTAGAAACGTCGGACCAACATGGCGTCTTGGCCGTAAATTTTCTCTTTTATTATGAAAACACTTCAGTGAAAAGTATCTCTGACAGCATCTGAAGTGAGAAATAATCTGAGCAGCAGCTGAATCTGTCCTGGTTTTAGGTCACTGACTGCTAGTTTAGATGTTTGAGGACAGTTTTACGATGCGTCGGATCTCCAAATGATGCTTCCAATTTGCATAAAGTAGGAGTCCCGTCTACTTTATGCAAATGAGCTGTGGCCGCTCCAGGTAAACACACCGGATCACAGCTGGAAACGCACTGCATCCAGACCAGCATGCAGCATGCGGTGTGTTTACATGCAGGAAAAACAGATCTAGTGGACACGTAGCTTATGTGTGTTAGTTATGAAGCTGATGTTTTGTTGTGTATCTGTATTGTGTAGCTGTACTATTGTGTGTCTGTGTTGTGTATCTGTATTGTTGCGTATCTGTGTTGTGTATCTGTATTATTGTGTATCTGTGTTGTGTATCTGTATTGTGTAGCTGTACTATTGTGTGTCTGTGTTGTGTATCTGTATTGTTGCGTATCTGTGTTGTGCCATCATCCTCTCTCACCCCTCCTCTTGGAGTCCAGGTACGTCCTGTCAGAGCCGCCTCTGACCATTGTGTCAGTCTCTTTCTGTCCTTTCAGTGCTCCTGCTCCCGCAGACTCTGCATAGATTGCAGCGCTACTCAGAGTCATAGAATGCATGCAGCATGCGGTGTGTTTACATGCAGGAAAAACAGATCTAGTGGACACGTAGCTTATGTGTGTTAGTTATGAAGCTGATGTTTTGTTGTGTATCTGTATTATTGTGTATCTGTGTTGTGTATCTGTATTATTGTGTGTCTGTGTTGTCCAGCTGCTCCCCTCAGCTCCATCAGGTCATTAGCTGCTCCCTGCCTGCTGCTTATTATTCATGGGGTGCTTCTGGGTTCCTGTGGTCCCTGGAGACCTCCAGTCCCAGTGAGAAGCTTAAAGAGCCCAGAGGTCAGAGGTCAGGGATGTTGGAGGACCAGCTGCCACTCAGCATCAGCAGAGACAACATCCCTCTCTGTTTGGTCTGTCAGCTCTGGTTCTGGACCACTTAGTTCCTCAGCAGCACCTGCTGTTTGTGTTTCAAGTTCTGTCTTTAATCCACCTGCAGATTGTTCTCTCAGAGGAAACTCCCTGTTCATCTCCAGACTGGAGCTGGACCTCTGGAGTCTCATATTCCAGACAGGAACACGTTTAGAGTGTCCTCTGATTACATACAGCCCGGAGGAGCTAAAGAAATATTTTATAACTAGAAAAACCTTCAGAGAGAGCAGTCCTCCTCCAAGGCTGCTCAGGCGTTGGATCATTTCTGATGGATGAAATCTTGAAGAAATTCGTGGCAGAAATCACTATAGAATGTGTCCATCTAATATAGATGTTCCCACAAACACAATGACCTTCCTCTGAGTACAGGCGTGTGTTATGCATGTGTATGTTATGTACGAATACCGGATCACGTGACGTAAATATGTAGCAGGCGGCACTTCTGACTAGATTCAGGGTCTTTTCATAGCTTTTGTCTGGTTTTGTGTTGCATTTTGTTAATTTTTGTTGTGTTATTGTGACACTGAGGACATTTTAAATGTATTTCTGTTGTTTCCGTTGTTCAGGATCATTCTACTGCTATTTAAAGACTGATTTACTGTCCAGAGAATGTCTGAGCTGCTGCCAGCGCCTCCAGCCTGGGAGAGAGTCTGTGATCCAGAGTGTGTCAGCTGCAGGGTTCTGGTGGGCGGAGCCTCAGGGTTCTGGTGGGCGGGGCCTCAGGGTTCTGGTGGGCGGAGCTGTCTGTCTGTTCTCCTGAACACATGCTGCTGTTTCCTCTCAGTCTGTTCTGCTGGTGGGTTGAGGTTGGATTTACTCTGAGGAGAGCAGGGCTTCAAACCAGCGTCACTCAGGGTGAGTGGCTTCATCTGCAGCTTTATTTTATTAAATAACAGCTGGAACTGTGTTTAGTTTGTTCCTGACCTTGATCTGATTCAATGAATCCTGTTTAACTCCTGATAAATCTGTCAGGTTCACGTCAATATTCTAACTTTGACAGCGTTTTCTACTTTTGTTTGGCTTTAACTATGAGCTCTGAGCAGTTTCTGACTGTTTATTATTTGCTCCCGTCTTGTGCTTCTTCTCTGTGGTTCATTTTTAAGGTCCTGCAGCTCTGTGGAACCAGAACATCATGAAGGAGAGAGAACTCAGAGAAAGGATTCAGATAGAGTGATGGAAACCATGCAGGAAGTTGAATTTATTTTAGAATCTATATGACAAAAATGTAGAAGCCCAAACATGTCCATCATGTCTCCAGCTGTCTGCAGGTTTTCCCAGCCTTAGATGCTTTATATATTCAGCTGTTTATAGTTTAACTGTCCTCTCTGCTCTGAGGACACACTGCCTGCAGTTCACCTGAAACCCTGCTGAGTTCTGTTTTATTATTTCCTGCATGTTGTCCACAGCTGAGGGCTTCATGGTCCAAAGAGAAGATCAGAAGTTTTGGATTCTGGTTGAATTTGGTTTTTGTAAACGGTTCATTTTTGGCTAAATGTTCAGTTGCTCCTGATTAAATGATCCAGTTTTACCCCAGATAATGCTGTATTTATTAGTCTCTGGCTGATAAATGGAGTTATTCTGGTGTTTTTTTCTTTCAGAGATGACATGTCTTCAAGCCTGCCGGGTGTTTTGGAGTTCAGAGGGTTTAGTGGCTTTAGTGTGTTCAGTAGCAGCTGAAGATTTGTGTTGCTCTCAGGATGTTTAATGATGATAAACGTTAAAAAGAATAAACCCAAAGGACATTAGGCCGGTTCAGTCGGATGGATTCACTTCTTTCTTTCTTTGCTTTTCTTTCTCTATGAAGAGGCTCTTTAACAGTGAACCAGCTGCTCTGTCTGAGGTCTGAGTGTGAATAAAAGAATCAGAAACCAGTTCCTCCTCCTCTCTGGGAACTGAAGGATCCTTTGAACACAGTTGAGCGGTCCTGGAATTCCTGGAATGCCAGGGAATTGTGTTGGAGGTGTTTTCCAGACAGGTAGATGTGGCAGTTAGTGTGCAGCGGTGCAGCTTTCAGGTGGGATGGAGGAGCAGGAATGCAGCAGATTTCTGGTGGTTTTCTGTCCCGCTGGAGCAGAGATCACTGATCTGAGAGCAGCTCTGACTGTTCACAGCTTAGTTCAGTTGTGCAACAGCATGAATGTGTTCTGGAGACAGCTGGTCTGAGGCCTGCAGGGGGAAACTGGCTCTGCTTCAGCAGCCAAGATGGAGGCAAGTTACACCCCTCATCCTCACCCATCTCCCCGTCCTCACCCGTCCTCCCTGTTCCTCACCAAATGGAGGGGGGAGGTCCAAATATTGGGACCTTAAAATTAATATTGGGATACCGCCGTAACGACTGAATATTCGGATATTCGGGTCCAGCCCTACTGCTGTACACCTACAGGAATTGAAATGTTGGTTCTAACAACCTGCGTACTTTATGTAAATGTCTTCATGAATATTTCGGTCCTGATTAGTCCATTAAACCAGGCCTGTGCAGCCAAACTAACACGTTTCTGACATCAGTAGAATCTGGATGTTTGAAGCGTCTCTGCAGCTTCTGATCAACAAACCATCACAATGAATGATCAGATTTTACCTTCAGCTCCTGTGGTTTGGACTAGCTGTGGTTCTCAGGGTATTTCCACTGGTTGTATATTTGAGAGTTTTGAGCTTCCTGATCATTTTTAGATTTTACATGGTTCTTCCTGCTGATGAACTGACATCACTTCCTGTCTTTCCTGACGGCATGTTTCCCGTTTTTTCTTCAGGTGTTTGTACAAACCTTTTTCTTCTGTGATCATCTGAGCAGATTTGAGATATTTTTGGTTTTCGGAGACTCTGACAGTCAACAGTCGGGCTCTGCAGGTATTTTCTAGACCTGTAGCTCTGACTGCAGCCGACCAATGGTTGGAGCCTAAACCTGTGATGTCATGAGCGGAGAATGGGTTCCTCATATGAGCTGGGTTCTGCTCAGGGTTTCTTCCTGTTGGAGGGAGTTTTTTCTGCTCTGGGGGTTCAGGCATTGTGTTCTGTAAAGGTCTGAACTGTACCTGGCTCTATATAAATAAAACTGAATTAAAAATATTGTTTGTAATGAAGTGATGCTTTTAAAACACGAGTCTGTTTGAGATTCCGATGTGTGTTGATGAGCAGACTGAAGATAGCTTCAGGTTCTGTTAACCTTCACCTCCTCAGAGACACTCTGAACGTTCTGCAGGCGTTTAAAGAATGTAGCATGGTGTTTATCCTGAGGCTGCATATCTGCTGCAGGTGGCTGCATGCCCGCCCGGCTGTTACATGCTGATGGATCCTCCTGGTCCTCCTCACTGTGTTCCTCTACCATCAGTCTGTTTATTATTTCCTCTTAAAGCTGACAGCAGCTTCCGATGGCTCCGTTTGAACGTTCCATAAAGGCTGAAAACGAAAGACGTTCAGATTTTATTCATAAACTAGAAACAAACAAATTCCACCTTTGGTTCTACAGCACCTCTGGACGAGGTTTAATGGATTTAAAGTTCTCTGCAGATGATTTACAACCTGATGATCAGACAGATCAGCTCCTAAAACTGTGAAAATCAGAAGATAAAGGTAGCTGAAAATATCAACAAACATCTGTATAAACTTGTCTATCCCAGAAGAACCTGCTGTTCAGTCCTGAAGCCAGAAAACTCTCCTTTAAAGCTTGAAAATAATGTTTTTAATGAATACTGATGTTTGAGGAGGGACAGTAGATGGTTTTATTTCTGGATCGATAGTCTGCAGCTCTTTGGAGACAAACATCCTCCTTCTGAAATTCACACATTTTTACAAATACAGATCAGCTGCAGTGTTATGAGACCCTCGTGGCCTCTCACTACGTGCACAGAGTACAATAATGAAATCTCATAGATACAACACAGTAAAGAAGTTGACTTCTACTTAAATAGAAAAAAACTTTCCAATAAGTTTAAAAGGTTTTTCTGATCCTGGTTCGTGCAGCAACATGATTGGCTGAATGTTTCCTGGTTGGTGATTGGTTACTTTAACTGAGACTGTGGATAGGATCAGGTACTTTCCCAACACATTTTACAGTTTAAACTGCAGTGATTTTACATTTTCAGTGTGAAGTCAGTATGAATGTGGTTCTAATGTTTAGTTAAAGCTGAAGTAGTTTGGATGATGTTCTGACCATGAACTGGTTCTGTGGGTCAGACTAATAGTCCTGGTGTTGCTTCAGACTCAGTGCTTGTGGTGTTCCTGGTTCTGGATGTTTAGTCTGTTCTCCTGCAGACATGATGAGAGTGTAGAGCAGAGTTTACCTGAGCCTCACTAACCGGATATTAACTCCAGTCTGGATCCTTCCCTTTCATTTCCTCCTCTCAAGCCTCAGAGCCTCCTGCTCTGTTTACCCACAATGCACCGGGGCTCCTCACAGCTGAACACAGTCTGGAGGTGGTTCCTTCATGGCAGCTCTGGATCTGTTATGGTTCTGTTCTGGTTCTTATGACCCTCAGAGTGGAACCTGAAGCCTCTTTCTGTCAGACAGTAAATTTATTGATCGGTGCATCAGATCTGATCAGGAGTCCATGTCCAAGCAGCAGATAATAATAAAATGTTTTAAAGTGAACAGAAACTCTATAAATGTAATGTAAGAAAGTTAACTGAAGATCTGAATAAAATATCAGCAAATATTTAAAAAAATCTGGAACAAATGAAAAATTAAAAATATGAATCAAATGATAAAAACTTGGAAATTAGGAGAAACAAAACCCTTGAATAAAACATACTATGTAAAAAATGTGAATAAAATATCTGAAAAAAATCAATAAAATTCGGAAAAAAATAAATAGAAATTATTTTTTAAAATGAAAAATTATAAAGCATATATATATATATATATATATATATATATATATATATATATATATATATATATATATATATATATATATATATATATATATATATATATATATATCATAAATAAATTAAAGATCAAACAAATCCCAATAAAATAACAAAAAATTTAAAATAAAATGAAGAAGAAATTATTAGAAAAAAAATCTAAAATACCAAATATATGTGAAGTAATTACTGAAAAAATGACTGAAATTTAAAAAAGCAGCGAAAATCTGAAAAAAAATCTTGAAATATATTTTTAAATATATTAATAAAAAAATCAGAAAAATAAATGCAATAAATATTAATAAAAAAGAGAATAGAATGAATTCAAGATTCAAGAACTGTATTGTCATAAACAGCAAAAACACAGTGATTACCCTGAGAAATGAGATTCTTATTTTGAAATAACAAATACAATAAGATAGGGCTGGGCGATATGGCCTAAAAAAAAAAATCTCCGATTTTTTCACAAAAAATCCCGATTCACGATTTATCCGATTTTTTTTTACCCCCTACCTAATCTCTGCACGCTGGAGTCCAGTCTACTTTATGCAAATGAGCTGCAGCCCTCTCCAGGTAAACACACCTGATCGCAGCTGGAAATGCGCTGCATGTGGCATGCTGGTCCGGTTTCTAGCTGTGATCAGGTGTGTTTACCTGGACAGGGCTGCAGCTCATTTGCATAAAGTAGACTGACTTCTACTTTATGCAAATTGGATGCGGCGTGTGGAGATTCCACGCATCGTGAAACTGTCCTCAAACTTCTAAACTAGGCGTCAGTGACCTAAAACCAGGACAGATTCAGCTGCTGCAGATTATTTCTGCCTCAGATGCTTTCAGAAATACTTTTCTCTGACGTGTTTTTGAAATAAAAGGGAAAGTTTGCGGCCGAGCCGCTGTGTTTATCCGACTTGTCTGCAGGACTGTCCAGCTGAAAGCTCGGTCATGTGACCACGTAGCGGCCTGCTGTTGGTCCAGAGCTGTCATGTGACCATGTTGTGGTCCGCTAGTGACCGCCCACCGTCCGTGATTTTCAGATGCGGTGCGTTGCCGTGCGGGAAAATCGCATCTAGTGGACACGCACCTTTAGATCTGCACCGCTCGCCGCCATGTTGTTTGTTTATCAAGCGCGGGGGGGAGGGGGGGGCACTCTGAACTACGGAAGCCCAGCGGGAAGGCGTTGGTGGCGGATGTTGATGAGAAAATCCATTTTCATTAAAACAAATCGACATTAAGTACAAACTCGAATTAATCGATAAAATCGATTTATCGCCCAGCCCTACAATAAGATAAAATAAAATGACATAAAAAATGAAAAAAATAGAATATAATAAGACAAAAATAGTTGAAAATAAATACTATGTGCAGATGTTTACATCTTGTGTGGTATTGTCATATGTAAACAGACAGGAGATGTGAATTCCAGTCGTTTCCATCATGTTCCTGTCTGTTTCTCTGAGCTGAACGTCCTCAGTGTTCAGGTTTAATCCTGTTCCAGTGTTGGATCTTCCTCCTCCGTTAGTCGATGCTGAAGGTCAGAGGTCTGCTCAGCTGGAGGTGATGAATCTGTGGCTCAGGTGTGAAGGAAGGAACGGACCTGGAGTCAGTGGAGGTTCATCATTACTCATAGAGAAGGAACGTGGTGGAGTTCTGTGATGATCAGCGTTGGTCTGTCTGTCTGTCTGTCTGTTAGCAGGGGGGAGGCTGTAAATGCCTTCTGGGAGGAAAAACACTCAGTAATGAGTTTAAATCAATCTTTATTGTACAACCAGAAGATATCCTAGATTTATTTAGCTGTCATTTTGCTTCTTGTGGCTACTGGCCTTTATGAAACACCACAATTATGCTCCAAATTTTCCCAGAGAACGTTCAACATGCATCCCTGTGTGTCTGGAAAGCCTCATTCAGCCCAGACCTGATGTAAGGGGAACTGCTCCACGGCCAAACTAAAGTCTCTCAGTGTCTCTGCAGACCTGTCCTCGGTCCTAGCAGAAGCTTCAGGTGGTGACCAAACTGTTCAGGAGGAAGCATCTTCAGTGTTGAACATCCTGAAGACATGTTGTTCTGGGTTGTGATGCTGAGGTTTCTCTTGGTCTTTAGGTCACCTGCTGTATTTTTCAGATACTCATCAGCAGCTGCTGTGGATGGTCCACCTGGGGCCTTCAGTCCATCCAAAACACTGACGAAATGTTTAGAAGATGCTGGTTCAACAGCCACTGGTGACTAACAACAATGCAGTCAACATAATCCATGGAGAATTCTGGGTTTAGTGGGTGGTCATATGGTAACCACTCACTTTTCTAGTTTTCCCTGTGATCGTTTTGTGTCTCGTTTGTGTGGTTTCATGTCTCTGCATCAGTTTTGTCTAATCTTTGTCATCGTTCATCTCCATGTTGTCGTTTTGTGTCTCTTTTTCTTGTTTCGAGTCTGGTTTTGTCTCTTCTTTTTGGGTTATTTTGCACCACATTTGTGTCCTTTTGCATCTCATTTCAGTCGTTTTGCTCTGTGTTTTTCTTGTATTGTCATTTTGTGCCTGACTCTAGGTGTTTCATGTCTCTTTAGAACAATTTTGTCTCTTGTCTGGTCTTTGTCCTTTTTGTGTTCCTTCTGTTTTTTTGTGTTTGTTTTATTAGTACACCAAGGAATGCAATGGAGTTATGTGACGATCGATGTGTCTGTCTGTACATCTCTATGAAATGGACACATTCTATGTTGCTGTGATTTCTGATCATCAATAACTAATTAACACATGCTGCATTTCTACCATATGGGTTAATGAGCAGCCTTGGAGGAGGACTGAGCTCTCTGAGTGTTTTCTAGTTAACCTGTGATTCAGGTCTGATGGTGAAACACCTTTGTTTGTTCTGATTCTGATCCTGCTGAGTTTAAGTAGATCTGGGTTTGTGAACTCCGTTTCTCTGCTGTCGGCTTCAGAGGCAGCAGCTCCAGTAGAACCAGTCAGTGTTTATGTGAACACACTGGGTTAATGGGGTTAATGGAGGCTCTGTACTGGTGTCAGCTGCAGGTTAGACTGCACATCTCTGTAATAACCTCAGACCACACGCCTCATTTCTCTGGGGACCTATCAGCAGGTCTGAGTCTCCATCAGACTGTCTACAGGATGCTTTCTGATGTCTAAAATGGTTTAATCCCAGTCACAGCTCCAGATCTTTACTGGTAATCTGGACAGATTCCAGTCATTTAGACAAGATTTGATTCAATTCTTAACACAGTCATTTTGGACAATTCTTTGTCAAACTGGAAAACTGCTGGTAATTTTACACACATTTTAAGTACGTTTGGACATAATCAGTTATTTGGACATATTTGTATCATTTTGGGTCTGTTCTGTGTCGTCTTGGACAGTTCCTTTGTCCTCAGACAGATTCTGAGTCATTTTTAACACATTATTCTCATTTTGGGTGGTTTGAGTCAGTTTGGACTAGTTTTAGTTACACTGGACCTTTTAGTCATTTACAGTTTTTTTGAACCTTTAAGTTGTTTTCCAGATTTTCAGTCATGTTGGACGCGTTTTGTAATTTTGAATGGAGCTGGGGGACGTAGATAAAAACCACGGTCCTATTTATGGGTCGATATGATCCATAAATATTGATTATTTTTCAAAGACTTGTTTTTAATTAAGGCTGGAGACTTATTTACACATTTTTTCCACTAAACATCCCAGACAGATCCTAAGATAAACTATTATTAATCTAAGAAACAGGAAATATAAATAAGTGCTGTTGCTGTTTCAGATTCCTCTGAATATGGAAAACAAACAATATTTCACACGGTTATTATTTATGTGGAAAACACAGATTCTTCTGTATGTATTATAGAGAGTTTTAAATGTCCTAAACACTGATGAAGGTCTCCATGTGTTGATGTTGTTCAGTGAAATCAGAGCAGCTTCTAGAGAATATCACCTGAATGGCCAGACATCAGCTGACTCAGAGCTCACACACAAACTGCTCTTTGTCTTATTGGATTATTTTCATCTTCCAGTCCAGAAATAAACATCAAACATTCTCGTGATTCGCCACTTTTCTGACCTCTTCATGCAAAACATCTAAAAAATGGAACCTTGTCTGGTCCAACTTTAACACATCAGATTCTACTGATGTTAGAACCTCAACAGTTGGAGAAATGTGGACCAAAGACTGGATTTTAGTAGAAACATGGATCCATCCATAGATAAACACTGACAGGAACTTTATGGAGACACTAGACCAGCCACAATTGAAAATTCTGCCTTTTTTTTCCATTTTCAAGGACCAAAAATGATCCACTATTTACATTCTAGGCAATTTTGAGTCATTTTGCACCAGCTTGGAGTCATTTAAGGAGAAAAATTAGTTTTTCTAGGTACATTTTAAGACGATTTTGCACAATATTTCTCTTATTTTGGACCAATGTTGAATCATTTTGATCACTTCACAAGTAAAAATTGCAAAAATTGGAGCAAACTTTAACCCATCAGATTCTACTGCTACTGATGTTAGAGCCTCAACAGTTGGAGAAATATCAACCAAAGACTGGATTTTAGTAGAAATATGGATCCATCCATAGATAAACACTGACAGGAACTACAGCAGCCTGGTTTTAAAAATGTGCACCTTTTGATTATTGTCATTTTGGGTTATTTTGAGTCACTTTGGTCAAATTTTGAATCTTTTTGTACAAATTTTTGTATTTTCAGATGAGTTTGTACATCATTTTGGACAATTTTTACTAAATTTGGACATATTTAAAGTCATTTTGAATAGATGTTGAGTGGCTTGGAGTCATTTGGGACAAGTTTTAGGTTGTTTTGGACAATTTAGACATATTTTGGACAAATTTTCCCCATGTTGGACACGTTTAAATAATTGCGGACTAATTTTACGTCATTTTTAAATATGTATCAGTTTGCTTTTAACTCATTTAGGACATGTTCCAGCTTGTCCTGTGTGTTTTTGCAGCCATGATCAGAACCTTTTAGTGCAGTGTGGCTGTTTAATTGAGTTTTTGGTGTCCTCTGAACCTCTAACCTAAATCTAAAGTGTAATTGAATGTGTGTTTGTGCAGCTGTGGTCAGTAAATAACCTCTGCTGAGTGACACTGACTGATGTGGAGCCTGAAGGCAAACAGATGATTCTTCTAGATGTTGAGGACTACAGTCTGTCAGAGTGTCAGTCAGAACTGTGCTGAATGTTTGAAGAGGATTTCTGTTAATCTGCCTTTTGTTGAGCTTCCGTCGGGGTGTGTTCCTGTCATTCATCTGCTGCCTCCATCACACTAACCTCATTATGGGCTGCAGCAGCTGCCGGTGGTTGTGTGCAGAGTCATTTCTGAGGGAGTCGGGGGTCGAGGTCACGGTTAATAGGCCTGAATTAAAGGCAGGAGCTGCAGGTCCAGATGTGTCTAGCTGCTCCAGGTCACAGCTTCACATCAGGACGAGATCGGAAGGAAGTTAAACTCAGAGGTGAATCTGCTCCACAGGTGATAATACATCCATGTTCAAACATGATTTATTCAGAACAAGTCACACGTTAACCCTCTGAACTCTGAGAGCTGAATAGAGTTCATCTCTGGGCTGAAGGGAAGAAGAATGAAGCAGAAGAACATCCAGAAACTGTTCAGAGAAAACCTCATCAACTCTGAGAATATTAACATCTAAATTCACACCTGATATAAACTAAAAGATCCACAGCAGAGGAAGCTAAAGGAACAATAAATGAACATGTTTGTTATTCATTTAAAATACTACAAGTTTCCTCTTGTCCATAACGTCCTGTAACAGTTACTTTCATTGATTCTGATTCAGAATATTTACATTAATTACATCATATATACAGCACAGTGGACCAGTGGTCAGCACTGTCGTCTTGCAGCTAGAAGATCCCCGGTTTGCATCCAGCCTTCCTGGGATCTTTCTGCACAGAGTCTCCATGTTCTCCTGCTGGGTTCTCCAGGTTCTCCAGCTTCCTCCCACAGTCCAGAAACATGCTGAGGTTAATTGGTGATTCTAAATTGTCTGTAGATGTGAATGTTTGTCTCTATGTGTAGCCCTGTGATCGACTGTTACCTGTCCAGGTGAACCTGCGCCTTCACCCTCAGCCCTCTGTGACCCTAATGAGTATTAAACAGTGTATAGATGATGGATGGATGTTTACAGGAAAAATCTGAATAATCACAAATTTAAAATATTTACTGAAAACTATGAGGGAAAAAGGTTTAAAACCAGTGAATAGAAACCAGGCGTGAGATGTGAAGAGTTCAGGACGAACACGTGGACATGTTCCAGGCTTCTGTTGGTGGTTTAGTCCCAGTGTTACCTGAGCACACACCTGAGCAGCTGACAGGTGAGCACAGCTGACCTACATAGAAACAGAGAGTCTGTACACAGATAACAGCATGAATGGAAGCAGCAGCTTTCACTGGATTATTAGAACAACAGAGCAGGTCAGTTGTTCAGCATTCCTGATCAGGTTTGATCCAGCAGAGCTTCCAGCAGGCTGGATATTCACCCTCAGTCCAGCAGGCTTCATGGTCCCACCGCTTTTTGTCTTTTTGGCCATTTTCTATTGTTCTGGGAGGGAGTCTTTTCTTGCCACAGTCTCCTTAGCGCTGCTCTGGGGATTCATATGGGTTCTATAAAGCGTCTTGAGACAATCTGAACTGTAATTGGTTCAATATAAATAAAACTGAATTGAAAAGTTCAGAACATTTCCTTCCCCTTCAGATGGACTTTCAATCATTTTGACAGTTTCTAAGTTATTTCTGACATATTAATAATCATTTTAGACAACTGTTTGGAATTTTTTCATTATTTGTGACAACCTTTGAGTCATTTTCTTGATACTGAGTAATGTTTTATAAATTCTGAGTCAGTCTAGTGGAGCTGCATGGAGCTTTGTGACAGACAGAAACTGTTTAGTGCTTCACCTGCAGAGATAAACTCCCAGTTGTTGTCATCTCTGGTGGCTTCAGCTGGTTAGACCTGGTGTATCAGACACAGCAGAGTTCTCAGTACTCCCAGTAAACCCTGCCTGGGAGGCTTTTCAGAGCACAGTTACTGTGTTATGAGTTTGTCTCTGAGGCTCCTGGAAACCACCGACTGATTCCCAGCAGCTCCCTGGAAACCAGCACAAACGCTCAACTGGTGTCACTGGTGCTGCCCGACAACTGCTCTGTGGAGTCCAACAATCCAGCAGGACGGTGGGGACGAATATCACAGGAACCAGAGAGAAGCTCTGAGTCCATTAATCATCCTGGAACACAGCAGAGGATTCTCATTGTTTACTGCAGACAGTCAACAGGTCATCTATCAGACATCAGCCAGTCTCCTCTGGTTCTTCATCTCCAGGAACTTTATTAATGATCAGAGTTCTACCTTCATACTGGTAATATTTCCAGAGTTCCAGGTCCTTGAAGTCCATAGAGGAGAACGTCCCCTGGAGAAAGTTCTAGAGTAGACCTACCAACAACTGGACGTTCTCCTTTCCTGCTTCTAGTCTTTAAGTTTAGTCTCACTTAGAACATTCCAGGTCCTTGAAGTCCATAGACGTGGGTCCAGATTTATCACTTTTTCATGGACTTTTTCCATTATATCTGAGCCTCAGAACTTCATCAGTCCAGCAGATAGAACCATGACATTTAGGAGGAAAGACACATCTGAGTTCTGGTAGAAACTGACACCAGATCAGGTTTACATCCAAGCCGCCTTCTTCTTCTTTACCCTGATCAGATTTGGTAGACTTTATATAGTAGGACTCTCATAATAAAACAGCCATTATTGCTGGGAACAGACTGAACCAGGTCCATGATGAACTGATTTCCAGGTGACAGGTACATCAGGTCCTGTTCAGGTTCTCTTCAGGTTCTCTTCAGTCTCCACATCCTCTCCTCCTCTGCAGCTCTGATGATGGCAGCAGCTGTTTGTCTCCAGCTGGGTCTCAGACTGGGAGCTGTGGGAGTCTGTCCTCAGTACTGGTCTTTGCTCCCAGTAAGCTGCTGGTGGCCACATGTGGGACGTGTTAGAGTCCTAATGGATCCAGCAGAGGTCCAGTCAGTCCATCAGAACACTGCAGCTATACAGCAGATGTTCTGAACAGAGCATCCAGTGTTTGAAGCAACTCTGGTCAGAGCAGAGCTGCAATAATTAACAAGTCAACTCGAGTTGATCAATAGACAATCATCTGTTGGTGATCAATTAGTAGCTTCAGTGAGAACATGACATGTAGATGGACATTTAGTGGGCTGTCTTCAGGTGTTAAAACCAGATGTTTGAAGACATCACTTGTGATGAAAACAGATTTTAAACAAGATTAATATCAATAATCATCACCATAATTCAGAACACTTAATCATCAAACCTTAAACTGGGAAATGTGTCAGTTTGTGTCTTGTTTTTGTTGTTCTAATTTTTAAATGTTTAGACTAAGGAGTCTAGATGTTGGTGTTCATAGAGGTCTAGATGTGCATAGAGGTCCAGATGTTCATAGAGATCTAGATGTTCATAGATGTCCAGATGTTCATAGAGGTCCAGATGTTCATAGAGGTCCAGATGTTCATAGAGGTCCAGATGTTCATAGATGTCCAGATGTTCATAGAGGTCCAGATGTTCATAGAGGTCCAGATGTTCATAGATGTCCAGATGTTCATAGATGTCCAGATGTTCATAGAGGTCCAGATGTTCATAGAGGTCCAGATGTTCATAGAGGTCCAGATGTTCATAGAGGTCTAGATATTTGTGTTCATGGAGGTCTAGATGTTGGTTTTAGATGAGCAGAGCTGCTTCATAAATGAAATTGAATTGAATTCATGTTGTCTTCAGGTGTAAATTTACCAACAGATGATTCTAATTTTACTGAATATTTCCAGCAGATGATGAATAAAAAGTAAACATAGACTGGTTCCATTTTCTAGAAAGTAGACATCCCAAGGCATTTCTCTTCAGCTTATGGCATATTGCATTTCTTGGACGTTCATGGTGTGCTTAACTGATTTCATGAATATGACGAGCTAAATTTGGCCAAAGTTGCCCTTGGCAACGGATGTAAAAACGTGGCTGACGGATCAAATGCAACTTTAGTACCCAGTGGTATTATGACATACATCAGGGTTTCCTCTACCTCTAAAATCCCAGCGCCGCTACTTTAAACTTTTATTTAATTTTTTTTTAAATCGTCGCAATTACACCACCGCCGCATGTCTCCATCTTCACAGCAGTCTTGCACTGTGTCGGGTACTCGCGAGTACTAAGGTAAACTACAGATAACTGTGGTGCTCTCAGTATCCACTCTTTTTTTGTGTGTGGTGGTGGGGTGGGGGGAGCGGGAGCCTGCTGCCGCTGCAGCAAAAAATCCTAGAGGAGACCCTGTAGATAATATTTTTTTTTTCTGTGTAGTAATCTAAAAATGTAAAATTATTATTAAAAAAGATGTATCCATGCAACAGCAGTAATAGGAAAAGATCTGAGAGAGCTCTGGTGGGAAATGGAAGTGATTGTACAAGAATTGTTGAAAATTCATTGTGAGCGATTAACCCTCTGAGACCCACGGCTGCAAAATTGCAACATTTACTTAAAGATGTTTAGTGACACAACTCAAATTATTTTTTTTAAAGGTATAGTACATGTGATTTTGAGGGATTTCTTTCAATATTGCAAAAATGCAACACTGGGCTTTAATGAGTGCTACTTATTTCCACAGAGGGCCCCACCATATATATATATACTCAAAAATTCATCCGTCATATTCCAAAAATGGATTCTGCATACCCAAATCCTTTAGGAACAGTCATTGGAACATTGCTGAAGAGAAATTCCTGACACTTTTAAAATAAGCCCTTTTCTGGGAAATGGAACCAGTCTAGAGAAAATGATGATAATTCAACACGAAACACAACAAATCTAAACAACTAATCGGTAAACTGTGAACTAAACTCATCCAGCAGAGGGAGGCAGATAGGAGGAAGGGGGCGGGGACTAAGACACATGACTGACAGATGGTGGGTGGGGCTTCATAGGTGAACGGCTGGTGGGCGGAGCTTCACATGTGAGAGAGTTGCAGCAGAGTCAGAGCTGACGGGACGACAGACTGAACACACACAGAACATGGTTCCACACTGGAGTATACCGACTACACAACACACACAGCATGGTGAGATTACACACACAACACACACAGCATGGTGAGATTACACACACACAACACACACAGCATGGTGAGATTACACACACTGCATACAACATGGTGAAATATCACACTTGGATACACTGCAGCGCTTAGTGTGTGTGTGTGTGCGTGCGTGCGTGCGTGCGTGTGTGTGTGTGTCCGTGTGTCTGTGGTGTGTGTTGGGGGAGGGGACAGCAGGGTGTTGTGTTTCATTAAGGTGTATTCTTCAAACATTTGTCCTGAGGTGTGTGTGTGTTTCTTTCTCCTGTTGTTTATGTTCTGGTTCATTTTCTGGGTTTCCATGGTGATGAGTCTGCTGTGTGGCAGTAAATCCGTGAAGTTAATGGAAACATTTGTGATACGTAGAAAATACGGTTTCCTTTCAACGTAATTATGATGAGTTGAGTTAGTAGTTAGTCGATTAATTGTTCATGTTGTCATCTTATTATATCAGATTAGTGTTTCTTTTTTTACCCACAAATGAGTCAGGGTGAGTTCTTACCTTGCGATAGCAAGGTAAGAACAGAAATCTGGTTCCCTCCTGATAGTTAATCAACCTGATTATTATTTATTTACTGTTTAAAACACCTCCGGAGCTGCAGGCTGATCAGGTGAGCTCAGGTAACAGTGGAGGCTTTGTGATGAGGCAGTTGTTTCGTTAGCGTGACTCAGACGCACACGCCTGAGCGGGATGACGTGTTGCCATGGAGACCGTGTGTGTTGGGTGTGTTGGTGTGAAGGTGACACGTTGGTCAGACATGAAGCAGAACTCTCCTCCTGCTGTCCCTGACTCAGAGTTCTGGTTAGATGTTAATCTGATGGATGAATCCACAGATATGAGACTGGAGCTGGTGTGTGTCTGTAGCTTGTTGTTTTATCTTTATGTCTGTTTTATTGTATTTTATTTAAAATGTTTGTGGCTTTTCTCTAATAGAGAATCAATAACACTCCAACATTCAGGTATTGATCAACATATTATTAGCTCAGTGTGTTCTTTATCAATCTCTGGTTTGTAAAATGTCAAGATTTACATCAGTTCACTTCAAACTGTTCTATAAATCTGAGTGAATCTAAAATCTACCCAGAGGCTGAAACCAGCAGATGTTAGAGGAGTTTAAACCATGAATCTGTTTTCTAAGTAGCTGCAGATATGTTTAAAACTGTGAAAATGACAGCAAACATCTGTAAAATAATGTTTAGTAGATTTAAATAGAGTATAATGTACTTCTTATTTCATTCTTAGTTGTAACTAGAGAGAGTAGTCCTCCTCCAAGGCTGCTCATTCCCCTATATGGGATTGTCAGGAATGCAGCATTTGTTTATTAGTTATTGATGATCAGAAGTCACGCACCATAGTATGTGACCATTTAATAGAGATGTACAGACAGACAAACCAAGGCTGATCATCACATAACTCTACTGTGTTCCTCGGTGTTCGAATAAAACAAACACAAAATGACAGAAGGAACACGAAAAGGACAAAGACCTGACAAAATGAGCAAAAAGAGAAAAAACTGTTCTTTAGAGATGCAAAACACCTAAAGTCAGGCTCAAAATGACACAATCTAAGAGAAAAAGTTGCGCAAAACAGCTAAAATGAGACACAAAAGGACACAAATGTGGTGCAAAATAACCAAAGAAAAAGAGAAAACAGCCTCAAACACAAATTAAACAACCAAAACCAAACATGAAACAAAAAAAAGAGACACGAAGCGGCAACATGGAGATAAATGATGACAAAGACAAGACAAAACTGTCACAAGGAGACCACACAAACGAGACACAAAATGATCACTGGGAAAATGAGAAAAGCCCTCAGAGAGCTCAGTCCTCCTCCAAGGCTGCTCATTCCCCCATAAGGCAGAAATGCAGCATTTGTTTATTAGTTATTGATGATCCGAATTCATTGCAACATCGAATTATAGATGTACCCACAAACACAATGACCTTGAGCTGAGTACAGGTGTGTGTTCTGCATGTGTACGTTATGTACGAATACCGGATCATGTGACCTAAATATGTAGCGGGCGGCGGGAATTGATGGGACTCAGAAACACCCCCACAATTTAATCAGTTGTTCCTTGGAGGAGTAATAATCCAGATCATTAATGTGGAAATCTACAGCTTTGGAGGCAGCAGGAAATTACGCTTCTTCTTCTTCTTCTCCAGCTCCTACAGCACGTATTCAACCTTCATGGAAGGTTTATACATTAAATCAGGGTCAATTTTCATTTGTCTTTTTTTCCAAATTATTTACCAAAACGACTCTTTAATGTCAAAGTGAAACCGATTTCCACAAAATAATGTCAGTTATTTAAAAAATAAAAAGTAAAATAAGTGACTGCATTAATGTTTACACCCTTTAAAGTGACTCTGATGGAACTGAGCTGGTCTAGAAGTCCTTAATGGATGATCTGAGGTCAGTGATTGGAGGATAAAGATGCTGGATCTGGAAGATCCAGTCTCTGGTGGATCAGAACTCCTGGATAGAACTACACCGTGAAGACTGAAGAACCAAGAAACTCTGAGAAAAGGTTGTTGAAAAGCATCAGTCAGGATGATACAAGAACATTTAAAGTTCCTGAAGATCTCCTGGAGTCCAGTTAAATCCATCATTAAGAAATGGAAGGAAGATGGAACATGAATAAATCTGACTAGAGCAGGACGTCCTCAAGACCTGAAAGACTAGAGAGGGAGGCCACCCGGACTCCTATGACTCCTCAGCAGCAGGTCCTGGAAGGCTGGTAAAGGTAGAGGGTAAATGAAATCCTGGAGGATAACCTGATGATGAGACATGGAGAAGATCAGGTTTCCATCCAGAGGATGAGTCCAAGCAAACAGACAAAGATCCTCAGAGATGATTTGAAGACAACAAGGTGGAAGTTCTGGAGGAGTCAGAGTCCAGACCTCAACCTAGCTTAGGACCTGAAAGGTTCTGTTGATCAGGATACCTGAGGAACCTGACAGAGTTTAACAGTTTATGAAGAAGAACATTGACCTTCAGCTGAAGGGTCTTCTACTAAATACTGACTGGAAGGAGAACACTGATGCAGTCACTGATTTATATTTGAATTCACTTCCATTACTTTGTAGAAATCACTTTTAACTTTGGCATTAAAATCTTTTAGTAAATTATTGTCCTAAAAGATTAATTCATTTCCATGATTCAGTGTTGGAGAGCAGCAAACATAGAAAACGTCTTCTCTACTTCTTAGAACAAACGTGAACATCTCTGAAGTTAGTTTACAGTTTCTGTTGGTGTCTGGCTGGGTGTCTGGGTCTCTGGCTGGGTCTCTGGGTGTCTGGGTCTCTGGCTGGGTGTCTGGGTCTCTGGCTGGGTGTCTGGGTCTCTGGGTGTCTGGGTCTCTGACTGGGTGTCTGGGTCTCTGGGTTCTGTATCCTGTTCCTCATGTGGATCATGTTTGCCACACTGACCCAGTGGGCTCTGGTCCTGATGGAAGCTGTTTCAGGGGTCAGGTGTCGGTGGAAGCAGCTCATTGGTGGCTGCAGGAAACACTGGGATGTCTTTGGAGCTGGAGATGTTTCCTGTCTGCTGTCATTGGACTGGATCCACTAGAGTCCAGCTCACAGAGATCCTCAGGATTCATGTTCCCTCCTGAAACCTGAAGCCTCCACCCCCCAGCTCAGCCTGGAAACCCCCTCCTGAATACCGCCTCAGTTTAACGCCGTAAAAGAAGAAGAAGAAGAAGATCCCTGCTGGGTGGATCTGACCTACTTCACTCTGGAACCTGCAGATTTAGCTTCTCACTGATTCAGGACTCAGATTTACAACTTGTTCACATGTTTTGCAGGGTTCTGGTGGAGCTCCTGGTTTATTTGTGGAGAATGTAAAAATTCTACATTTAGCTGTTTAAAGGTCAGGATTTAAAGTTGAGATGATTTGTCCTGATGGACGTCTCAGATCAGTATCTGGAGGACTGAAGCTCCAGGAGGATCCATGGTGGGTTCTAGTGGAGCTTTCTGCATAGTTCATGTCTTTCTAACCTGCTGTAGTGTTTTGGGTTCAGAGGGTTAAAGCTGCTGCCGTCCTTCAGGAGTTAAAGCTGTGATGTTTCTGCTCACAACTAAGCTTGAGCTTTGGTCAGAGTGTTAAAGGTGGACTAGGATCTATCAGCCTAGATGGACCTCTGTTCAGCTCTAACTGTAGACCCACTCTCCGTCAGGGCAGATCTTCAGTTTTTTTCTGAGCCTTTAAATCAGTAAACTGCATCCTGTCAGCTGCTCTGTGAGAAACCCTCCAATCTAATCTGTCCCAGCAGCTCGCTGCCAGTCAAGGTCATGGCTATCAGACGCCTTTGTTTCCTGAGACCTTGTGTTTGTGAAGGACTCAGCTGCTCTCATGAAGGTGTGAACTGCTGTGAAAACACTCCACAGGAGGAGAGAATTCCTTTACAGCAGACTAGAACAAACCTCCAGCTCTGTTAGTTCCTGCTTTCAAGCTTTAATGTGACCTGAGAAAACCCCAGGAGAAGCTTCCTGACATGTGGAAGGATGGTGTGTTGGAGGATATGACCTATCACACCTGGAACTGAACCATAGAGGAGTATGATCAACACGACAAAGAACAACTAAGACAAGACAAAATATTACAGAAATGAGACACAAAACGACAAACAACACAAGCGAGGCAAAAAAACAATATCGTGAAACAAAACGACAAAAATAAGACAACAAACAAGCGAGACAAAAAGGAAACGCAAAAGTGATAAATAAAACAACAAAAGTCAGACAACTAGCAACAAGACCAAATATTACAAAAACGAGACAAAACGACAAAAACAAGAAACAGAAGGACCAAAAATGAGAAACAAAACGACCAAAAAATAGACAAATGACACAAGCGATGCACAAAATGACAAAAAAAAGACAAAAATGAGACAAAATATTACAAAAATGAGCCACAAAACAACAAAAGAACAATGAACAATCTAGTATTTTACTTTCTGATCCAAACAACTTGTCATGGTCTAGAAATGATTTTAAATTTATAGTTTTACTAATTTACAATCTGCAGTTAATGTCTTCTCTGGAATTTTTACACTTTGAGGGCCGGATTGGACCCTCTGGAGGACTGCTTTCGGCCCGCGGGCCTCATGTTGGACACCCCTGCTGTAGACTGACTTCCTTAAAGAGACTCTGTGTTCTCCAGCAGGTGGTTGTTAGGATTCCTGTTATCAGAGTTCTGGGAAATGCAGTTCTGTTGTTGATTAAAGAGTGAAAAAGGATCAAACTGCTTCATGAACCTGAACATCAGAGTTCATTAAGTGGTTCCTGATGTTAAACCTTCATTCAGCCTGAAGATAAAACTGTAAACTGGTTCTTTCCTCCTGAAACCATGAGAACCAGCTGGCAGCAGAGCAGCATTCATGGTTTCTGAACATCATCCTCAGCTGGTTTAATGATGTAATGATGTAGAGTTTCTGTGGTGATTTCACACCATGTTTGGTGTTTTTATGTCTTTGTTTGGTGATCTTACATCTTGTTTTGTAGATTTCATGTCTGTTTTAGTGATTATTATCAGGTTTTGGTCATTTTTTAGTCTTTTTGTTGTGATTTTGCATCTTTGTGGTGATTTTTTTTAAAATCTTTTTGTGAGGATTGAGAATTTTCCGAGTAATTTCACATCTTTTAAAATTTTTTTGTCTTTTCATGGGGATTTCTGATCTTTTTGTAGTTTATTCTGAGGTAATGAGTGAAGCAGCTGCTTACATTTCTATGGTTTCTGAAGATACATCAGCTGATGGTCCAGATCCAGAACTACTGAGGAACCAGACACAGAGCAGTTAGCTGCTGGTTCAGGATGCTGGCTGTTGAGCTGAAACACAAACTGCCGATTGGAAGGTTTAAACTCCACTTTTTGTTCATCAGTTTGAACTAAATGCAGAAACACCGAAGACTCCTTTCACATCAGTTAGTTGTATTAACTGTCCATTAATCTGAACCCTCTCCTTCTTATAAACAGTCCCAGTTTTCAGCTGGAATGAAGATTTCTGTAACTACAGAGCTTTAAAACAAGCATAAACACAAAAAACAGCAACAGAAATAGTCCCGTTTTGCAGAGACACAGGATGAAACCCTTCAAATCAAATAAACTACATCCCGCTGAAGCAGACAGAAAACTAAGTTCCTCACAGCTTCAGTGTCTGCAGGTACATCACCGTCTGACTCCCAGGAAACGTCCCGTACAAGTTAAATAGTGCTGTAGTGTGAACATTCACAATCCAGTCGTCCTGCAGGTCAAATTGACTCGTTTTTAAGTTTGAACATGTGGAAAAAATATAGATTCTTACAGTGAAACTTCTGATGTCCACATTTTCAACATTTTTGGGAAATTTTTGATGGAAAAAATTTGATGGAAATGTTAAAAAAAAGTTTCTTTCAAGAAATATTTCTTTAAGAACATTCATTAAAAAATCAACAAAATCCTGTGAAATTTGCTAGATTTTAGTTGATTTTTTCTAAATGTTCTTAAAGAAAATATCAGAAGTTTTACTGATATATATGGAATCACTTTAGATATTTTTAGGATTTTTTTGGAAGATTTTTAATCTTTTTTTATATATTTACAAGAATTTTCTTGCCAAATTTTGGGGGATTTTTTATTTTTTTATTTTTTATTTTTAAATAAAACTTTTCAGGGAAACTTTTCATAAATCATTGGAATTTTCTTCCTGAAGGTTTTTGCAAATTTTCAGAAATTTGGGGGATTTTTTTGCTGAATTTCTGGATTTTTTTCAGACAAGGAAACAATATTTTTTGGTGTCCGTAAAGGAGGACAACAGGAGGGTTGAACTCTTTATTAAATGATGCTGGAGATGCTGTTTAGTGGCTGACAGCTTTTCCTCTCATGGATGATGTTGATGGGTGTATTTTGATAAATAGTTTTCATTTATTGTCTGGTTTTGCAGCAGATGTTTCTTCAGAGATCAGCTGAGTGAGGACATGACCTGTTGGGTGAGATCAAATTGGGTTGAATGTGGAACCTGAACTAAAATGAGTTTGACACCCCTGGGTTAGACATAGGGCTGGGCGACATGGCCTGTAAAAAAAAAAAAAAAAAAATCTCAGATTTTTTCACAAAAAATCCCAATTCACCATTTATCCGATTTTTTTTACCCCCTACCTAATCTCTGCACGCTGGAGTCCAGTCTACTTTATGCAAATGAGCTGCAGCCCTCTCCAGGTAAACACACCTGATCGCAGCTGGAAATGCGCCGCATGTGGCATGCTGGTCCGGTTGCGGTGTGTGATCAGGTGTGTTTACCTGGACAGGGCTGCAGCTCATTTGCATAAAGTAGACTGACTTCTATTTTATGCAAATTGGATGCGGCGTGTGGAGATTCCACGCATCGTGAAACTGTCCTCAAACTTCTAAACTAGGCGTCGGTGACATAAAACCAGGACAGATTCAGCTGCTGCAGATTATTTCTGCCTCAAATCTCACTCTGAACTACGGGAGCCCAGCGGGAAGGCGTTGGTGGCGGATGTTGATGAGAAAATCGATTTTCATTAAAACAAATCGACATTAAGTACAAAGTCGAATTAATCGATAAAATCGATTTATCGCCCAGCCCTAGTTAGACAGCGAACATCTGAGGAGCTGCAGGTTTGCTTTGGTCCTCCTGAGGATGTGTCCCGACAGAGCTAGTATCTGTAATATTCTGTTATCACTGGAACGTCTGCAGAGATAAGATCAGAGCCGGGGAACAATGATCCCTGTGGGGAGAACAGGCTGCAGCAGGTTACAGCAAATTAAAAAAAACAAAGGAGGAAACCAGAAATGAATGAGAGATGAAAGCAACACCATCGTCCTCTTCTCACGGGACTCGTGTTACCTGTCAGCCTCCTCTCATCTCCAGTAGTCAGGAAACAGAGCTGGGCTGTTCTTCACATAAATTCCTCTGCAGCATTTCATCACCAGCAGCAGGTTCTGGACCAACTTTATTAATTCAATTCAGTTTTATTTATATAGCGCCAATTACAGTCAAATTGTCTCAAGACGCTTTACAGAACCCATATGCGTGACTTCATGAAGCAGAGTTTTACCCTCCAGGCTCAGATCAGCATGTCTGGTAGATGATCAGAACTAGTTCTAGACAATAGAAGGATCATTTTACATATTAGATACCAGGATCATCTACAGACAGGATTCGCTACCCTGGTGTTGATGCTCAAAGCTTCATAAAGAGAAAACAAACAGAAACCAGATTCAGTGTTCAGGCTGATGTAAAACTGATCTGGGGCCAGTTGTCCAAAATGACTCAAAAATGATCTATAATTACAGAAAATGAGTCCAGAATGACATGAAATTTGTCCTAAATGACTTGAATATCATCCCAAAGACACAAAAATGATCCAAAATGACAAGAAAATTGTCTGAAATGAGTCAGAATTACTCAAAAATGAACCAGATTGACACAAAATTAGTTCACAATGCTTCAAGTATTACAGAAAATGACTCAAAATTTGTGCAAAATGACTTGAAAATGATCCAAAATTACAGAAAATTTGTTGAAAATTAAATCAAAATTGACCTAAATTGTTTTAAAGTTACTGCAGATGAAGAACCAGATGGTTCTTCTGGTCATTTTGCTTCTTTTGATGGAGATTTAGTGTCGTTTTGTGGTAGTTTTGGCTGGTTTTGTGCTGATCTTGTATTTCTTTGTGTTAATTTTGGTCCTTTTTTGGTGATTTGGTCTGTTTTTGTGGTGATTTTCCAGGTTTTTTAGTTATTTTAGGTGGGTTACTCAGATGTTTCTCCTCCTAAATGTCATGGTTCTATCTGCTGGACTGATGACGTTCTGAGGCTCAGAAATGATGGAAAAAGTCCATTAAAAGGTGATAAATCTGGACCCACCTCTGTGGACCTCTGAACTCTGGAGATATTCCCAGTATGAAGGTAGAACTCTGATCATTAATAAAGTTCCAGCTGGAAGGACTGGTGTTGGGCTTAAACCTGAAAATAGCCACGCTCAGCACAGGAAGGAAAGACAGTACTCACGAGCTCAGATCTTTTACTTGCAGCAAGGGGAGATAGAGACTGCATGCACCGCTGCATGCACCGCTGCATGCACCGCTGCATGCACCGCTGCATGCACCGCTGCATGCACCGCTGCATGCACCGCTGCTGCAGCCTTCCTTCTCCCAAGAGTCTGTATCTCCTCTGCGTCTTTTATTTAGTTTCAAACAGTCATGCAGCATGCGTCAGCATAAGATATGTTAACAGAGAATAGTGTCAGAGAAAGTGTCGCATGCATTGTCTTATCATATGGAACACGTTAACCCTGTTCTCTACTGCGAGTACATACGGATTACAGTTAAAATGTACATGTAAGAAGTGCTTACATATGCATAGAGATACCTTTACAGTCATTCAATGATAACCACAATGAACCCAAGTATAATTCTTCCAACAACTGCTTTTCTATCTACTGAAGTATTTTTGTGTTGAAGGTTTTCTGGTCGACTGATTAACTCAGATTTTTACAGCAGCTTGTTGGTTCCAGTTGAACCGTCGTCAACAGAAGAAGAAACAGGATCTAGTTTTATGTCAGCCACAGACAACAACACAAGCTGCCCTGCATGTGTGTGTTTTACTGCATACGTGTAGTTATGGTGTACATCATGTTGCGTGTCTGCTGGAAACATCTGGACTGAAGGTTCACAGCTGCAGGATGAACCACATCAGACAGTTAGAAATCCGTCAGTGACATGTTGAGAGATCTTCTACATCACGTGTAGGACGTTAGTCATGTAGTGGAGCAGGTCGGTCACACGTCAGACACACAACACGTCTGAAGCAGGCTTCAAAAACAAAAATACAGAAATGAGTTAGTGTGTTATTCTGCGTTGGAGTGACCTAAATGCCTGTTCTGTCAGAAGAGTTTAACCTCCTGTGAACCTCAGTATCTTTTAGAAAATAGTAAAAAAAAAACTGGACAGAGAGCAGAGAAAACATCATGACAATTAATCTTTCTCAATCTGTTCTTATTCATATTTTATGCCATGAAAAGAAAGAAATAGTCGTAAATACTCGTCCATTAGAGATTAGAAACATTTATGTCCAGGTTCTGGTGATAGTAGGAACTTCAGACGTCTAGAAATGTCTTCCAGAACCTCCTGCTGGTTCCTCCTGAAGCTCCTACATCTCCTCATCCTGTAGATGTTTTGGGTCTCATTTTTGATTTTCGTGTCTTTTTCTTGTCATTTTGTATTTCGTTTTTGTCCTTTTGTGTCTTTTTCTTGTTATGTGTCTCGTTTTTGTCATTTTGTGTCTCGTTTACATCATTTTGTGGCTTTTTTCTGTGTTGTTTCCTCTAACTTCCTCTCTTGTGATAATTCTAAATGTGGATAACATCAGTCTGTTGCTGCTTCTCCTGTTGGTTCCAGTGAGTCGGTCTAATTCCTGGTGTCTGATATCAGCTGTTTTCCCTAATCTGCTCCAGCATGGACCAGCTGCTGGTTCTGGTTCTGGTTCTGGTTCAGAGGTGGTTCCACCTGTGGCTTTTCCTCGGGTTAGTAGATGACTCCAGCTGTTGGTCAGCTGTAAACAGACAGATGTTGAGTTGTTACCACTGTAAAGAGAAGAACTCCAGAATCATACGAGCTTCAGGAGGAACCGGCTGGACTTCTTCCAGGGAAGTCCAGCTGGTTCCTCCTGAAGCTCCTACGATGACCTGATGACTGAGAATCTCCACGGCTTCCCAGAGTTTTTTCAACCTTAATCTAACGCAGGGATGTGAAAGTCAAATACACAGAGGGCCAAAAAAACAAATTTGCTACAAGCCGAGGGCCGGACTGCTTCAATGTCTATTAAAACATATTGAAATGATTGCACATAGCCTGTTGAACCAAGACCTATCACAGTGTATATTATTGAAGGATTAAATGAATAAGCCAATATTTTCTTATGGCTCTGTCACTAATTTCAAGGGAAAACATTTTCAACAGCCAAACAGCAAAAAAGTAAGTGTCCTTCAAAAAGAAAATATGTTCCTAAATGCAATATTGTGCTGCTCTATGATCCTACCAGTTACTGCTTTGAAACAGTAAAATGAGAAAATAAAAAAAAAATCTGTTGTATTCTTTCTCATGGCTTTTATCTGCAATTTTCCCTGAGTCCATTAACTGACAAATAAATAAATATAAATAAATAAATAAAATAAAATACAAAAATCTATGGCACACAGACAAAAACAAACTTCCTTCAAAGAAAAATCACGTCTTGTAGAAACAAATGTAAAAATGTAAGTGAATTAACAGCTAAAACTACATTAATGCTCTGTGATGCTCACTTGTCTGAGGCTGAGCCTCATACTTGGTGGTGTCTCAGGCTCTGAGCTGAGGAAATCGTCAGGATTGAGTGAAGCTCCTGTGTGATGTTTTGTGTAGCTTCATCAAAGAGGACAGTTGTTCACAGGTATGTGCTGCCAGTCATAGAGCGTCTGAGCAGCTTGGATGTGCAGATGGATGATAGTGTCGGGGATGAAACGTGCAAACTCAGCAGCACTCACTCTCTCATATTTTCCTTCAGTGTGTCATTGCACTGGAGCTCAATCAACTCCGTTTGTAGGTTTGGTGGTGCACTTTCCACGTCAACTGCAAAAGGACTGCCGAGCAGTTCAAACCTGCTTTTTTGGGCTTCAAAGTCAGCAGTCGGCGGCAAGTATGTTGAGTTTATCAGCAAACTGCAGTCGGGAACACAGCGGTAGAGAGCTTCTCTTCTATGGTCTGGCAGCTGGGAAAGTGGCTCAAGTTTTCTTTCTGCATCTGCGTCTCCCACAGACTCAGCTTGGTTTTAAACGCCTTCACTGTACTGTACATATCAGAGATACCGTTGCATTGTGGGGAATGTAGTATTGGTGCGTGCAGAACACCAGCGGGCGGCTGCAGCCTGCGGGCCGGTTCTAATAGTAATTAAATATCATTCCGGGGCCATAGATAATTCATTCACGGGCCGGATCTGGCCCGCGGGCCTTCACTTTGACATATGTGCTCTAACGGTTTGTTGACTTGGAGCTCCACATGAGGAGGAGAGAACCTCCGAAGAGGAAGATCTGGTTTGGTTTAACTGTTAATTAAGTTAAACTCTGATGTTAGACGTTAAACAGCTGGTTGTGATGTCACGGCGCTGTGATGTCACGCATCTCCGTGTCCAGTTATCTTTCAGCTGACAGCTGGTCTCTGAGGGGGGTCAGAGGTCTGTCTCCTGGGGGGTCCCTGGCCTTTATAGCCCCGCCCCCCTGGCTGCTTCGCTCTTATTGGCTGCTCAGAAGGTCGTGACCTCTGCTCTGTGGAACTCTGAGCCTTTTAAACAGGCAGATGTTTAACCAGTCAGTCACAGTCTGCGGTGCTGATGATGCTGAGGTGTTGATCAGTGACAGGTCTGAGTGATCAGTCAGTCTAAACCTCCAGGATGCCCCGCCTCCTCCACACCCACAGCTGCTTCTCCATCAGCTGAGGGGAGATGAATCATGAGCCTCCAGGGAGAGTCTCTATTCATGGAACCAGCAGAACCTGACAGATGAGATTAGTTCATGTAGGAGGCTGGATCAGAGAGCGGCTGCTCCCTGAACCTGCGTGTTAGAGAGGAAAACCATGTTAATTAGTGTTTATTAAAGTTAAACTGAAGGAGAATCTGTGACTAATGATCAGTTTCCTCCAGCAGCCAATAATATCTGTTAAAGCTGATCATGTTGATGGAGTCCATTAGCTCTCATTGTTTAGCTGCTGATGCTAACGTTATTCATCAGTCTGCAGGTTATTGTTATTTAGTCAGTCAGAACACAGTTGGACGTGTCTGAAATTTAGTTCAAAGAAAATCACATGAGGAAATAAAAAAGCAAATGTTGGACAGTTTTCCTTAAACTGAAACAACTGATCATCGATCACTGATGTTCTGTGGATTCACTGATTAGAGATTTGATTCTCTTCTGGTTGTAGTTCAGACGACGATTCACTGAAAACAGTCATAGGGACACCTAGTAACCATGGTAACCACTAATGAGGCAACACATGTAACCATGGTAACCGCCAGAGGTGGATAGAGTATCCAAAAATTGTACTCAAGTAAGAGTTAACGTTACTTCAAAAGAATCACTCAAGTAGAAGTAAAAAGTATTCATCCAAAAAATTACTCAAGTCAGAGAATGCGTGTTGATGAGGCCTCTGCAGGGCGTGTCCTCTCTGTGATTGGCTGTTAGTCAGGGAGGTGCATCCTGGGAGTCGTAGTGTGTCTCTTTGGATTGGTTAACGTGATCCAGGTGTGTGGCTTGCGTGTTGTCAGCGTGTTGATCAGGTCTATCTGGTTCCATAATACCGCAGTAAGACAGAGGAATCATGTCGACTTTAGAACAAGCTGAGTCCTGTCTGCTGCTGTTGCTCACGTTCCTGGTTCCTCA
>CM049567.1:42040217-42138815 GCA_027123335.1 Amphiprion clarkii
TCCCCCTCTTCCTCCTCCTCCTCCCCTTCCTCCTCCTCCCCTTCCTTCTCTTCCTCCTCCTCTTCCCCCTCCTCCTCTTCCTCCTCCTCCTCTTCCTCCTCCTCCTCCTCCCCTTCCTCCTCCTCCTCTTCCCCTTCCTCCCCTTCCTCCTCCTCCCCTTCCTCCTCCTCTTCCTCCTCCTCCTCCTCCCCTTCCTCCTCCTCCTCTTCCTCCCCTTCCTCCTCCTCCCCTTCCTCCTCCCCTTCCTACTCCTCTTCCTCCTCCTCCTTCCCTTCCTCCCCTTCCTCTTCCCCCTCTTCCTCCTCTTCCTTCTCCTCCTCCTCCTCCTCTTCCTCCTCCTCCTCCCCTTCCTCCTCCTCCCCCTCCTCCTCCTCCTTCTCAGATCTCCAGCTGATTCTCCTTTAGTGAATCATGAACTTTATGTTTTCCTGGTTTAGAGAGAAAGCCCCAGGCTGTTGTCGGGTTCATGTGTTCTAGAAAAATCAGTCCTGGATCTCCTAGAATCAGAGAGATGGAGAAATGTCCTGAAAAACCTTCAGCTGAGAACGAAATGGAGTCAGAACATGAACGCCTCACAGAGCGGTGGTCTTTGAACGCACCATGGATCAAGAACAATCACTGGAGAAGCGCTTCACTGCAGTTAATTAGAAAGTCCAGTTATCTGTGAAGCCCTAATTTAGTCTGTTTAACATTTAATCATGAAGTTTAAAGATATTTAAGGAGTTCAATGAAATCCATCAGAGAAATCGACCATTTTTAAAGCACTTTAGATGTCTGTTGCAGGAAACTGAAGTTTTTATGTAATATTTTATATAACAAACAGAGGCTGCAGCTTCTTCAATGTGAATATTTCCTGGTTTCTTTCCTCTGTGACAGTAAACTGAAGATCTTTGGATAAAACCAAACATTTGAGGAAACTCTGATCCACATTTTAGTACCAAACAGCTGATTGATTCCGTCAGAAAATATTCAATTCAATTCAGTTTTATTTATATAGTGCCAATTACAGTCAAATTGTCTCGAGACGCTTTACAGAACCCATATGCCTGAACCCCCAGAGCAGCCCTAAGGAGACAGTGGCAGGAAAACACCCTTTAACAGGGAAAAAACCCTGGAGCAGAACCCGGCTCTAATGTGGGGGAACCATCTGCTGCTGGCCAGGTGGGTTGAGAGGGACAGAAGAGGTAGAGAGGTAGAGATAGAGGAATAGAGGTGAAAATAATTGTTAATTCTAGCACAAATATCAGATCCAGTTTATTTCAGCAGCACCAAAGTTACCGTGCAGGCAGAAACATACGAACTGTTGAAACTTCTAAAATCTATTTGTGAAATAAAAGCAATAAAATACTAAAACAGGAAGCAGCTTTAAGGATAAAACAAATGATAATATTAATAATAATTAGACCATTGAGATGAAGCAGAGCCAGTGAGTAGACAGATGCCTTCAGGTGTTTTAGTGTCTGTATGAAGAGGATTAATGTGACCTCAGTGGTTCAGGTGTGAAGCTCAGTGACACACCTGGACGAGCAGCCAATCAGAGCCTTTCATGTCCAGGAGACGGTAAATAACCAACAGATTGTGTTAATCCTGCTGTCAGGGCTGGGTTGTGTGTCTGCTGCTGCTGTAGATGATTTGTAAGCACACAGAGTCTGTACAGTGTTGGTGTTTGTTTCTGTTCTGATCCAGGAGCTGAGTGTTCAGTCAGCAGGTCTGACCCCGGCTGTCATCTGATCTGCTGCTAATATTGGCCCGGCTGCTACATTTGGCTGCCAGTTGTTGTGTGAATCACGTCCAGAATATTCAGCCTCACGGACTGCAGTTATTCAGTCTGAAACTAGCAGCCAGCTCTGGTCCAAAACCTTTATTCTAAACTGTTTATAGATTAAATACCTTCAGAAATGAAATCTGTAAACCCTGTTCATTCAGCAGGTTGTTTCTCACTTTAGAGTTTAAATCTGTTTGAACAGCAACATCTGAAGAACTATTAAAGACAAAAACAGGAACTTTTTACCGTTACTTCATCGTGACATTTATTGAAAATCTTTAGTACTGGACAACTAGATCAGATAACCTCTAAGGAACAAACTGAAGAGACACAAAACGGCTACAAAGAGACACAAAGCAACAACAAAGAGACACAAAACAACTACAAAGAGACAAAACAACAGCAAAGAGACACAAAACAACCACCAACTGATGAAGCGGAAGGTAACTAATGATATTTTCTGGTCCTCATGTAGCTGCAGGTAACTGTAATACTGAACTAAACATGTAGAACACTAAAATAAGAAATACTCAATGACAAAAAAGAAAAAGTTCATTTAATTTTAGTAGCTAGTTCAGTATTTATGACAAGTTGTACCTCAAAAACTAAAATATCCGTAGATGTTTCTGGAGTTTCAAGGGTTTGACTTTATCACTAATTAATTTCTGCATCTTAACATGAAATTTCACAAATGTCTCTATAAATATTCGTATATTAGGTCATAAAAATCAATAAATAGTTGTAAATATTGGTCCATTAGAGATGAATTTGACCCAGCAGTGTTTAAGCTCTGCTACTTGTCCGGTACGACTATCAGACGTGACATCCAGAGGAGATCAACGTTCTATTCACTGTGTTTCCTGAAGTTTACCTCCTCATTCAGACAGGATTAAACAGATTCAACAACAGACACCAATAAATCAGAATAAACCCGTTCAGAGGTTTCCTTCAGTATCACGCAGGATTCAGCTGCAGCGTTTCATTTCTGTTCATGCTGTGTCCCGGTCCTGGTAGGAGAAACCAGCTGGAGGTTCTAGAAATGTCTTCCAGAACCTCCAGCTGGGTTCTCCTGAAGATCCGACCATCTCCTCGTCCTGTAGATGCTTTTCTATCTCCATGTTTCCAGACTCTGTACTCGCATCTGTAGAAAGATGTTCCACCATGCTGAGTGGATCTCCTCTGTTCACTGTTCCTGCTGCGTTTTTCTTTTCTTGAAGTTTTTAATCATTTGAACAACCTTTGAGCCGTTGTAGACAAGTTCTTAAGTCATTTTTGGACATATTTTTGTCATTTTGGACAATTTTAAGATTATTTTGTGAAAATTTTAGGTACATTATCATCTCTTTTAGTTTTTGTCTCGTTTCTCATTTTGTGTCTCATTTTGGTCATGTTAGGTCTCGTTTTTGACATTTTGTGTCTTGTTTTTGTCTTTTTGTGTCTAGTTTTTGACATTTTGTGTCTTGTTTTTGTCTTTTTGTTCATCATTTTTGTCATTTTGTGTCTCGTTTTTGTCTTTTTGTGTCTCTTTCTGGTGGCTTTATCGCCTCCTCCTGGAGATGTTTTTCTATCTCCATGTCTCCTCTCTACTCTGCTCATCATCTGTAGATGTTCCTCCATGCTGGATGGATCTCCAACAAGCTGCTCCTCTGTTCTCTGTTTCTGCTGCATTTATTCGATTCATCCAGGAGGTTTTATTTTCCTCTCAGCTGAAGATGTGCTGAGGACCTCAGAGTTTTTAGTTTTTATCAGATCTGCTGCAAACACTTCATTATTGGAGAATGTTTATGTCAGACATGAAGAATGAAGATCATTTTGACGGGTTCTCAGTATTTTCAGCTGAGGTTTGGTTAATAATGATGTAAACAGACAGGATTAGTTGTGAATCTGATGGTTCTGTTAGTTTTTAGTGATAGATGTCCTCCTGTAGTTGTTTAGAGACGGCCCATTTTCCAGCCCAACGTGTTGATTTGGTCGTATTTAATATTAAATCACGTTTCTGGATGAACAGCAGCTTGTTGACAGTAAACAGCTGATGTCTGGGTGGAGCTTCTACATCTCAGATCAACGCCTGGACAGAAACCCGGCAGTCAGTCCATGTGTCACCAGACAGGATATTTATACCTCCAGACCAGCAGATCCAGTTACTGCTGCAGACTCCAGGGCTGAGGGCGCCCCCTGCTGTCCTCAGGGCTTCATAACGGCCAGAACACACATAGAGGTTCTGACTGGTTCTGACTGGTTCTGGTGTGGTTGGGTCCAGTCACCTCCTGCTAGACCAGCTGGGTGATCTGGACAAAATATAACGTGTGTTATACAGAAAAGAAATCTGGATCTGCAGGATGCCAAAATACCCAGAATCATAACGCACCACTGGAAGGTTCTCTACATGTTCTTAGAGCTTCATACCAACTGTACAGACCTTAAACTGGTCTACAGACATTAACAGGAGGTGGTGTTCCTGTTTTACTACAGGCCCAGGGATCATCTCATGTGTTTTACCTTAATTAAATGCATTTTCCCCTTAATTGTGAACTTCTGACTGTATTTAAACCTCTCTATCCCTGCAGGACTCTGAGTCTTTGGACCGCTGCATCCAGACGGCGCTGGCTTCCCTCTACCCGCCCTTCCAGGTTACGTCTCCGACTGTCCTCTGTCAGGTCCTCAGTGTGGTGGAGCACTGTTACCGTGGAGACGGCCTCCGCTACCTCATCCACTTCCTGCTGCCTGCAAAGAACTTCCTGCAGAACCTCCAGCAGGACGCCTGTGTGAGTATCTGTGGGTGTGATGGTGTCAGGAGGGGTTCTGCTTCTCCTGCTGCAGATTCCATCAGTTTAAAGGCTTCTGAGGAGCAGCTGGTTCTGGTGTGGGTTTAATGGTCCTGTCTGTAGGAGCTACTGTCTGGTCTCTTCATGTCCATCCTCTCAGTCCTTAGGAGGTTAGATCCTGTCTGATGTTCTGTCTGGGTTCTGTAGAGTCCCTTCAGTCCAGTATTTTAGGTCCTAATCCAGATTGCAGGACCAAGAATGAATATTTTTTTTTTTTTTTTTATCGATGAATCAACTTTACTGTTAGTTTTCCTCTAGAAAACAGAAGGGCTTTTCTCTTCAGTTTTATTAGATTTATTTTTCTTGTCAAACTGTGAGGAGTTCTGTGAGCACGGAGCAGGTGAGAAGATAACAGAAGGAGAGTTCCTCCTGGGTTTCTCTGGATCTTCTGAAGATGTATTCAGCAGCTTACATACAACAACAAAGCTCCCAAACAGACCCAACAGGCAGGTTAGTATCATTAATATTAAAGGTCAGTAGATACTCTGAAACAGGAGGGTGAAGGAGGTCCACCTTCAGGGATCTGATCAGCCATTTATGATCCACGGAGATGCTTCATGGAGCTGCACTTTATGTTTCCGTGAAGGTTTCTTTCTGCTGAGGTGATCTATCTGACCTTCTACCAGCAGTTGTCTTGTTGAAGCATCTCCAGGACTGGGACACATCAGGACTGATTTACCTGGTGCTCCATCAGTAGATCCAGAGTTTGAACTTTAGATGTTTTCTTCTGGGTGTTTGTGGATCCATCCAGGTGATGTGAAACCACAGAACCAGATGATCAGTGATCAGATAAACCTCCTGTCTGCTGCTGGATGTGTTCCTCTCAGGTGTCACAGCTGCTGCAGGTGACTCTCCAGAGCTCTGATTGGTCATCATGCTGTAGATGAAGTAATGAAGTGGTGAATGTTGTGTAGATGAAGTGGTGAATGTCCTCTCCTTCCAGGTCCAGTACTGTGGTCTGCTGTTTCGTCATGAAGGTTGGCCCCTGTGTGTCCATGAGAAGATAGTGGTCCAGCTCTGTCCTCTGGACCAGCGCCTCCTCCGTCCAGGTGACTTCTACCTGCTGGTGTCTCCCGCCGTAGCCCCGCCTCCTCCTCGTTCCCACGGTGCCTCCTACGGGGGCAGAGCCTCAGAGCCCCGCCTGCTTCTGTGCAGCTGGGCCGGCCGTCATGTGGAGCAGCAGGAGGTGTCGCAGTTAGCGCTGCGCTCGCTCTTCAGCATGGCCTGGCTGGACTCGGTCAACAGGGACAGGAAGCGGCGAGGAGCTCCTCGGCTGGAGCGCCTCCTTCTGGCCGCCCACGGAGACGTCTTCAGGGTCCCCTGGGAGGACCTGGTCTACCCACAATTCATCAGCCAGCCCCGCCCCCCCAGGGAGGACCAGGACGGTTTAATGAATTCCTCACGCCTGTCCTCAGGTCAGGACGGGAAGCTCCTCCCTCTAACCAAGACTGACCAATCAGCAGCCAGCAGCGATGGAGAGGACTCTGAGGGGGAATATGTGGAGCTGATGGACCTGCCCCGCTTCTCCCCTCAGAAAGGATCCCTGACCCAGTCCATCAGCCTGCAGCACCGGGCCAGAACCACCACACACACACCTACACACACTACAACAACACACACACCTGGAATAACAACACACACACCTACACACACTACAACAACACACACACCTGGGACACACACACCTATACACACACCTGGAACACACACACCTGGAACAACACCACACACACCTACACACACTACAACAACACACACACCTGGAACAACAACACACACACCTACACACACTACAACACACACACCTACACACACACCTACACACACTACAACAACACACACACCTACACACACTACAACAACACACACACCTGGAACAACAACACACACACCTACACACACTACAACAACACAAACACCTGGGACACACACACCTATACACACACCTGGAACACACACACCTGCACACAGTATAACTACACACACACCTGGAACAACAACACATACACCTCACACCACAAACGCACACTCTGCTGCTACGACACACACCAGTGGAACCACACACTTCTGTCAGCCCGGTGTGGAGGTGGACTCCAGGCTCTCAGAGCAGGACCAGGACCAGGACCAGGACCAGGACCAGGACCAGGACTTCTGTGGAGCAGTCGTCCTCAGACCAGTTTCCTGTCAGCAGGAACCTATAGCAGGTACAGAACCAGGCCAGAACCAGAACCCAGAACCTGAAACCAGAACAGAACAGAGAGAGCAGGAGGAGACAGAAGGAAAGAATGAAGTTGTAGAGTCAGAAGGAGAAGAGGAGGAGCAGTGTAGGAGGAGCCAGGATGAAGAGGAGGAGTCAGAGGATGAAGGTGCAGAGCAGGTGGAGCTAGAAGAGGAGGTTCAGGTTCTAATCATGCAGCAGAGTCTGGAGAGAAAAGAGGAGGTGATGGAAGAAGAGAGAGGAGGAGGAGAAAGAGGAGAAAGACAAGCACACATAGAAAAAGACTGTTTTACTGAAAATAACACAAAACACAAACACACCGAGGACCCTTTATCTGGAAATAACACCAACGACACACACCTAGAACACTCCGAGGAGTCCAGTCTTCATCACACTGTTCCTGAGGAGTCCAGTGTTCCTCCTCCTCTCCCTGAGGAGTCTACATCACCTCCTTGCATCTCCTCTCCGGCGGTGGATGAACCTGATCATCATGACTCTGGACTGGAAGATCTGGAGGAGAAGAAGCAGGAAGTTGCTGCAGGAGAAGCAGCGGCGCTTCACACTGAAGGTACATGAACCTGTTTCTCCTTTTTCACCTCCTGCTTCTCATTCATCAACCTCCTCCTCTGATTGGCTGTCTCAGTAACTCACCTGTGTGGCTGCAGATGTTCAGGTCTCTCTTTTTTCAAACTCTTTTTCAGCTCATTAGTTGATCTAGAGAATAGTTGTGTTTTATTTCTTCCTGCTGTTTCCATCATTTAAACTCCAGTAGAACAGTTTATCTGCTAAAAGCTTCAGTCCCTCATTTAAAACAACTCAAACATCCAGAATATCTCAGTTTAACCTCCATGACACACGCTGGTCCACATGACTGAATAATGCTCCAGAATGATTCCAAACCTGATCCAGGACTTGAAACGTGTCCTAAATGAATTAAATGTTCCAAAATATCTAGAAACTGACCTAAAATGACCTAACATTAGTTTGTAGTGCAGTGTTTCCGTTACATTCATTCAGCAGCGGCAGGCCAGCATTCCTAAATCCTAGCCGCCGCTCCTTCAAATTTCTTCCTTTGTTATTGTCTCAAATACACCCCCGCCACGTCTCCACCGTCACAGCAGAGTCCTGCACTGTGTCGGGTTCTCGCGAGTACTAAGGTAAACTACAGATAACTACCTGTCTCAGTATCTACTCTCTGATACGTCGGGTTTAATACGACGTTAATTACTCGCGAGAGCGCGGCCTTGAAAGTGACGTCAGGTCCAGCTCCAGGTCAGAGAGTCAGAGGAGTGACATTATTGGGAAATAGGGCAGCGACTTACCGGAGAAAAGTTATTAGCTGAAGATAGCTCATAATAGATTCTACAAGTTAAATAGACATTCTCTAAATACTGATGTCCAGCTAACGTTACGTAGCATATCAGTAGCTTCAGTTAATTGGACCCAGTGCCAACTCAGTGTCGCTAACGTGAGTAAACTATTGATAGCATTAAGCTAATATCTACACGCCGTGATGTGACTGCTGACTGCGTTTTCAGATGAGCGTGTTCAAATATTATTTTTTAATTTATTTTTTACATTCAGCCTTTAAAAAGCTATTTTCAACTGGACATTCAATAAATAGGTTGTACAAGTAAAATCTGCAGTCAAGTGTCATTTGTTCCCTGGAGAACCTGCCGCCGCTGCTGACAAAAATCCTAGAGGAAACAATGTAGTGGGTAAAATATTGTTCAAAACGACTTGAAATGTGTTCAGAATGACTGAATTAGTCCAGACTGACACTGATCTGTTCTGAACTACATGAACCTGTCCAGAATAACCAGAGACCTTTTCAGAATACCTCAGCCCAAAAGTCCATAAACTGTGTATTTATTGGAAGAGGAGCTGAATGATAATAAACAGTTTGTCCTGGAGGAGCTTCACAGCAGGAACATCTTTTCGAACCAGAAGCTCCAGGTGTTTCTGACTGGAGGCTCCATCAGTCTGCTGTTTAATTAATTAAACCATGATCAGACTGTTCCTCCGTCTGGCTGCTGACTGATCAATAAACGTCTGATTTAGCCAAACATCACCATGGCAACATCCTGAACGCTGCATTCACCATCTGAATGACGTTAACTTAAAGCGGAGCAGCAGCTGTTTAGTTTAAAAACTCCAGAATGTAGCCGTTCAGTTAACCGATTGATCAATAATCAATCAATAATCAATCAGTGGTTTAAAGGAGTGAAATACACTAATTCATTTATTATTAATTCAGAATGAACTAAATGCTGATAAAACAGTTTAACGACTGACTGTGTGTGTTGGTTGTCTCTCCACAGCTCTCATCAGTGGTCCTCCTCCTGCTGGTTCCAGTCCAACAGAACCACAACAACCAGCAGCTCACATAGTCCCAGTCCAGTCCTCCCAGCCCTCCCAGCCCTCCAAGTTATCCCAATCCTCCCAGTCCTCCCAGTCCAGGTTCTACAGTGTTCTGCTGAGGTCTGGAGCTGTGTGTCTGCCTGGTGAGTAAACACGTCCTGTTTAAACCAGTTTAAGAACAGAACCTGACACTGGAACCAGAACAGAACCTGGTCTGAGGGATCCTTGGATATGTTCTAGGTTCTGTAGTCACAACTTCAGCTTTAAATGAGTCTAAATGGTCTGAATAATTAATCAGATTAATTAATAGTAATAGAGTTAACTACCTGTATTTCAGCTTTAAATGAGTCTAAATGGTATGAATAATTAATCAGATTAATTAATAGTAATAGAGTTAACTACCTGTAGTTCAGCTTTAAATGAGTCTGAATGGTCTGAATAATTAATCAGATTAATTAATAGTAATAGAGTTAACTACCTGTAGTTCAGCTTTAAATGAGTCTAAATGGTCTGAATAATTAATCAGATTAATTAATAGTAATAGAGTTAACTACCTGTAGTTCAGCTTTAAATGAATCTAAATGGTCTGAATGATTAATCAGATTAATTAATAAAATAGTTAATTAACTACCTGTAGCACGGTAATGTGTTTCTGCTGTCAGATTAATTTTAACTCTGTTCTGACACTAGAAACACAAACATCTCCACCATTCAGCTGCCTCCACAGAGGCTAATGCTATGCTAATGGCTAACAGCTAAGCTAGCAGCTAAGCTAGCATGCAGATTAAACAGAAACTAATAATAAAGTCTGGACCTGTGAAATAAGGGAGAAAGACTCAGACAACTGAGGGTTGTGTGTCTGTTGTGCATCAGTGTTGTGTGTCTGTTGTGTATCCTCAGCTCTGTTCTTTCTCCAGGTTCTATGGATCGGGCGGGTCGAGCCCTACTGACTGTTTCTACCTGCAGCTCCATGTGGTCCGACCCAGACTGTGACAGCTCTGAGTTGCTCCGCCTCCTGCTCTACTACACCTCCACCCTCAGGTAGGAAGCTCCGCCCACCTTCCAGAGTGGCTCAAGTGAGCCGTTTCTCGCTCTGACATCATCACTGTGTGTGAACAGGAAACAGACAAGAGCTTCGGGTCTGACGGTGCTGATGGACGCCCGCAGAGCTGCACCTGCTGCTGCCATGTTCTCGGCCCTGCGGTTGCTGCAGGTGAGTGTTCACCTGGACAGGTGAGTGTTCACCTGGACAGGTGGAAGACAGAGAGACATACAAATATTGTTGTCATTGTGCTTTACATTCTGATCTGACTCCTAAATCCTGATGTTGGAGCTTCGTATTCCTGTTAGCTACAGTTAGCTGCTGTTAGCTACAGTTAGCTGCTGTTAGCTACAGTTCAATTCAATTTTATTTATATAGCGCCAATTACAGTCAAATTGTCTCAAGACGCTTTCCAGAACCCATATGCCTGAACCCCAGAGCAGCCCTAAGGAGACAGTGGCAGGAAAACACCCTTTTAACAGGGAAAAAAACCTCGAGCAGAACCCGACTCTTTTTGTGGGGGACCCATCTGTTGCTGGCCAGGTGGGTTGAGAGGGACAGAAGAGGTAGAGAGGTAGAGATAGAAGGATAGAGATAAAGGGGTAGAGGTAGAGGGATAGAGGTAGAGAGGTTGGGGGGGGACACAAGGACCATAAAACACACAGTTTGACACATGCATGATAAGGTCCTGGTCAAAGATAAGGCCGAGGTTCCTCACACAGGGATGAGAATTTTCCGCGGATCCGCGGAATTCCGAGTTTTTTTCCGCCGAAAGTATAATTTTTGTGAATCGTGTAAATCCGTTGAGAAAACTGTAGGGGGGTAGGCAAGCAGCCGGCCGACGCGTCGCGAGCCGAGGCTTGTGATGGCCGCCCGCCGTGATGGCCATCCCGCCGCCGACATCTTTCGGCAACGCGCATTGCAAAATCAGATTGCCGCTGTGAAATTCTGAAACTCGGAAATTGCCACCCTTGCAATCTTGCAGTCTGGCTAGCTGATTAGTTTCATCTGGCTTCATAGATAAATACAACTGAGTGTCGTCAGCATAACAATGGAAATTAATACAGTGCTTCCTAATAATATTGTCTAAGGGAAGCATGTATAATGTGAACAGTATTGGTCCTAAGACAGAACCCTGAGGAACTCCATGATTAACCCTAGTATGCTCAGAAGAGTCATTGTTGACATGCACAAACTGGAACCTGTCTGATAAGTAGGATTTAAACCAGTCCAGTGCTGTCCCTTTAATGCCAATACAATGTTCTAGTCGCTGTAATAAAAGTTTGTGGTCGATTGTATCAAATGCTGCACTAAGGTCCAACAAAATAAGTATAGAGACCAGTCCATTATCTGACGCTATGAGAAGGTCATTAGTAACTTTCACCAGAGCTGTTTCTGTGCTATGATGCACTCTGAAGCCTGACTGAAACTCTTCAAACAAGCTATTCCTTTGTAAATGTTCACATAATTGATTTGCAACTGTTCTTTCCAGAATTTTGGAGAGAAATGGGAGGTTGGAAATTGGTCTATAGTTGGCTAAAACATCTGGATCTAGAGTGGGCTTTTTAAGTAAAGGTTTGATTCCAGCAACCTTAAAAGCCTGTGGTACATAGCCTGTTACTAGAGAGAGATTAATCAGATCTAACATTGAGGAATTAATTAAAGGTAAAGCCTCCTTGAACAGTCTAGTTGGGATAGGATCTAAAAGACATGTTGATGGTTTGGATGTAGAAACTATTGAAATTAGTTCAGAGAGATGTATGGGAGTGAAAAATTCTAAATATCCATCTGGTCTTACAGCCAATTCTAAAGCATCTGTACTCCATGATACATCTGTGACATTTGTAGGAAGGGCCAGATTAATTTTTTCTCTAATCGTAATAATTTTATTTGTAAAGAAGCTCATGAAGTCGTTACTGCTCAAAGCTAAAGGAATACAAGGTTCAACAGAGCTCTGACTCTTTGTCAGCCTGGCTACAGTGCTGAAGAGAAACCTGGGGTTGTTCTTGTTTTCCTCTATTAAAGATGAATAATATGTTGTCCTGGCATTACCAAGAGCTTTTTTATAAATTACTAGACTATTTTTCCAAGCTACATAAACTTCCTCTAAATTAGTGGAATACCACTTCCTTTCCAGCTTTCAGGACGCCTGCTTTAAAGTCCACAGCTGGGAATTCTACCAAGGAGCAGGTCCTCTCTGAGATAGAACTTTCTTTTTTACAGGTGCAACACTATCAAGTGTTGTACGCAGTGAGGCTGCAGCATTATTAACAATATAATCCACTTCTGTGGGGGTAAAATTATAATATTTCCCTTCCATTTTATCAGTAAGTGGTGCTGAACTAAATAGAGAGGGTATTATTTCCTTAAATTTAGTCACCGAATTGTCAGACAGACATCTACTGTAATGATATTTATTCTTAACTCCTATACAATCTATTGTTGTAAATTGAAATGTTACCATAAAATGGTCAGAAAGAAGAGGGTTCCGGGGAAATACTGTTAACTGTTTGATTTCTATGCCATAAGTCAGAACGAGGTCAAGGGTGTGATTAAAACTATGAGTTGGTTTATTTACATGTTGAGAAAACCCAATTGAGTCTAATATTGAATTAAAAGCAGTCGTAAGGCTGTCACTGTCCACGTCAACATGAATGTTAAAGTCACCCACAATAATGACTTTATCTGAGCTGAGCACTAAATCAGATAAAAAGTCTGAGAATTGAGATAAAAACTCAGAGTAAGGAGCAGGAGGACGATATACAACAACAAATAAAACTGGTTTCTGAGCTTTTAAATCTGGATGAGAGAGACTGAGAGTAAGATTTTCAAATGAACTGTAACTAGGTTTAGGTCTCTGGTTCATTTTTAAGCTAGAGAGGTAAATTGCTGCCACTCCTCCTCCTCGGCCTGTGATTGGAGGAACATGACAGTTAGTATGACTAGTAGGAGTTGATTCATTTAGACTAACATATTCTTCCTGCTGCAACCAGGTTTCAGTCAAACAGAACAAATCAATCTGGTGATCAGTTATCAAATCATTTACTAACAGAGATTTAGACGAGAGAGATCTAATATTTAACAGACCACATTTAATTGTCCTGTTTCTTCGCTCAGTTGAAATAGTGGTATTAATTTTTATTAGATTTTTATGGTTACTATGTCTTTTGTTTATTTTTGAATTGTTTAATTTATTGAATTTTGGTGGTCAGGGGACAGACACAGTCTCAATAAAGCTAACTGAATTCCTGGAGGGTGACAGCTGAGAGGAAACTGCAGAGAGGTGTGGAAGACTACAACTCTGCATCCTGGTCTGAACTCTGGGTTGTCATGCTTTAGGAGTTCTAATAAAATCAGCCATATTCCTAGAAATGAGAGCTGCACCAGCCAAAGTGGGATGGATGGATGCCGTCTCTCCTAATCAGACCAGGTTTTCCCCAGAAAGAGCTCCAATTGTCTATAAAGCCAACGTCGTTTGCAGTACACCACGTAGACACCCAGCGGCGAAACGACGACATGCGGCTAAACATATCATCGCTGGTCAGATCTGGCAGGGGTCCAGAGAAAACTACGGAGTCCGACATGGTTTAGGCAAAGTTACACACTGATGCCACACTAACTTTGGTGACCTCCGATTGGCGTAACCGGGTGTCATTACCGCCGACATGAATAACAATCTTACTGTATTTACCATTATCTTTATCCAGCAGTTTCAAATTTGCTTCTGTGTCGCCCGCTCTGGCCCCTGGGAGGCAGTTAGCTGCTGTTAGCTACAGTTAGCTGCTGTTAGCTACAGTTAGCTGCTGTTAGCTGCTGTTAACGACAGTTAGCTGCTGTTAGCTACAGTTAGCTGCTGTTAGCTACGGTTAGCTGCTGTTAGCTGCTGTTAACGACAGTTAGCTGCTGTTAGCTACAGTTAGCTACAGTTGGCTGCTCTCTGGTGTTTCTAACTGCTGTGTGTTTACAGGAGGACTCTCCAGGCTCCATCCACTCTGTGTTCATTCTGGCTAACAAGGACTCAGCTGTACGTCTGGACAAACCTGCAGCCACTCAGGTAACCTAACCCTAACACTACACAGGTAACACCTGGAACACCTGAAACAGCTGAAACAGCTGACCATGCTGTTTGTTGCTGTGTGTTTATCTAGATTAATGTGTGTTTGGGGCGGCACAGTGCACCAGTGGTTAGCACTGTTGTCTCACAGCTAGAAGATCCCCGGTTCTCATGCCAGCCTGTTTCTGGTTCTGGTCTTTCTACATAGAGTCTCCATTGTTCTCTCTGCTGGGTTCTCCAGGTTCTCCAGCTTCCTCCCACAGTCCTACAACATGCTGAGGTTAATTGGTGATTCTGAACTGTCCGTAGGTGTGAAAGTTTGTCTCTGTGTAGCTCTGTGATAGACTGTTACCTGTCCAGGTGTCCCCTGCCTTCACCCTCAGTCAGCTGGGATAGACTCCACCCCCATGACCCTGATGAGGATTAAGATGGATGGATGGATGGATGGATGAAAGTGTGTGTGTGTGTGTGTGTGTGTGTGTGTGTGTGTGTGTGTGTGTGTGTGTGTGTGTGTGTGTATTAATGTGTATTTTTGTGTATGTGTGTGTGTGTGTTTGTGTATATTAATGTATATGTGTATGTATGTGTGTGTGTGTATGTGCAGGTGGAGGTGTTAACCTCCCTGAAGTCACTTCAGAAACACGTGGAGCTTCATCAGCTTCCTGCACAGTTTGGAGGATTCCTCAGTTTCAGTCAGAGCAGCTGGATCAGCTTCAGATCAGTCAGTACACACTACACACACACTAAACACACACACACACACTAAACACACACACACACACACACACACACACTAAACACACACACTAAACACACACACACACACACACACACACACACACACACACACACACACACACTACACACACACTAAACACACACACACACACACACACACACACACACACACACTAAACACACACACTAAATACACTAAACACACACACTACACGCACACACTAAACACTCACACTAAACACACACTACACACACACTTAACACACACCCACACCATCTCCACTCAGCTGAAGGCTCTAATCACTATTGTTAGTCCTTAATAACCAGCCTCTAAACTCAGACCTCTGGAGGTTTCAGCTCCTCTCTAGTGTTCTGATTGAGGTTCTACATACATGTTCTGGTGTTTTCATCCTGTGGTCCAGAGAGTGGAGCAGCTCACCTCCCAGTGTGAAGACGTCATCAACCTGCTGCAGAAAACCATCAACATCCTGCAGGCCACACCTCTACCTGCTACTGTACAGGTAACACACACCTCTACCTGCTGCTGTACAGGTAACACACACCTTTACCTGCTGCTGTACAGGTAACACACACCTCTACCTGCTACTGTACAGGTAACACACACCTTTACCTGCTGCTGTACAGGTAACACACACCTTTACCTGCTGCTGTACAGGTAACACACACCTTTACCTGCTGTACAGGTAACACACACCTCTACCTGCTACTGTACAGGTAACACACACCTTTACCTGCTGCTGTACAGGTAACACACACCTCTACCTGCTGCTGTACAGGTAACACACACCTCTACCTGCTGCTGTACAGGTAACACACACCTTTACCTGCTGCTGTACAGGTAACACACACCTCTACCTGCTACTGTACAGGTAACACACACCTTTACCTGCTGTACAGGTAACACACACCTTTACCTGCTGTACAGGTAACACACACCTCTACCTGCTACTGTACAGGTAACACACACCTTTACCTGCTGTACAGGTAACACACACCTTTACCTGCTGCTGTACAGGTAACACACACCTTTACCTGCTGCTGTACAGGTAACACACACCTTTACCTGCTGTACAGGTAACACACACCTCTACCTGCTGCTGTACAGGTAACACACACCTTTACCTGCTGCTGTACAGGTAACACACACCTTTACCTGCTGTACAGGTAACACACACCTCTACCTGCTGCTGTACAGGTAACACACACCTTTACCTGCTGCTGTACAGGTAACACACACCTTTACCTGCTGCTGTACAGGTAACACACACCTTTACCTGCTGTACAGGTAACACACACAGGAATACCTGTTCACTGATCTCTCCGTTTCCCAGGATGCCGATCTGCTGCTGTCCAGGTACAAGTCGGTGATGTGCAGCATCCTGGAGGACGGCCGATTGGTGCAGCTGCAGCAGGAGGGCGGAGCTTCTCTGTTGCGGCTCCGCAGGGAGGAGGGCGGAGTCAGCGCGACGGAGGAGCAGCGGGCGGCGGTGGAGGCGGTGACGTCTCTGTACGACCAGGTGGACGAGCTGCTGCACCACCTGGTGACCCTGTCCAACTCCAGGACCCAGGAGATCACCTTCATCAGGGACTTCAGGAGCCTGGAGCAGGGCTTCAGCCAGGTGGGTCTGGGTCTGGGTCTGGGTCTGGGTCTGGGTCTGGGTCTGGGTCTGGGTCTGGGTCTGGGTCTGGGTCTGGGCGGGGCTTCAGCCAGGTGGGTCTGGGTGGGGCTTCAGCCAGGTGGGTCTGGGTCTGGCTCTGGCTCTGGGTCTGGGTCTGGGTCTGGGTCTGGGTCTGGGTCTGGGTCTGGCTCTGGGTCTGGGTCTGGGTCTGGGTCTGGGTCTGGGTCTGGGTCTGGGTCTGGGTCTGGGCGGGGCTTCAGCCAGGTGGGTCTGGGTCTGGCTCTGGGTCTGGGTCTGGGTCTGGGTCTGGGTCTGGGTCTGGGCGGGGCTTCAGCCAGGTGGGTCTGGGTCTGGGTCTGGGTCTGAGTCTGGGTCTGGGTCTGGGTCTGGGTCTGGGTCTGGGTCTGGGCGGGGCTTCAGCCAGGTGAGTCTGAAGATAGGTGTCCATTGGATCCCTTAATATCCTGCATCCCATTCACTGTCTATGTGAAACACACTGCATGGTGTATGCTGGTTGTGTTTTGTTGTGTTTCAGCCTCAGATGCTTTCAGAAATACTTCTCACTTAAGTTTTTTCATAATAAAAGAGAAAGTTTGCAGCCGAGCCGCCATGTTGGTCCAACGTTTCAACCAGACTGAAGCTAGAGGTCTGTCATGTGACCTCCTAGCGGCCCACTAGTGACCCACTAGTTTACATGGATGTTTACATGAGAAAAACGGATCCAGTGGACATGTAACTTGAGCATGCTCAGCTCATCCAGCAGCTACCTGGGGTTTAAGTGTCTCTACAGCAGGAAGTGTTCATGTGATCATTTTATAAACATCCTGAACCATGACACAACAGACCTGCTCAGGTGGAACAAAGCTGGATGCTGAGATGTTCCAGAACCACTGATCCATCATGTTTATTCTGATCAGTCCAACAACCAACCGATAAATCAGTTTATCTCTAAAATATGTGGAAACAAAATGTTTACTCTGTGTGTGTGTGTGTGTGTGTGTGTGTGTGTGTGTGTGTGTGTGTGTGTGTGTGTGTGTGTGTGTGTGTGTGTGTGTGTGTTCCAGGTGAGGTCGTGGCTGCAGGACGTCGGTGAGGTTCGTCTGAAGGCTCTGGATGAACCTGAAGATTCTCTGGAGCTTCTCATCAGAAAACAGCAGGACTTCAGGGAGTTCTACACAACGGCATATGTACGACACACACACACACACACATAGACACACACACACACACGTCATGTCCGGTGGCACGTGAGGTGTTTCCGCTATGAGATAGCCTCGAACTCTGAGAAAATTATGGTTTAAATTAGAGTTTTTCTACCTTTGTAATTTAAATCCTTCGGAAATAAGATCCGGAACTGTCGATCTTACCGAGCGCCTGAAATTAATGACAACAAGAAGGAGGAATAGGAGAAGACAGCAGATAACAATCTTCGTACCACCCGTAACCGACACACCTGTTTTACCTGCGGCACAGGTGCTGGTAGAAGAGATGGATAGAGATGAAATGTCTGCACTAATCTGCTCGATTACAAGAGAGGAGCTGAAAGAGCATATAAAAGAGCTGCTGCCACAACTGGACTCAATAAAGCTCGACGTCAAACATTGTGTTGGAAAAGTGACTGGTATGGAGACAGCGCTGTCGGGTCAATGGGACCAGATAAATGAACTGGAGGACGAGTGTGGTGAGCTTCAGAATATATGCAGCATGCTTCAGCAAGAAAATAAAGAGCTGAAAGAGAAACGGACAGATTAGAGGGTTACAGCCCAAGATTTAATATCCCACTTTTTGGATTTAACAGGGGAGTAGAAGGGAATAATGCAACGGAATACATGTCTGAACTCCTGAAGGATGTTTTTAAGGGACAGAAGATGCTCCCTTGTCAACCAGACGTGGAAATGGCCCATAGGATTGTGAGTAAAGGCCCTGATCCGAGGCCAATGATTGTTAGACTGCAGCGTTTTTTGGCTAAGGAGTCTATCTTGAAAATAGCAAAAGAAGAGAAAGTCTTAGAATACAAAGGAATGAAACTGAAAATATTTCCCGATTTGACGACAGAAACTGCCAGGAAGAGAGCGCAGTATAACAATATTAAGCAAATTATTCCAGGATGGTCTGATCCGTCCTGCCACTCTCATCCTCACCTTCAATGGAGAGAAGAAGATCTTCCAGGCAGTTACTGAGGCTGAGACATTCTATGAAGCAGAGATTAAACCGTTTCTGTAAATGGACGAATAAACTGAAACTGAATCTGAGGGAAGTAATGGAGGTGGAGATGAACGAAATTTACCGCCATGGAAAAGGAACTGAAATTTGATCTTGATTTTGGACTTGGATTACTCTCATGATTTTGGACTCAGAAGATTTAAGGAGTTGAGTTTAAGGATGAATGATCTGCTGGCTCGTGTGGTAAGAAGTTGAAATAAATTATCCGTCATTCTGTACCCAGACTATGATTGCAGATCTAATATCTGAATGCTGACACTGGGATCATTTCAGTAAATCAGAGTAATCATCGGCATAATTTAAGTAAATATGAATTAAGGTTTGATGTTGCGAGAAAAACAGAAATGTACGTAAGGAAATGAGTCCGCAAATGTCTGAACTTTGATTTAGGATTACTGAATAGGTTCTTGTTTTATGTAACTGAATACTTTAATAGAAATAAAATGGAAATGGAATTATTCAATCCTTGTGTTTCTGAGAAAATATAAAGTTTTTGTTATAAATTAGAGGATTTAGAGACTCTTTATTAATGCACAGTCTGTCTGGCCTGTTGTGGTATTATGAACCAAATTTACCAAAATAAGCTTATAATGGAGTTTGGCACAGTCTCACTGGACAGAGAAGGACACAATGTTTGTGACAGTACTAAGTGTTCCTAACTTTATGTTAATGTGTGTTTGGTGTAAGGGTATGTGTATGTTATGTTGCCCCCAAGTTGAATTTATCAAGATGAGACGGTATGAAATTTATTTTTTGTTTGATGTTACATAAACTACCTAAAAAAGGCCTGAAAATGGCCCACATAAATATATGTAGTATCAGGAACAAATTACATAAAGTGGAAGACATATTATTGTCAAATAATTTTCATATATTAGCTGTCTCTGAAACACATTTAGACGCTACTTTTCAAGATGCATCCTTGATGATATATGGGTATAGTATTTATAGGAAGGATTGGAATGCTTATGGAGGTGGGATTTGTATTTATGTACAGTGAAAATAAGGGTTGATTTAATGCAGTCTGATATTGAAGTTCTGTGGTTGCAAGTCCAGTTGAAACATCTCAAACCTAAACTCATAGGATGTGGCTACAGACCCCCCAGTGCTAACTGTAGATATCTGGATAAAATGTGTGATTTACTGAACTCTGCTTGTAGTACGAATAGTGAATTATATTTCATGGCCGATATGAATGTAGGTTGGAAGTACCTGTCTTGTCCAATGAGAAGGAAACTAACAGATACATGTGCAGTTTCAGGATTATCTCAAGTAATAGATCAGCCAACTAGAAGTAGCTTTAATAATAAGGGAGAAAAAGTGGCAACATGTATTGATCATCTGTAGCTGAACACGCCAGAAGTTTGCTCCAAAGCTTTATCTGTACCTGTAGGATGCAGTGACCATAATTTAATTACAACTGTTAGAAAAACAAAAGAACCAAAGGAAGGCTCTAAAATAATTAAGAAGAGGTCTTTTAAAAATTTTGATCAAGAGAAGTATGTAAGAGATATCTTAAATGCTAAGTTGTCTGACGCATCAAACAAGTGAGACAAGTGAAACTGTTGGGAGTTATTATTGATCATATATTATCTTGGGACAAACAAATACAGAAAATTGTAACTAAAATTGGAAATATTTTATCAGTGATGAGATGCCAAATATCTGACACCACAAACCACTGTACAAGTAATTCAAGCTTTGGTTTTGTCGTACATGAATTACAGTCCAGTAGTTTGGTCCAATGCTTCACTAAGTAGCATCAGAAAACTGCAGCTGGTCCAGAATAAAGCAGCATGTGTTGCTCTTTCCTGTGGAATTAAGGCAAATGTTTCTAAAATGCATGATAGTCTCCACTGGTTAGATGTGAAAATAGATTGCTGTACTTGCTGATGGTGTTCATTAGGAATGTAATCACAACAAAAATGCCAAATGTTTTGTATAATAAATTGTCTTTCAGTACAGAAACACATGATTACTCAACAAGACATGCTGCTGGAAATGGTTTTACCATATCTAAATGTAAGTCAGTTTCTCAGTATACACTAATGCACAGAGCAATGAAAGAATGGAATTCACTCCCCAGTTATGTAACTCAACAGAGGAACATAGTAAACTTTAAAATGAAATGAAAAGATTATTACTTAGCACAAAATTTCCATTATTAATATCCATGGGTTGCTTTGGGGAACAGAAGTAAATAAAATGAAATCGTAAACTTAAATGTAGAGGCTGCAATGTTACAATAGCAAGACAGATTCCAGTTCTACTGTATATATTGTGAATGTAATTAATAGTAAGGATGCAAGGTTCGGCGTTTCATTGTTCCAGAGACTGATATTCATGGGTAGTTCTGAGGTAGATTATTCTTTAATTATAATTCAATGTGGGAGTACTGTGTGTTGTATGCTTTTTGGTTTAGTATGAGTGTGTGTACATGTATGTCTTTTGTATTGTATATGTGTATTCTTGTATGTATTGTTTATATATTCTGTAATTCTGATTCTTATGCATTATGTGTACATGTTGCATTTTGGAATTGTCCCAAATGAAATTATGAAGACCCCAAGAAGAATAGCTGCTGCCTAGCAAAAGCTAATAGGGCACCTTAATAAATCAAAACAAAAACACACACATAGACACACACAGACACACACACATGGACACACACATACACAGACACACACACACAGACACACACACATAGACACACATACACAGACACACAGACACAGACACACACACAGACACAGGTAAAGGTAGATCAGTCATTCTTGTTTTCTCCAGTCTGTTGTTGACTATCCAGTCTAAAGGTGTGTTGCTACCACCTACTGGACAGATGAAGTAGAGCACTGTAGTAATACTTCAACTGGAAAATAAAAGCAGTAATACACACACTCAGTACTACCTGTCTGATACCTGAACTCAGTGACATCACTCAGGTGACTCCTCTGATGACTGGTTTAATTTGTTTACTTTATTCTGTCAAATAAAAATAATTTAAAGGAGCAGAAATTTTAATCAGATAAACTGGAATCATTTTAATCACTTTAATGGAGTTTTAGTGGAGAAAGGAGCTGATCACAGAGACCATGTTAATCTCCTCCTCCTCCTCTTCTTATTCCCCCCCCCAGGACCAGTGTAAACGAGGAGAGGACCTCCTCTCAGGTGTGGACCAGTGGGAGGTTCCATCTGCAGACCTCCAGGTGTATGAGGTCCAGGTTCACTCCTTCTGGGCTCAGCTGCAGGACTTCTCCCAGCGGGTCAGCAGCACTAGACAGAACATCGAGCGGGCCGTGCAGCTGTTCCGCTTCCTGGACCAGGTACCGTACAGAACCACAGACCATCACTGTTACTGTAGAACCCGGACCAGGTACTGTACAGAACCACAGACCATCACTGTTACTGTAGAACCCGGACCAGGTACTGTACAGAACCACAGCCCATCACTGTTACTGTAGAACCCGGACCAGGTACTGTACAGAACCTCAGACCATCACTGTTACTGTAGAACCACAGGCCATCACTGTTACTGCAGAACCACAGACCAGGTACTGTACAGAACCTCAGACCATCACTGTTACTGTAGAACCACAGACCAGGTACTGTACAGAACCACAGACCATCACTGTTACTGTAGAACCACAGACCAGGTACTGTACAGAACCACAGACCATCACTGTTACTGTAGAACCCGGACCAGGTACTGTACAGAACCACAGACCATCACTGTTACTGCAGAACCACAGACCAGGTACTGTACAGAACCTCAGACCATCACTGTTACTGTAGAACCACAGACCAGGTACTGTACAGAACCACAGACCATCACTGTTACTGTAGAACCACAGACCAGGTACTGTACAGAACCACAGACCATCACTGTTACTGTAGAACCACAGACCAGGTACTGTACAGAACCACAGACCATCACTGTTACTGCAGAACCACAGACCAGGTACTGTACAGAACCTCAGACCATCACTGTTACTGTAGAACCACAGACCAGGTACTGTACAGAACCACAGACTAGGTACCGTACAGAACCACAGACCATCACTGTTACTGTAGAACCACAGACCAGGTACTGTACAGAACCACAGACCAGGTACCGTACAGAACCACAGTCCATCACTGTTACTGTAGAACCCGGACCAGGTACTGTACAGAACCACAGACCATCACTGTTACTGTAGAACCACAGACCAGGTACTGTACAGAACCACAGACCATCACTGTTACTGTAGAACTACAGACCACGTACTGTACAGAACCACAGACCATCACTGCTACTGTAGAACCACAGACCAGGTACTGTACAGAACCACAGACCAGGTACCGTACAGAACCACAGACCATCACTGTTACTGTAGAACCACAGACCAGGTACTGTACAGAACCACAGACCATCACTGCTACTGTAGAACCACAGACCAGGTACTGTACAGAACCACAGACCAGGTACCGTACAGAACCACAGACCATCACTGTTACTGTAGAACCACAGACCAGGTACTGTACAGAACCACAGACCATCACTGTTACTGTAGAACCACAGACCAGGTACTGTACAGAACCACAGACCATCACTGCTACTGTAGAACCACAGACCAGGTACTGTACAGAACCACAGACCAGGTACCGTACAGAACCACAGACCATCACTGTTACTGTAGAACCCGGACCAGGTACTGTCCAGAACCACAGACCATCACTGTTACTGTAGAACCACAGACCAGGTACTGTACAGAACCACAGACCATCACTGTTACTGTAGAACCCGGACCAGGTACTGTACAGAACCACAGACCATCACTGTTACTGTAGAACCATGGACCAGGTACCGTACAGAACCTGTCTGTCAGTGGAACCATGGACTAGGTACCGTACAGAACCTCAGACCATCTCTGTTACTGTAGAACCACGGACCAGGTACCGTACAGAACCTGTCTGTCAGTGGAACCACGGACCAGGTACCGTACAGAACCACAGACCATCACTGTTACTGCAGAACCACGGACCAGGTACTGTACAGAACCACAGACCATCACTGTTACTGTAGAACCACGGACCAGGTACCGTACAGAACCACAGACCATCACTGTTACTGTAGAACCCGGACCAGGTACTGTACAGAACCTCAGACCATCACTGTTACTGTAGAACCACGGACCAGGTACTGTACAGAACCTCAGACCATCACTGTTACTGTAGAACCATGGACCAGGTACCGTACAGAACCACAGACCAGGTACTGTACAGAACCTCAGACCATCACTGTTACTGTAGAACCATGGACCAGGTACCGTACAGAACCTCAGACCATCACTGTTACTGTAGAACCACGGACCAGGTACCGTACAGAACCTCAGACCATCACTGTTACTGTAGAACCACGGACCAGGTACTGTACAGAACCTGTCTGTCAGTGGAACCATGGACTAGGTACCGTACAGAACCTCAGACCATCTCTGTTACTGTAGAACCACGGACCAGGTACCGTACAGAACCTGTCTGTCAGTGGAACCACGGACCAGGTACCGTACAGAACCACAGACCATCACTGTTACTGTAGAACCCGGACCAGGTACTGTACAGAACCAAAGACCATCACTGTTACTGCAGAACCACGGACCAGGTACTGTACAGAACCACAGACCATCACTGTTACTGTAGAACCACGGACCAGGTACCGTACAGAACCACAGACCATCACTGTTACTGTAGAACCCGGACCAGGTACCGTACAGAACCACAGACCAGGTACTGTACAGAACCTCAGACCATCACTGTTACTGTAGAACCACGGACCAGGTACTGTACAGAACCTCAGACCATCACTGTTACTGTAGAACCATGGACCAGGTACCGTACAGAACCTCAGACCATCACTGTTACTGTAGAACCACTGACCAGGTACCGTACAGAACCACAGACCAGGTACCGTACAGAACCACAGACCAGGTACCGTACAGAACCTCAGACCATCACTGTTACTGTAGAACCACGGACCAGGTACTGTACAGAACCTGTCTGTCAGTGGAACCATGGACTAGGTACCGTACAGAACCTCAGACCATCTCTGTTACTGTAGAACCCGGACCAGGTACTGTACAGAACCTCAGACCATCACTGTTACTGTAGAACCACGGACCAGGTACTGTACAGAACCTCAGACCATCACTGTTACTGTAGAACCATGGACCAGGTACCGTACAGAACCACAGACCAGGTACTGTACAGAACCTCAGACCATCACTGTTACTGTAGAACCATGGACCAGGTACCGTACAGAACCTCAGACCATCACTGTTACTGTAGAACCACGGACCAGGTACCGTACAGAACCTCAGACCATCACTGTTACTGTAGAACCACGGACCAGGTACTGTACAGAACCTGTCTGTCAGTGGAACCATGGACTAGGTACCGTACAGAACCTCAGACCATCTCTGTTACTGTAGAACCACGGACCAGGTACCGTACAGAACCTGTCTGTCAGTGGAACCACGGACCAGGTACCGTACAGAACCACAGACCATCACTGTTACTGTAGAACCCGGACCAGGTACTGTACAGAACCAAAGACCATCACTGTTACTGCAGAACCACGGACCAGGTACTGTACAGAACCACAGACCATCACTGTTACTGTAGAACCACGGACCAGGTACCGTACAGAACCACAGACCATCACTGTTACTGTAGAACCCGGACCAGGTACCGTACAGAACCACAGACCAGGTACTGTACAGAACCTCAGACCATCACTGTTACTGTAGAACCACGGACCAGGTACTGTACAGAACCTCAGACCATCACTGTTACTGTAGAACCATGGACCAGGTACCGTACAGAACCTCAGACCATCACTGTTACTGTAGAACCACTGACCAGGTACCGTACAGAACCACAGACCAGGTACCGTACAGAACCACAGACCAGGTACCGTACAGAACCTCAGACCATCACTGTTACTGTAGAACCACGGACCAGGTACTGTACAGAACCTGTCTGTCAGTGGAACCATGGACTAGGTACCGTACAGAACCTCAGACCATCTCTGTTACTGTAGAACCAGAACCAGCTGGTTCTGAGGAGAACTTCTAGCTGATCTACAGTGAAGTTTGTCTGATCGCTGTTTAAACCATTTGTGGTTTATGGGTTCCTGCTTCATCAGGTTTTACGTTTTAAAGCATCACAGAGCCAGAACCATCAGATTGTTCCCTTCAGGTTCTGTTGCTCTGTTCTGGTCTCTGACGGGGTTGTCATGGTGACATTTATAACCTCATTGGATCCTTGTGGTTCTGGTGGATCTGGACCGACCCCAGCTGGTCTGTTGGTTTCAGTGAGTGAGCATCAATGATGTGTGAAGATCTATCTGAAGGCAGCTGTTGTTCCTCAGAGGCTCTGGAAGGGAGGTTCTATCAGGACTGGTGAGTGAACTGGACCCTTTAGAGGGGTTCTGGGTCTGGGTGTGTCGGTTCTGTAGCAGGAACCGGTCTGTTTTCTGATCAAACGGATCAAAAACCTGAACATTAATGTAAAATCACAGATATGAACACCATAGAAGCTGGAAACCAGAGGATCAGTAACTCCATTAGAAACACACAGCCATCAGTAACCTGAATATTTACACAGAACTGTAAGAATCCTGAATATAGATTCAATTCAATTCAATTTTCTTGAGATGTGTCCCATAACTGGATACTGGAGGGTTAGGGTTACCTCTGGGATCACCTGCTGCCTCCTGATTGGTCGATTCTGCAGGTAGTAATAAAATGTTTTATTATTAACATGTCGACCTGCTGACGACGTGAAATGTTTCTGCTGCAGGACGACAACAGAGAGTGATCACACACACACATTACACACACGCACACACAGACACACTGAGTGTGTAGTCCAGGTATCACTCCAGTGCCAAGTTTTCCCTCCGTCCTCTTTTCACTGGTTTCTTTCACCACAAAGTCTTTGTCGCCGTGGTTACCCCCCTGAGGGACCGCCCATCTGCCTTTCAGACTCTGAATGAGGAGGGGGTGTGTGTGTGTGTGTCTGTGTGTGTCTGTGTGTGGTCAGGATGCCGCTCTTTACTCGCCTCAGTCAGTCTGCAGAGCTTCAACCGAACACATCGAGGTACGATTCACACTTTATACTCACTTTACACAGTCTTTACACACACAGACACGCACCGCTGAGTCGAGTTGTGTGTAGTTTTGTCACAGTTTGTGTATCTGTGTGTTTTCTGTTGCAGTTATTCAGTAGTTTGGTGCTAAATGGCTTCAGTTTAACTGCAGTGACTCTTACTGTTAGTGGCTCTCCCTCTCTTTGTGTGTGTGTGTGTGTGTGTGTGTGTGTGTGTGTGTGTGTGTGTGTGTGTGTGTGTGTGTGTGTGTGTGGCAGAAAGTTATCAGGATTTATTGGAGCTAACAGATGCTAGCTGCTGCAGTGCTTGGATGTTTCTTGTTGTTTTTTTGAACAGACTCTGGTGTTTAAACTCTGATTCTCTGACCAGACACGCTGCTGCAGTGATTTGGATGTTCCGTCTTGTTGTGGTTGTTTTTTTGAACAGTCTGATGTTTACACTCCTATTTCTCTGACCAGACATGCTGCTGCAGCTCTGCATTCACATTTCCACCATATTCTGCCTGTTTTCTGCTTCCATTCATGTATTTTACCAAAATTCAGCCTCTGGAGTTTTACAGTGAAGGATTTTAGACAAAAGCTGGAGCTCATCATCACTTTTCATTCCTGAATAATCACATTTGTCTGAAACGGAGCTGAAACTAAGGATTTAAAAACAAACTCCACATAAGAAGCAGCTCCACTGTTTAGTCATGAATTTAAAATGTTCCTTCAGTGAAACCAGCTACTGGAGAAAGTTTAAAATCCTAGAATGACTGTCAGCTGATCTCAGGATGAAGTTCAGGATGAGTCGATCAGTTTGTAGAAGATGTTGATGACGTGATGTTTACCTTCAGTTTACTGTCAGAGAGGAGTTGTTGGAAACCAACTGGAACAAACTTTAAAATGCTCATTAAAACACTTAATAGTTTATTTCCTGTCGATTGATGCATCAGTTAATTGATTCATCGTTTATCAGGAGCAGAGTTTGGCCTAAAAGTCTCCATCGGTTGTTGGTTCTGATCCATTTATCATCCAGTTGTAGATGTTAGAACTAATTCAAATGGTCGAATGTTTTCTGTTGTCAGTTTGTGACACCTGGATGGATTTGAACTGATCTGGTGTCAGTTTCTACCAGAACTCAGATGTGTTTCTCCTCCTAAATGTCATGGTTCTATCTGCTGGAGTGATGAAGTTCTGAGGCTCAGAAATGATGGAAAAAGTCCATTAAAAAGTGATAAATCTGGATCCACCTCTATGGACTTCAAGGACTTGGAACTCTGGAAATATGAAGGTAGAACTCTGATCATTAATGAAGCTACTGGAGATGAAGAATCAGATGCTCTGAGGTTTGGGAGGAACCTGGTTCAGTTTTGGTTGTTGGTCAGTTTGTTTATTGTAAACAGTGATGATGTTCTGCAGCTTGTTCTCTTCAGCTCCAGTTTTAAACTCTGTGTCAGAGATGAAGAAGCTCAGAGTGACTCAGTGTTTGAAGCTTCAGTCCTTTCATCTTCTCTGTGGTTCACAGTCTGGAGTCCTGCAGAGTTTCTGTCCACAAACCACCGAGTCTCCATCCTGCACAGCAACACCGTGGTATTCACCCAGTCCTGCTCCCGGTCCTGCTCCTGGTTTTCATTCCTTCTCCTCTGTAGTGGGTCAGTCTGAGTCACTCCAGTGAACTGTTCTTCTTCCAGAGTCACTGGTCTGTAATGTGGGACATGTATGAAACCATTCAGTCATTCTGATCAGACTATTCTGCTCTCACCACATTTCATCCCTGCTGCTTTTATTTCTGGAGATACTGAACCTGCAACACCGAGAACATTCAGAGTTCTAGGAGTCACAGTTCCAGGTCTTTGAAGTCCATAGAGGTGGGTCCAGATTTATCACTTTTTAATGGACTTTTTCCATCATTTCTGATCCTCAGAACTTCATCAGTCCAGTAGATAGAACCATGACATTCAGGAGGAGAAACTCATCTGAGTTCTGGTAGAAACTGACACTAAAATAGTGAAAAGAGCTGGAAAATTACCACAAAAAGACACAAAATCATCCCCAAAAGACCCAAAACTACCTTGAAAAGTTCAACGATGCAGGTGAAAAACAGAAAGAAAGAAACAGGTGAAATTGCAACAGAACTCAACTTTGGCTCAAAGAAGTTGCAAAATTTACCCCAAAAGAGCCAAAATTACCCTGAAACGTTCCAATATGCCAGCAAAAAAATGGGAAATCACCACAAAAGTGACCAAATGTACCATGAAAAGGACCAGAACTACTACAAAACAGGTGAAATTGTGACAGAAAACTCCAATTTGGCACAAAAAAATCAACCAAATAGGACTAAAGTTCCCACCAGAACCTCCCCAGAACATCTGGTTCTTCATCTCCAGTAACTTTATCAATGATCAGAGTTCTACCTTCAGACTGGAAATATTTCCAGAGTTCCAGGTCCTTCAAGTCCATAGAGGAGAACGTCCCCTGGAGAAAGTTCTAGAGTAGACCTACCGACAAGTGGACAGTTGTCGGTAGGTCTACTCTAGAACTTTCTCCAGTTGTCGGTAGGTCTACTCTAGAACTTTCTCCAGTTGTCGGTAGGTCTACTCTAGAACTTTCTCCAGTTGGACGTAGGTCTACTCTAGAACTTTCTCCAGTTGGACGTAGGTCTACTCTAGAACTTTCTCCAGTTGGATGTAGGTCTACTCTAGAACTTGCTCCAGTTGGACGTAGGTCTACTCTAGAACTTGCTCCACAGGACATTCTCCTTTGAAGTCCATAGAAGTGGGTCCAGATTTATTATTTTTTAATGGAAGTTTTCCTTTGGAGGCTCCAGATTATCATGTAGATGTTCTTTCCAAACGGATGAACTCTAGTTTATCCAGTCAGTCCAGTGAGCAGCGGACTCAGTCATATAAACTCTCTTCAGAGCAGATCTGAGCTGTTCTGTCACCTGGTTCTGGTCTGACAGGTGAGCCAGGATCTGAGTAAATATGACCTTTAAAGTAAAGTGGAACCATCACGTCACTCGTGATGCCTTTAAGGACTGTTGGAAAGTTGAAAATCCAGTGATTCCTTCTGTTTTTACAGTTTGTTGCTGATTGTTAAAGATAACCTTCCTGTCAGCCCCAGCAGAGGGTCTCAGAGTTTCTGTCCAGCTGATCTCAGGTCAGCTGAATGTGTGTCAGAGGGTCTTAGACCAGGAGTGTCCAACATGCGGCCCGTGGGCCTAAAGCAGTCCTCCAGAGGGTCCAATCCGGTCCTCAAAGTGTAAAAATTCCAGAGAAGACATTAACTGCAGATTGTAAATTAGTAAAACTATAAATTTAAAATCATTTCTAGACCATGACAAGTTGTTTGGATCAGAAAGTAAAATACTAGATTGTTCATTGTTCTGTTGTCATTTTGTGTCTCATTTTTGTCATATTTTCCTTTTTTTTGCTATTTTTTTGTCTGACTTCTGTCATTTGTGTCACGTTTTTGTCGTTTTGTGTCTCATTTTTGCCTCACTTGTGTTTTTCATCTTATTGTTGTCATTTTGCTTTGTCGTTTTGTTTCTCGCTTTTGTCATTTTTGTCTCGTTTGTGTCATTTGTCCATTTTACTTGTTGCTTTGTAGCTTTTTTTGTCAAATTTTTGGTCTCTTTTTTGTTCTTTTACGTCGTCTGTCTCATTTTTTGTCTTTTTGTGTTGCATTTTTGTAATATTTTGTCGTTTCTGTTGTTTTTTGTCAAATATTTTATCATTCAGTTCCAGATGACTAAATGTTGTGTTTCTTTGTTGACACTCTGTGATCTGGAAGTTGTAATGTGGAAATGAGAAACTGAGGATGAATGTTGAGGAAACTGAATTTATTTTTCTTTATAAATTTCAGGTTGTTCATGATGTTTAGTGAAAAGATAATTCCTTAAATGTGAACATTTTCAGAATGTACTTTTTTGAACTTAAAGGAACCATTAGGAGTTGTGGTTATTTATAGGTTTTTATGCTGTGGTTTTACTGGTCCACTGGAGATCAGACTGGGCTGGATGTGGAACCTGGACTGAGATGGGTTTGACTCTCCAGTTTCAGTGTTTCTGTCCGGCTGCTCCCAGTTCAGCTGAATGTGTGTCAGAGGGTCTCAGAGCTTCTAACCGGCTGATTTGAGATCAGGCTGAATGTGTGTCGGGTTGTGGGAAGCGAGCGGCTGCAGCCTTCAGGACTCATCAGCAGCTCATCGGTCTGAGGAGCGCTGACCCAGCAGACCCAGATGGATCCAGTCTCATGTATTGTTGTGGACAGTTCCTGTCTTCAGACCTCAGAGAGACTCTCAGACTTCACAGCCTGCAGCCAAACAGTTCCACCCTGTCAGGACTCATTTAATAGCGTCTGTCTGCTCTCAGGACTTAATGAGACTCAAAGCGGACCCTCCCTGATAAACAGCCTCACCGTCAGGTCCCTCCTCCGTCCCAAAGGGGATGTTGTCACGTTTAAAGTCACATTTATTCATGTTGAACACACTTAGAAACACCCAGAGTAGAAGCAGAGAACATGCTAACAGTGAGCCTGTCATTCATTACTGGGCTCCTTCATGAATGAATTAATAATTATTCTGTTATTGGTTGCAGTGGCTGAACATCAGATACCATGATTCTCTGTTTACTGATCGACCGATCATTGATTGGATCAATAACAGTCTGTCTGCTGTTCTTGTTTTCTTTCTCTGTTCTTCTCTCTGTTCCCACTCAGGTCCAGATCTTAAAGCTTTATTTTTTGTTGTTTCCAGACTCCGTTTAATCTACGGCTGCCTGCTAGCTTAGCTGCTAGCCGTTAGCCTAGCTGACATCCTGATTGGTGGAGATGTTTGTGCTTCTTGTTCACTTTCTGCAAGTTGTTAAAATTGATCTTACTTTAGCAACATGTTACGGTGGTACAGCTAGCATTAGCTGCTAACAGCTAACCTCTCAGTGTTAGCATTAGCCTAGCATTAGCTTAGCATTTACCTAGCACCTGCAGCAGAATTGGTTCCTGCTAAATAACAAAATTCATCTAAAATATTCTACAGAACTTAGTTTTGGGTCCTAAATAAGAAGTTAATGAACTGTGAACAGAAGCTACAGCAGAGGACAGTCGGACCAGTAGGTCTGGACTGGTTCTACTGGTTTGGTTCTGTGACCATTCAGGTGTTTCTGCTGCAGGATGACGCAGGTTTCCCTGAACTCTGAGAACCTGTTCAGTCTTGTCCTGCTGTCAGAGATGAATGGAGTGTTGGAGGTGGATGCAGCGTCTCAGTTTTTTGTCTTGTTTCTTGTTTTGTGTCTCATTTTAGGTCCTGTTTTTGTCATTTTGTGTTTCGTTTTGTGTCATTTTTGTCGTTTTCTGTCATTTTGTGTCATGTTTTTATCATTTCCTGTCTTGGATTAGGATGTTTATCTTTGACCTATCTCAGGTTGTTTACACCACGTACTGTGTGATGTTCCACATTCTCACTGCAGATATTTACTCTAATAGTATATTTTACTGAATGAAACCCTGGCTTAGCTGCACTTCCTGTTTATCTGCCCGGTAACTCCAGCTGTTTTATCTCTCATCCTGCTTTAAAGGATTTCTAGCTGTCAGGGTTCATACACCAAATTACACTCCTGATGGTTAAACCTCTTTATTCTGATTCAGTCCACCTTAAAACCTGAACCTCCCTCTGGTTGGTTCATGTATGTGAAATATAAACTGTTCATCAAAGCGCCACCTGCTGGTCACTCCGTGTTACTGCAGCAGGACTGAACCGTGTGTGTGTGTGTGTTTGTGTTTGTGTGTGTGGGGGGGGCAGTGTGTTCAGAAGGAGCTAGAGACTCCTTCAGTCCATCAGTAGAAGCAGGAGGCCTCCAGTCTTTCATCTACTGTCTCCTCCCCCACCAGACCTGAACAAAGAGGAGGTCGGTGCTCGGCTCCTTTATGGCGCCTGCAGACACACACATGAACACACATGAACACACTTCAAAGCTCTGTCTACAACCTCAGAGTGACGTTTTTGTGTTTCTGTGTTATTTGAACAACCTGCAGGTTGTCTTCAGCTCTGCAGTGCCTCCTGGTGGTTTGAATCCTAGGAGGAACCAACTGGAGGTTCTGGAAGACGTTTCTAGAAACGAACTTCCAGTTGGTTTTCTCCTGAAGCTCCTACCATCTCCTCATCCTGTAGATGTTTTTCTATCTCCAGACTTTTCCTCTCTACACTGTTCATCATCTGTAGAAGATGTTTCACCATGCTGGATGGATCTTTTTCTATTCTTGTTGTTTTGTGTCTTGCTTTTAGTCATTTTAGGTTTTGTTTTTGTCATTTTGTGTCTTTACTTCGCATTTTGTGTCACGTTTTTGTCGTTTTGTGTCTCATTTTTGTCATTTTGTGTCTTTTCTTCGCATTTTGTGTCTTTTTTTGTCATTTTGTCTCATTTTAGTCATTTTGTGTCTTTACTTCGCATTTTGTGTCGCGTTTTTGTTTTTTTGTGTCTCATTTTTGTCATTTTGTGTCCTTTTCTGGTCTTCTTGTCTCCTCATCCTGTAGATGTTTTCTGTCTCCATGTTTCCTCTCTACTCTGCTCATCATCTGTAGAAGTTCCTCCATGCTGGATGGATCTCCAACAACCTGCTCCTCTGTTTCTGCTGAGTTTATTTTAGTCTCTCTGAGGAAACACTGCCTGCAGTTCAACCTGAAACTCTGAATGTTTCCCTGCTGGTCTCTGTTTAATGTGAATGTTTATTTTTTGGTGAATTATTAAGTAGAACATGTAGGATAAGGTGATTTTCCCAATGTTATGTTCAGGTTTGGTTCATATTTCTGGTGGACCTGAACATGACAGCTGATTATTTCAGACCATCTGAGAACTAAAAATCTGTTTCTTTCTGTTTTTCCAGTTTCAGACTAATGCTGTCATTTCATGGGTTTTCTTTAGTTGACCTTTAGAGGTTTAAATATCCGTCGTTATCAACGTGATCATTTCTGTTTTACATTCCTCATTTATTTTCTATCCACCATGACGTTAATGAAACAGTGAGTGTAGTTAATGACTTCCTGCCTGTAGAAACCAGACGTCACTCTGATGCAGTTTAATGGTCACTTCCTGTCAGTACAGAGAGGCCACGCCCCCTGACATCATGTGACCTCTGTCCTTGCAGGCCTATGGCTGGGCGTTGGAGGGTATGCGTCACCTAGCTGGGATCAGCATGGAGGACTGCACGCTGCCAGACAAATGCCAGGCTGTGATTGGCTGCCTGGAGGACTACCACCGCCAGCACCCACCAATCCCAGATGGCCGCTTCCAGGAGATGAAGGCGGCGGCGGGGGAGCTGCGGGGCGAGAGGGGCCTCCGCCAGTGGAGCTTCGCCTGGTCCAAGTGTCAGGAGACCAAGAAGATGTTCGACAGGAAGATGGAGACGGCGCTCAGGACTCGAGACTCCGCCCACTGCCGCCGCTCTGACTCCGCCCTCAGCTGGAGTTCTGCCTCCTCCAGGAAGAGTCTGTCAGGACTGTGGGGGGTCCGAGAGACCTCCTCATCCTCCTCCTGCCCCCCCAAGGAGGACACAGACTCATCTTCACCTCATCGTAGCTCCGCCTCCCTGCTACCTGTCTCCTCCTCACCTCGTAGCTCCGCCTCCCCTCCCACCCCCCAGCACACGCCCCTCCTGCAGCGTCTGTTCCGCAGCTCCTCCTCCTCCGAGGAGTCGTCTGAGCGGGTGGAGGTCTGCTCCTCCAGCCCCAGCCTCCCTCGCCTCGCCTCCTCGTCCTCCATCCTGTCCTCCTGTCGGCGGCAGCAGCTGAGGAAGACGCAGAGCTTCGACTGCCCCTCCACCCCTGAGGCGCCGCGCTACGGCCCGTGTCCTCGCGCCCTCAGCGAGCCGGTGCGCCGAGGAAATACTGGCGTGTTCATCCGCGGCCTGGAGGTGAGCAGCACCGAGGCGGCCGACCACACGCTGTGCCCCAGGACGGCTGCTCACGGCTGGGCAGGAACAGGACCGAGGAGCCCCGGGATGCCTGGAACCCCCAGAACCCCCGGGAGCCCCGTGGACCCACGACCCAGAGGAAGGTGGGGAACTAGGAGGGGGTTCACCAGAGGGAGCTTTATTCTATAATATATAAAACTAGAAAATCTCCAACTGACCTCATCCTGGTTCTAAGTCTGCTGGAGGTGACAAATCAGAGCTAAAAATTAGAATCATTCAGAACCTTCTCTGTAGAAAATAGTGAAAAATGTGCATCTGAGTTTCTTCAAACGTCTGTTTTAGTCCAGAGATCTTCAGTTTACTGTCAGAGGAAAGAAACCAGAAAATATTCACATTTAGATGTTTTGTTAAGAAACAACTCAAACTGATTATCAGAAGAATAATTTAATAGTTGGTAACTGATCAGTTAATTGTCTGTGTTCAGCAGCAGTCTCAGCTAATTAATCAGTTAGCCTTTATTTGTCACATATACATTACAGCACTGTGAAATGTTGCTTTCTGCAAATCCCCCATTCAGGGTCAGCCGTGGTACAGCGCCTCTGGAGCAGGAAGGGTTAAGGGCCTTGCTCAAGGGCCTGACGTAGGGGTTTGAACCTCTGACCTTCAGATCAGTAGTCCAGAGACTTAACCGTTGCGCCACCACTGCCCCAGCTAGGCTAGCATGTAGCAATGAAGCTAATCTGGAGTGTTTATATGAAACCAGAGTCCTGGAAGCACAACATTCACCGTATGTCGTCCTGTTTTATTTTTGTTTGTGTTGTGTTGTTTTACTGTTGTGTTGTGTTGTTTTATTGTCATGTTGTCTTGTTTTATTTTTGTTTGTGTCGTGTTTTATTGTTGTGTTGTTTTGTTTTACTGCTGTTTGTGTTGTTGTGTTGTCATGTTGTGTTGCTGCAGTAAGCTGCGTCACATCGTGGAGGAGATGGTGACCACGGAGCGTGACTACGTGCACTCTCTGCGCTACATCATCCACCACTACTTCCCTGAGATGGACCGGACCGACCTTCCTCAGGACCTCAGGGGGAAACGATCCGTGGTCTTCGGGAACCTGGAGAAGCTGCTGGACTTCCACAGCCAGTTCTTCCTCAGAGAGCTGGAGGCCTGCTGGAAGCACCCACTGAGGGTCCCTCACTGCTTCCTCAGACATGTACGACACACACAACACACTAACACACAGTAACACACAACAACACACACACTAACACACACAGACACACAATAACACAGCAACACAAGTTTACAGCAACCATTAAATGTGTTTCTGTCTTATCCTCAGATGTTTGGATGTTCAGCTCAGTTTTAGTCTCCATCTGATTCATTTCTACACCACAGTTAAACTCTATACCTGTGTCCAGATGTTATTCCTGTTCTGGTCCAGATGTTGGTTCTGTTCTGACTGTGTTTTTCTGTTTACAGCAGGAACAGTTCAATCTTTATGCTCTGTACAGCAAGAACAAGCCGAAGTCTGACGCTCTGCTGGCCCATCATGGACTCTCCTTCTTCAGGGTGAGAACCAGAATTGACCTTCTGTCTCACCTGTGTCTCACCTGTATCTCACCTGTATTTCATCCTGTATGTCTCACCTGTAATCTCACCTGTATTTCACCTGTATTTCACCTGAATCTCACCTGTATTTCACCTGTATTTCACCTGAATCTCACCTGTATCTCACCTGTATTTCATCTGTGTCTCACCTGTATTTCACCTGAATCTCACCTGTATTTCACCTGTATTTCACCTGAATCTCACCTGTATTTCACCTGTATTTCACCTGAATCTCACCTGTATTTCACCTGTATTTCACCTGAATCTCACCTGTATTTCACCTGTATTTCATCTGTCTCTCCTGTATCTCATCCGAATCTCACCTGTAACTCACCTGTATTTCATCTGTCTCTCTCCTGTATCTCACCTGTATTTCTCCTGCATCTCTCCTGTATCTCACCTGTGTCTCCCCTCTCCCTCCCCTCTTCTTCCCCCTGCAGAGGAAGCAGCTGGAGCTGGGTGATAAGATGGACCTGTCCTCCTACCTGCTGAAGCCCATCCAGAGGATGAGTAAATATGCTCTGCTGCTGTCTGACCTCATGAAGGAGGTGGGTGTGGCTCAGGAGGCGGAGCTTATCGCCCTGCAAGCCGCCAACAACATGGTCAAGTTCCAGCTTCGCCACGGCAACGACCTACTGGCCATGGACGCCATCCAAGACTGTGACGTGAGTAGGGCTGCAACTAACGATGAATCGATGAATCGTCTGAGCACGATGCATCATCCAAAGCCGAGTGAGCGCGCCATGCAACAGAAATCACCGTCCGAGCAGAGCGCAGAACACGGACAGACATCCGCGCTGCATTGTACACACATAGGCACGATACAGCGTGGATGTCCGCACGTATCGTGCTCAGACGATTCATCGTTAGTTGCAGCCCTAGATGTGAGTTTATTAGCTTCAGACTCGGTGAGATGGTCGCTCAGATGTTCATCATGCAGAAACTCCTAAATCTGGTTCAGGTTCTGAGTTAAAACTTTAATGCAGGTCGACTCCAGAGATGTTTCTGAACCGACAGTCAGCATCTTTATTAATCAGTAATAACTAGATGAAGTCTAGTGGACATCGGGTGTTTCTAGTCATGGTCAGTTTGGTTTCATCAGCTCCTCAGTAGTTTGACTCTCTGGTAGAAGGTAAGAACATCGATCAGATAAGATAAGATAAGATAATCCTTTATTACTCCCCATGTCAGGGGAAATTTTCCATGTTACAGCAGCAGCAATATACAGTAAAGATAATAATTAAAATAACAATAATATATACAATATATACAAGAATGAAGGATGAGAATGAATAAATAGAGTATTAATAACTATAAATAAATGACATCAGCAAAAAGTGGCTTGTGTAATAAATGTGAAAGTGCAGCAAATGCCAGCAGTGCAAGGAATTGTGCAGATTCAACCAAGGTTTAGGCTGATATGATAAAGTCCGGTTTATGTTAACATCAGCCAGTGATGCTGATGTTGTAAAGTGTTACAGCAGATGGAATGAAGGACCTGCGATAGCGCTCCTTCTTGCAGGGTGGATGTCTCAGTCTGCTGCTGAAGGAGCTGCTTAAAGACTCCACAGATCATGTTTTCTTCATGACAGGAAACAACCTCAGAGCAGAAAACTACAAACTGGAAAGTAAAGTTTCCAGATGATTAGTGTTTCTGGTGGATTAACCGTTTGATCAGTGATGTTCAGCAGGAGGAACATCTGATCAGGTTGATCTTCTGCTGGTCCTCTGCAGGTGAACCTGAAGGAACAGGGTCAGCTGATCCGGCAGGACGAGTTCACGGTCTGCAGCGGCAGGAGGAAATGTCAACGCCACATCTTCCTGTTCGAGGAGCTCGTACTCTTCAGCAAACCCAAGAAGATGGAGGGAGGCCTGGACGTGTTCATCTACAAACACTCCTTCAAGGTGAGAACAGCCGCCGGGTCCAGACAGGTTCTGCTTAGAGCCGCTTCTGACATTTAAATGTCGCCTTCAGACGGCCGACGTGGGTCTGACGGAGTCCACGGGGGACAGCGGGCTGAGGTTTGAGATCTGGTTCAGGAGGAGGACGTCCAAGAACCAGACCTTCATCCTGCAGGCATCTTCAGCAGACGTGAAGCTGGCGTGGACCAGCGACATCGCCAGGATCCTCTGGACCCAGGCCACCAGGAACAAAGGTACCGACCCGTAGACGGAGTTTAGAGCTGCAGCGCCGCTCAGAAGCTCACCGTGTGTTTGCGTCCACAGAGATGCGTCTGAAGGAGATGGTGTCCATGGGCGTTGGGAACAAACCCTTCCTGGACATCCAGCCGAGCGACGCCGCCATCAGCGACCGAGCGGTTCACTACATCATGAAGAGCAGAGGTCCGTTCACGTACCGGGTCACACTGGACCACAACCTGCTCGTTATATCCTCCCATGACAAGCTGAATTATACAATACAAGCTAAACACTCAGATCAGAACAGGGAAATCCACTAAATCTGACCAAATTTCCTCCAGAACCTCCTCAGAACCTCTTAAGAATCATCTGGTTCTTCAGCTCCAGTAACTTTATTAATGATCAGAGTTCTACCTTCAGACTGAGAATATTTCCAGAGTTCCAGGTCCTTGAAGTCCATAGAGGAGAACGTCCCCTGGAGAAAGTTCTAGAGTAGACCTACTGACTACTGTACAGTTGTTAGTAGAGCTACTCTAGAACTTTCTCCAGGTGTCGGTAGGTCTACTCTAGAACTTTCTCCAGTTGTCGGTAGGTCTGCTCTAGAACTTTCTCCAGGGGACGTTCTCCTTTCCTGCTTCCAGTCTTTAAGTTTAGTCTCAGAACATTCCAGGTCCTTGAAGTCCATAGAGGTGGGTCCAGATTTATCGCTTTTTAATGGATAGTTCAGAACTTCATCAGTCCAGCAGATAGAACCATAACATTTAGGAGGAAAAACACATCTGAGTTCTGGCATTTTTCGACAATCTTTTGGCAAATTAAAAAAAAAAAAAAAAATGTCATTATTGGACACATTTTGACTGACTTTGGTCAAATTTTGAGTCATTTTGGACTAATTTGTGAAATTCCAGACAACTTTTGTTTAATATGAATAATTCTTTGAAGCCTTTAAATATTTGAATTTTGTTGGAAGGGTCGTTTCTGAAACTTTTTAAGTCATTTTGACACTTAGAAAGACAGGGTTTTTGACACATTTTGAGTCGTTTTGGACAAACTGTGGAATTTTGGACAATTTCTGCATGATTTTCAACAATTTACAAGCAATTTTGGAAGAGTCAGGTTTAATTTTAGAATACTTTTGTGTGATATGAGCAACTTTAGAGTCATTTTTGAACCATTTTCTGTGATTTGGGGTCTTTTTGGACAAATTCTGAGTAACAACATTCATGTTATTTCAACAGTACTGTCAAAAATGTGTTTTCCATCCATCCAGGTGTCATAGTCTAAAGATAAACCAGATCTGACCAATTTTGGATAATTTTCGAGTCATTTTGGACAAAATTTCAGGTCCTTTTGAACATTTTTGGAATAATTTGGGGAAATATTGAGTCATTTTGGAAGGTTTTTATCATTTTTTAGACAGATTTTTACACTTTTTGAACAATTTTATGTAATTTTCGACATCTTTTGTCATTTCCACAGTATTTTGAGCAATTTTTGACACATATTGAAACATTTGGGATGATTTTTGTGCAATTTTAACCGTTTCATGTAATTTGACCAGTTTTTACTAAAAAACACACCTGGGTTCTAATAAAAACTGACACCAGATCAGTTTTACATCCACCCAGGTGTCGCAGTCTAAACACTGAACCATTTTTTCTACAACTCTGATCATCAGTATTATGGGATGTATTGTAGTTCCATGAGTGAAACACGTCGACTGATGAAACTCTAAATAATCCTAGTTTTCTGGTCCAGGTGCCAGAACTCGAGCCTCCATCGCCGTCTCCGTCTTCGACCACTCCAACCCCTTCAAACGAGGAGCGGTGACGTCCGACTCTGCGGCTCCAGGACCGTCTTCGTCCAGCCTGCTGGGGCCCCTCAATCTGCACATGTACAGGTAGGACTCACCTGTCCTGCTGCAGGTGGAGCTGCTCAGGTGTGTTTCTGACTGTGTGTCGTCCTCCTGCAGTCAGACGCTTCCTTCTCCTCCGGCCGCTCAGAGCTCCTTCAACGCCTCCTGTATCGAGGAGGATGAGCAGGAACACGAGACCAGCAGCCAGCCATCCATGAGTACGTAAACACGCACGTTACCACGGAGACGGCCGTGATGTCAGTCTGTAGCTCCGCCTCCTGATCAACTCTGACTGTGATGAAGGTTTGAGGTGACAGTCAGCTGTAACTGTGGAAACTTTTATCATCAAGATAAAACTAAAAAAACTTAATGTTGCTCAGAAAACATGAGACTTAACGCAGGAAATCATAAAAAATCAGTCAGATAATAATAATGGATAATAAGAAGTAATACTGGCAGCGATACTGAGGTGGTAAAGTTTTATTATAGAGAATGAAATACTGAAGTCCAGATCTCCATGAAGTCGATCAGTTTCTCTGATAAATGCAGGAATATCGATCACTATTTAATTAAGTTCTAATACTAACTGAGCAGACTGGACTTCTGTTAACATTGCTGTTTCTCAGACTGGTGGTTCTGTTACCATGGTGACGGTCTGATCCATTCATACAGAACATTTAGTTTATTACAAGATCAGCTGATTAAATGCTGTTAATCTAAGAGATGCTGAATACCAGCTCCAGTAATCGGTTTACCCAAACAGACTCTAGTTCAGGAACTGCAGTCTACATTTCCCATGATGCACCCAGAGGGCAGTTGGTTTCACTGGTTCTGTTCTGCAGCCACAGAGAGTTCTGGCTCATCGTCTCGCTGCCTCTCTGGCTCCACCGGCTCCGACAGCGGCTGCGTCTCCTCCCACCTGCAGGAGGCGCTGCAGGAGGAGCCCCGCCCACACAGCCAGAACTCCGCCTCCTGCTCCTCCTCCAGCAAGCAGCGAATCAGCAGCCAGTACCTCTCACCTGTAAGTACCTCTCACCTGTAGTACTCCTCACCTGTAATACTAATCACCTGTAAGTACCTCTCACCTGTAGTACTCCTCACCTGTAGTATTAATCACATATAGTACTAATCACCTGTAGTACCTCTCACCTTTAAGTACCTCTCTCCTGTAGTACTAATCACATATAGTACTCCTCACCTGTAGTACTAATCACCTGTTGTAGGTCTCACCTGTAGTACTAATCACCTGTAGTACTCCTCACCTGTAGTACTAATCACCTGTAGTACTCCTCACCTGTAGTATTAATCACATATAGTACTCCTCACCTGTAGTACTAATCACCTGTAGTATTAATCACATATAGTACTCCTCACCTGTAGTACTAATCACCTGTTGTACGTCTCACCTGTAGTACTAATCACATATAGTACTCCTCATCTGTAGTACTAATCACCTGTTGTAGGTCTCACCTGTAGTACTAATCACCTGTAGTACGTCTTACCTGTAGTAGTTCATCTGTGGTACTAATCACCTGTAGTACTCCTCACCTGTAGTACTAATCACCTGTTGTACTCCTCACCTGTAGTACTAATCACATATAGTACTCCTCACCTGTAGTACTAATCACCTGTTGTACGTCTCACCTGTAGTACTAATCACATATAGTACTCCTCATCTGTAGTACTAATCACCTGTTGTAGGTCTCACCTGTAGTACTAATCACCTGTAGTACGTCTCACCTGTAGTAGTTCATCTGTGGTACTAATCACCTGTAGTACTCCTCACCTGTAGTACTAATCACCTGTTGTACTCCTCACCTGTAGTACTAATCACATATAGTACTCCTCACCTGTAGTACTAATCACCTGTTGTACGTCTCACCTGTAGTACTAATCACATATAGTGCTCCTCACCTGTAGTACTAATCACCTGTAGTACTCCTCACCTGTAGTACTAATCACCTGTTGTACTCCTCACCTGTAGTACTAATCACATATAGTACTCCTCACCTGTAGTACTAATCACCTGTAGTACTCCTCACCTGTAGTACTAATCACCTGTTGTACTCCTCACCTGTAGTACTAATCACATATAGTACTCCTCACCTGTAGTACTAATCACCTGTAGTACTCCTCACCTGTAGTACTAATCACCTGTTGTACTCCTCACCTGTAGTACTAATCACATATAGTACTCCTCACCTGTAGTACTAATCACCTGTAGTACGTCTCACCTGTAGTAGTTCATCTGTGGTACTAATCACCTGTCAGTAAATCCAGGTTATCTCCAGGTGAACCTGTTGTGAATTAAGTTTAACCTGATCAGTGATCAATACGGGGTCAGCTGGTATTGATCAGTGAACTGATCTTCTGTTGTTGGTATTGTTTTGTCTGATCATTAAAAGTATTGATTATTGATCTGTTTGGTTACAGCAGTGATCAGATCGATCAGATGAATTGATCAGATGTATCAGCTGATCAATATTCTGTGTTTGTCCTCAGAAAGCTGCAGCTGTCATCAGTCCAGCCACCATCGTCTGATCAGCTGGCCTGAAAATGAACGTGAGTCGCATGATCTCTGGATCATCCAATCACCTATCAGTCACCTATCAATGACCTATCAACCACCTATCACTCACTTATCAATTATCTATCAGTCATATAGCTGTCACATATCAATCACCTATCAGTCACCTATCAATCATCTACCAATCATCTATCAGTCATCTGTCAATCATCTATCAATTATCTGTCAATCACCTATCAGTCAACTATTAGTCATCTGTCAATCACCTATTGGCCATATATCAATCACGTATCAGTCATCTATCACATATCAATCACCTATTAACTGTCTATCAATCGCCTATCAATCACTTGTCAGTAATCTATCAGCCATCTATTAGCCATCTATCAATCACCTATCAATCATCTATCACATATCAATCATCTATCAGTCAACTGTCAATCACATATCAATCACCTATCAGTCATCTATTGAACATCTATCAATCACCTCTCAATCATCTATCAATCACATGAGTTTTCTATCAATCATCTATCAATTATCTATCAGTCATCTATCAATCATATATCAGTCACCTATCAATTATTTTCAATCATCTCTCGATCATCTATCAATCACTTATCAATCAAACATGTATTGATCCTGTTTATCTCCACGTTAAACTGTATCAATATTGAACCTGAACCTGTCGATTCTGCTCTATCTGATCCAAACACCAACGAAGAAGAAGCAGCGTCTTCTTCACATTATTTATTAATGATCCAGAACCTGTAGAACCAGAATCCTCACATTTACAAACGATCTTTAAACGCACCATCTCTGCTGTTAAACTGATTAGAGATAAAATGACAACTTCATTTGAAAACGTCTGATCAGCAGCTCATTAATAACTGGTTCTGATCCATCTCTGATCAACTTTTTTTTTTCTTTTAAGCCACATTATACTACATTGTCCTACAGTGTGTCACTACTGTAGCATTTCATCCTCATTTCTCACCCTTGTATATATTGTAAATATTATTACTACTGTTCTATTATTATTTTATTCATATCAAGCTGCTGTAACAATGTAAATTTCCCCTGGCGTGGGGAGAAATAAAGGACTTATCTCATCTTCTCAATAATCTGAACCTTTTATTAGACCTCATGCTGGTTTTAATCTCCAGGTTATCTGCTGGTTAATACACCTGGTTCTGGTCCTGGTCCTGGTCCTTGTTGTGATTCTAGTACTGATTGTGGTTGTGATTGTGGTTCTGCTTGTGATTCTGGTTCTGGTTCTAATTGTGGTTCTGGTTGTGTTTGTGTCTGCAGGTCCGTTCTGACTCGGTGATGGCTTGAAGTGGACGTGTGATCTGAGCTTCATCTGGTTTATTTATGAGCTTCAGTCTGTGGTGTAAATATAACGTTAGACTTTAATCAGTGGTTCTGACTGGGAGGAGAACCGGGTCAGAGGAGAACCAGGTCTAGAGCAGAAACAGGTCAGAGGTGAACCGGTCCTGGATCTTCGGACTGACTGTACATGAGTGTAAATAATCCACAGCTGAACTTTTGTTACTTGGAAGAATAAATGAGTTTGTTGAAAAAAACTAACATTTGTTTATTAAATACAGCTGAGTGTGGGTGTGGGTGTGGGTGTGGGTGTGGGTGTGGGTGTGTGTGTCTGTGTCTGTGTCTGTGTCTTTACTGCATTCATTTACCCTTTCCCAGCCTTCCAGGACCTGCTGCTGAGGAACACCATGATGCTGCCTCCACCGTGCTTCACAGTGTTGATGGTGTGTTTGTGATGATGTTCAGTGTTTGCTGTCCATCAAATATATCATCTAGTCTGATGGACATAAAGCTCCATCCTGGTCTCCTCAGACCAAAGAACCTTCTTCCAGGTGTCTTCAGAGTCTCCACATGTCTTCTGGTGAACTCTAGTCCAGATTTAATTGGAGCTTTTTCCATCAGAGTCTTTGTCTCCATAAAGCTTTGACTGGTGAAGAACAGACAACAGTTGTTGGATGAACAGTCTGAAGCTGGAACTCCTTCAGAGGAGTCATAGGAGTCTTAGTGGCCTCCTTCTCTAGTCTCTAGTCTCTCCTTCAGAGGAGTCATAGGCACTCTTCCCTCTAAGCTGCGTGCGTGCGCAATTGCGCACTACTGGCACGGTCTCCGCGCACAGAAAATCTGCGCTGTGCACAAAAAAAAAAATCCAACCTAAATTGTAGATAAAATAAACACAACAATTCATTCTGTGCTATTTTTCAATGTGAGTCAGTGAGTGACCGGTGACTGGCTGCTGCAGCCAATGATGCGATTCACATACGTATTTACTATAGACTGTATATAATGGTATTTACGCAGCTAATCAACGTCAGGTGTCCTTATGTGCAGCCACCGTTGTTGTCATAGATATGAATGAGTAGATAGGACACGCCCCTTTGAGCTGCGGCTACAGCGAGGCTAAGCTAGCGGGGAGTTTCAGTGCATTCCGTTGATGTAGACGGCGTGAAAACGGAAACAAGTATGCCGGCTCACTGTGCTGCATACAATTGCACACTACGTCGTACGATTGAGACAAGCAAACTTGGAAGGACTTTTCATAGGTAAGAGTAGTTTTTGGCTCTTTTTTCATGATTAAATCTTGGTGAGAGCTTCCAGTCTATGAGAGCTAACTAGTTAGCCGCTAGCAAAACACTAAGGCGAGCTAGCAGCTTGACAACCAAATACCAGACGATTAATAGTAGCTGTAGTATAGTTGTACAAGCAGTAGTAGTAATACTAAAAGTACAAGCAGCAGTAGTAGTATAAACAGCTGTTAGAGTCGTAGAAGTAGTATCAGCATTTGTAATAGTATTACAAGTTGTAGTAGCAGTGCCAGTATCAGCAGCAGTAGTGAGTGTAGTACTATTACTACTAGTAGTAGTCACATTGCTATTACTACCACCAATACTACCAATAGTAGTTATAAAGCCTAACTCATGTATATCCAGATTACCATCTATGTTCTTCCTCCAAACCCATTTTATGATTGAGATTACAGGCAGTTCTTTAGGACTGCTCTCAGATAATTGAAATGTTACTAAACAAGGTTATACTTATCAAATTAAATAGCTCTGGTCTCCAGTATATTGGCGAATTCAGTTCTTTGTACTTAATTTATTAGCATGATTTCTTTTTAATATGTTGTGTACAGACTTAATTACTTCTCTGTCTACTTTTCTTACTCCATGTAGGTTTCCCAGAGACTATGGGTTGAGGAGGAATTGGAAGTTTGTCGGCTTAGACCTGGTGTCATTCCATCAGTGTTAAACTTCCCGGTTCATCTTGGAAGAGTACGTGCCAGAAAGACCATGACCAAGCAGCCTTGAGATCTTAGACAGCGTCTCCCTGAGGTGGGTGTTGACGGTGTTCACGGTCAGATCTGTGGTAATCCCATCAAAAAACAAAACAGAAAAAAAAATCTAGATTATAAATCAACGTAACCAAAGCACTCTGTGTATAACGCCATAGTATAGGATGTAGTTCAGAAAATGTCAAAGTATAGTATGCTTTACTCAAGAATAACATAGTATGGCCTGTAGTTCATAGTACAGCATGGTGGCAAGAAAAAAACCCAAAACATAGATTATTATGTGGTTCAAAAAGCGCAAAATGATAGGATGTTGCCTAAAATTGTCATGTATGATATGTGGTTCAAAAAATGTCATAGTGCAGTATATTGTCAAAATAGTATGTAATTCAAGAAAATCAGAGTATAATATGTCATCTAAAAAATGCCATAGAATAATAATTTAATTGCGCAAGTAAAAGTGTAGTAACTTTTAAAACTGTTCAAAATCGTATATGTTGCTTAAAAAAGAAAACTAAAACAAAAAAAGTCAGTAATATGTCAATTAAAAAAGCCTATAGTATAGCATGTCGCCCAACAAACATCATAGTATAGCATGTCGCTCTAAAAACGTCACAGTATAGCCTTTAGTCCACAGCTGTCAGTAGGTGAGGAGCAACACAAAAACAGTCCAAACACTGGTTTCCAGAGGGTTAGATGAGAATTTATTTGAAAGACTAAGTTTACAACAACACAACATGTGAGGGGGTTAAAAACAAATGGGTGTTATTAAAATAAAAATAAATAAACAGAACTAAAAGTGAACTTCATGTTGACATTGATGGGCATTCCAACCAGGAACAAAGTAAAAGATAATTAATACGAAAAAAACCTCTTCCTGTTCACCTCTTAAAACCCAAAAACACACCACAGTAGCATCCTAAACTAAAACTACTAATGGGTTCCCTGTTTTCCTTTGTGAACAATTCAAAGGTCCCTCTCTATCTCCCCACATCCACCAACCACTGGAACACATCTCCAAAGTTCTGCTGGTCCAGCTCAGCTTCCCCTCAGAAGAAGTGCTGCCACCTGCCAGATGAAGGAGCCTTTTGAGAGGCAGCTGGCATCGTGATTGGACTGTACTTTGGTCTGTTCCAGTCCAGCTTCAGCTCCAGAGACGGCAGGCGGGACGAGTCAACGGAGGCCGGGTGGACGAAGGCATGCAGCTGAGTACAATCCAGAAAACAACAGAGGAGGAGTGCAGCAGCCCAGAGCCAGAACAACCAGAGTAGCATGGTATGTCTCTTAGAAAACATCATAGTATAGCCTTTGGGATGAAAAAACACCATCATTTACATCGTATATTGTACAAATAACAAGTCAAAGGAAAGAAACATCCACTGTAGAATTGTAGTAATTGTGGGCTGACTGATTTACTGATTAGCAGTCTTTTAGTTTTTATCGATTTACGGTAATAAATACATTTAAAAATGGTGCTACTTTGGCTCTGAACCTTTATCTACCTGTGGTCGCTCTGTCTTCTGGAGTGATTTGATTGGTTATACGAAACGAATAAAACTCCTTTAACTTAACATCTGTAAACAAAACAAAAACGTATCAACAAAGTTTTCTGTTAGAGTTTGTGTTCTTCTAAGTTTAACTCCAAGATTTTAAATACTTTCATTTACTTCAAATGAATATCTACTCCAATTGTCTCCCTAATAATCATTATCAGCCTTAAAAACCCACAAAACACCCCTCTATACTCCACCACACTTAGTACAGTCCGGTTCCCCCTTCTATAAATCTGCTTGGAATCTTCCACTTCCTGTTTGTCAAAGTGGCCTTCTACCTGGACAGGTTTTGTTGGAGCTCATGCAACAAACATTTTGGGTAACTGCACTTTAATATGGATGGATGACACTGAATTAGAGTCTGTTTTAATGAGACTGAGTTCGGATGTGTAGCTCTGTCATTAAATAGGAAATTATTTCTCAGAATTCACAGAGAAAAGTCTGAAATGTTTGCTAGGTTATCGTCCCACATGTTCTTTGGCTCAGCTAAAGCTAACTCTCTCCAACTTCTGGATCTCTTGAGTTGCTTGTTGTTAAAATATCTTGCTAGAGGTGCTGAAGCTCAGAAAGTCTGAGATGTTTGTTCAGAATAAGCTCATTCTCAAGTCTGATCTGAACTGTCCTCTTTTGTTTGAACTTTCCCTAAACTTAGGAGTTAATGACAGAGCAGCACATCCAGACTCAGTCTCATTTATGTAGAGATTAAACTTCAGTGTCATTCATTGATGCTAAAGTGCAGTTTTTCAAATGTTTGTTGCACATGCTCCCGACCAAACCAGTCCAGGTGGAAGACGATGTGAAGAGAAAGCTCCAGAGGATGAATATCACACATTTACGTTGGAAATAAATGTCCTTTAATTAGACATTGTCATGCAAAAGTTGGATTTCCCTTTAATGATGTTCAAATCTTTGTTGAGTGTTTTGTTGATGTTGGTTTCTAAATGTTTTTCTGACACTCGGCCCCAAAGATTAAAACCTTTTACTGCTCACAAACTGCAACAATTCACACATTATCAACTATCTTTCTGATTAAACTAAGATAAAAAGTGAAAAACTGCCTGATTCCTGCATCATGAATGTAAATCTTTTTGGTTTTTATGACGGTAAACTGAATATATTTGGGTTTGACATTTTATAAACCAAAACAAGAAATGAATTAGTGGAGAAAACAATCAACAGATTAATGGACAAAGAAAATGTGTTTTCTAACATATATGGCTGAATTACTCCAACATTACAAGATACATACAATTTGAATTCAATTTTATTTATATAACACCAATTACAGGTCAAATTGTCTCAAGACACTTTATTTTTATTTTTTTTTGTCATATTTAAAATATGACAAAGTAAGAAATTTAAACCTCTTGACTAATCCAATTTATTATTTGGTTTTTAAGAGACTAATGGACAATTAAAATAACTTTCTCCACTAAAACTAATAAACATGAGGTCAAATAGAAGGAAGAGTTTTAAACACTGCAGTCCCACGACGACAAGAATAAAGTTTGTCAACAAAAACTAAATCTGCTGGTGGATTCCATTAAAGTCCTAATAAAGGATAATAAAGTGTGATACTAAAGGTTTGTGGTGCTAAAAATGTCAAAGATGTCAAGTTGAACATCTGGATGGAGGTTGATAAAAGTTGACCTCCCTTCATTTCTCTGGAGCGACTCCATGGATTTTCTGGATGGTGGTTAAAGACCTGCTCTTCTAGTGGTCTTCCTTCTAGTCGCTGTAAAAAGTCAGTCCATCCTGGCCGACTTCAACACCTCTTCATGACAACTTGTTCTGCCTCCGACCTGGTGGAAACTCCAGAAACTCGGGAAAACCCGTGGAGACTCGAAGAACTCGTGGAGACTCGAAGAACTCGTGGAGACTGGAAGAACCCGTGGAGACTCGAAGGACTCGTGGAGACTCAGATTTTCGAAAAACTCGTCGGGCGGGGGAAGGTGTGGTGGGTGGTGGGGGGAGGTGGGGGAGTAGAGGGGGGAGGCCGCCACCCACCTCCCCGCCTACTCTCCGCCCTGACTCCACCCAGACTCCGCCTTGGCTCCACCCATGTGGTCACTTCACCAACTACGATGTCAAAGGGACGACGAATTTATTTCTTTGTATCTGATCTGTAGCTCAGTGAGTTAAGGATTTGCCTGTGGAGCTGCAGGTCGCTGGTTCAAGACCAGACCCTTCTTAAATTTTATCAAAATTCTGAGACAAAGACAAAGAAAGAAAACTGCCAGTGGCTGGTCTTGAACCTGCGACCTTCCAGTCTGTAGTCTATCCTCTTATCCTCCTGAGCTACTCGCTCAGATACTAATTTTACTTTTTTTTGCGCATTTATCATCTATTTTTTGTCGTTTTCGACTTTTTTTTTTAACTCGAGTCTCGACTCGACCGTTTTTCTCAGGAGGCTGGACTTCAGCCTTTGTGCTGGAGGGTGGAACCCTCAGTTCCAAGACTTTCCAAAGCCTCCACACCTCCCGAGTCCTCAGGACCTGAGCTTTCACACAGTCTGAGGGCTGAAATTTTCTAAGTCCCACAGTAGTTCTCTGTTAGTTTGAACCTTCAGACAGTCTGAGGACTGAAATCCTCTAAGTTCCTGAGTACTTCTCTGTTAGTTTGAACCTTCAGAAAGTCCAAGGACTCATATCTTCTAAGTTCCTCAGTAGTTCTCTGTTAATTTGAACCTTTAGACACTCTGAGGGCTGAAATTTTCTAAGTTCCTGAGTAGTTCTCTGTTAGTTTGAACCTTTAGACAGTCTGAGGGCTGAAATTTTAAAAGTTTCTCAGTACTTCTCTGTTAGTTTGAACTTTCTGGTTAACAGAAGCCTTAAAACTTGTGACTATGAGTCTTGATTTCACATTTAGATCATCCATCTGAGTTCTTCTCAGACCTTCACCTGTGGGTTTTTTAGAAATCCTCAATAAACTTTGATTCTCTTCACTGAACAGTAAAGTTTGTGGAGATCAGAAGGTAACATTAGTTTGATAAATGCCTTCAACTACTAGTAGACTTTATCTGGAAAGCAGTTTTCTGAAATGAGTTCTTAGTAAATCTGTCCACAATCAAACCAAGAACATAGAAAGAGGAAATGTTTGAAGAAACAACCTGATGTTTTCATTTCAGACTAGAAAACACTTTAAGGCCTTCATCTGTTTTTGCTCTTTTTCATCGTTTTATTGTCTCTGCTGTTTAATTTGATCTTCTAAAGTTTAACTGGTGTCTTTTGAAATGTTTTGTCTTTAGTTTGATTCTTCTTAAATGTTTAGTTTTGCTCTTTTCTCACCTTTTATTCTTTTCTAATGTCTGATTTGATTTCCAAATGTTTTGTCTTTTTAATGTTTAATTGCTGTTTTTTCAAATGTTTTATCGGCTTGTTTGAAAAATGTCCTTTTCTTTCCCAATGTTTAATTTTTTAATTAAATCTTTAAGGTTTTTCTTTTTAAATGTTTTACCATCTTTTAATGTTTAATTTTCTTTTTAAATGCTTCATTGTATTTTCTGTTTAATTCCTATTTAAAGTTTTATTGTCTTTAAGATTTAATTTTCTAATTAAAAATTTAATTTTTAATTAAATGTTTTGTCTTTTAAATGTTTAATAATCTCATTAAATGTTTTGTATTTTTTTAAATGTTTAATATTATTCTTGTTTAATTGTATTTTTTAAATGTTTAATTATCTAAAATATTTCATCTTTAATGTTTATTGGATTAAAATTTTTTGTTTAATTTCATAATTACATGTTTTGTATTTTCTGTTTAATTATCTAATTAAATATTTTGTCTGTTTAATATCATTTAATTGTACTTAATGTTTAATTTTCTTTTTAAAAGTTTGATTGTATTAAATGCTTTTTCCTTTGATTTAATTGCTCTTTTTAATGTAGTTTTTTTCTTTAATCTTTTTTTCTGTCAAGATTTTAACCCCAACCTTAAAAAGGAAATGAATCCTTAAATCACAATGAAAATACTTCTTTTCTCACACTCATGAGTTAGTCAATTATTCAGTTTATCAATTCAACTTTATTTGTTTAGCACCTTTTACACAGATGACAAAACTAAACAAGCAAAGACAAAAAAACTGCTAAAACTATGATTAAAACTCAAAAATATTTTTTTTTTAAAAAACATTTAACATGGTAATAAAATGTGTTGTGTCCAGGGGATGGAGGGAGTTTATTGAAGTGTTCTTGGGCTCACATGGGAAATCATTTAAAATATAAACTTGATATTCAGTCTAAGGAAACTGCAGAGTGACAGAAGAACCAACAATATCTCCTGTTTTCTCCTTTAATGATTCGACTCTTCTTGTGCTTTCAGACCAAAGAACTACAGACTCTTCACAACCTGCTCAAACTCTTGGTACAGGACCTCACCACACGGGTCAAGAAGGTTTCCATCTCATTTCTACTCTGAAGCTCACCTTCTCCTGCTCAAACTGCTGACAAATGTTTCTGCTGCTCTAAAGTCTGCTCTCCAGAACTTCCTAAAAACTCTCAAAGTCTCTTCTGCTGCAGGTTGCTTTGTAGAACTGTTCCAGAAAACCTCACTAAACCACATGGAGGGGCCTCAAGATAGTCGTCCAAATGAAACCGTACAAAAACCAAACTAGCACAACCCAAACACTAAAGTCTCCTGCAGCCTACCAGAGAACCTCTGAGAACAGAGAATCAGGACAGGAACTCTTACCTTCTGGACAACCAACGCTGGTTCACCAACAAGAATACAGAATGTGTCTGACCAAAAACCTCTGAAGACTCACTACAGCCAAGATAAAGACACAACTCAGCTGAACCAAATCCACTAATCACTGCACACATTAGCACCATGTGCTAACTGTGGCTAAAGAACCACATTTACCAAGACAACTATCCAGTACAAAGCCCTAAAACACACCAAGAAACACATTAAAGACGATTTTACTGCTGGAAGCTGCAAGCCAACGCCTAAAGAACAAACTAAAGCAACGGAGCCAAACCCAGTTCACTGGTGAAGAGAAGCAGAGGAAATGTTTGTCTGCAGCTAAACAAAGCAGGAAGACACTGAGCTGCTCAGGTGTTCCTGATAACACCAAGCAGCCACCTGGACAGCCAATAGGAACACAGCTTCCTGGAAGTCCAGAGGGCGGGGTTAGTGAAGGAAATTTAGTTTAAAGTTGAAGCAGAAAGTTAATAAAGAAAGTTGAAAACCACCTTCTGATCCCTGAAATCTCTGAGTTTTCACACAAAGAACCCCTGAACATGTCAAACTGGTTCCATAGTAGAACCATCATTGTAAAAACGTCATAGTATGGTGTGTTGCTCTAAAAACATTAGGACCCAGCTGTCAGGGGACAAACATGTAAGAAACATGAGAACAGAGAGAATCCAACCAGTAGGTCACAGTTTATCATCATCTAATCATCTCCTGAAGTCCATATGGTGAGAGACATCAGTATCTGGTTGTTAATTTACCAGAGGATGCTTAGAATCATGCTGATGTGGTCTGTACTCTACAGTATTTTAGTGACTCAATAAATGCCTAAGTTGTTTTTTTAAAATGCTTTTTAGTTTTTAATAAACATTTAACAGCCTATATGTAATCAATAAATGGCCTTTGCCTATCTTAAGAAAAATTCACTCAGAACTCTGATATGTTAACAGTACTAAATAAATCAATAAATACATGCATACACACATAAATAAGTTAATACATTAACTGTGTTAAGATTTAGATTTTAAAAAGTTGTTTATGTTTTTGCAGAATCCAGTATTGCTCACTGGTTGGTCATTACATTTTGTTAGTTTGATTTCACTGTTTAAAATGATGCCACCTCTTTTCAGACAGAACCTGTGATAATTAAACAACACAAAATTTTTAGTTCCGTGTTAATAAAGCACTTAAAGCTTTAAGTATGGCTAAATGCTTTTTTCCAAATTAAATATATCACTCCTTAGGTGGTAGTGGCCCCAAGTTCAGTAAAGTTGGAAAGATATTCACAGATTGGGACTTCCAGCATCAATAACTCATTAGATATAGGTTGTCAAAACATAAACGGTGCCTCTTTCCCATTGTTGCAAGGCAGACAATGTGCTACAAGCCCAGTTTTATCAAAAGTAGCTGTCTTTCAAGCTACAGGAATAACATTGGTGTCTATGGAGTGAACAGGGTCCGTCTGCAATTAGCAAAACCGCTGCAACAGTAAAGAGAGACAAATATTCAATAACTTCACTCTGATACATTGTAGTGTCACTAAAATCACTGCAGCCTTCAACTGGCTCCTGTTGACAAAGTGTTTTAACAGAAATGTAAATGCTGTAATTTGATTCTTTTAATGAACCATGTAACTTGAATGGATGTGATGCTGGTGTGACCACAGTGCACACGTCTGATGTTGTTCACAGTGGTCCAAGGGACGCTCAGGGAGTTTGTGTGTTTGCTCAGACTCAGGAAAAATTACAGGGAACATTGGTCATAAGGTTTTATTATATATATCGTAAAAGAAAACCTTTATTACAGCATCTGGTTTTAATCATTCTGTATTTTCTCACTGTCTCTTTCTGGTTGTTTTTGTCTGATTTTAGTCATTTTTTTGTCACATTTGAGACACTTTGTGTCTGATTTTAGTGATTGTGCATGTCTTTGTTGTTGTTTTGTCTGGTTCTGATTAGGATTTTGTACCGTTTTGGCTGTTTTGTGCCTCATACTGATAACTGTGCTCTTGATTCTGGTTGTTTTTCTTAGTTTTTGGTCGTTTTGTGTTACATTTGAGACATTTTGTGTCAGATTTCAGTCATTTTGCATGACTTTATTGTCGTTGTCTCTGGTTGTGATTATTTCTTTGTCCTATTTTGGTTCTTTTCTGAATCAAATTGATAATTGTGTGTCCGTGTAGTTGTTTTTGTGTCACATGTGAGACATTTTGTGTCTGATTTCAATAATTTTGCGTCTTTTTTGTTGTTTTGTCTCTCTGGGGTTAGTTATTTGTTCCATTTCAATCATCTTGTGGCTCATATTGATAACTGTTCCTCTTTCAGGTTGTTTTTGTTAGATTTAGGTTATGTGTATGATTTTAGTCATTTTGCATGTCTTTGTTGTCGTTTTGTCTCTTTGTTTAATATAGTTAAACATTAAATACAATTAAATTATATTAAACAGACAAAATATTGAATTAGATAATTCAACAAGATACAATACATGTAAGTATGAAATTAAACAAAATTTTCAAAATACAAATATTAAAAATTACAGATAAAATATTTTCCACAATTAAACATTTAAAAAATACAATTAAACAAGAAGAATATCAAACATTTTAAAAAATGCAAAACATTTAATTAGATTATTAAACCTTTAAAAAGACAAAACGTTTAATTAAAAAATTAAATGTTTAATTAGAAAACTACATCTTAAATTTCTTCAATCTTTTTAATAAAACTTTTTAAAAGGTTTATTGTATCAATTTTTTTCCCTTTCATTTAATTGCTTTTTGTTATGTAGTTTATTTCTTTAATCTTCTTTTTCTGTCAAGATTTTAACCCCAACCTTAAAAATGAAATAAACCCTTGAATCACAATGAAAATACTTCTGTTGTCACAATCATGAGTTCGTCAATTATTCAGTTGATCAATTCAACTTTATTTGTTTAGCACCTTTTACACAGATGACAAAACTAAACAAGCAAAGAGAAAAAAACTGCTGAAACTATGATTAAAACTCAAAAACATTTTTTTAAAAAAGATTTAACATGGTAATAAAATGTGTTGTGTCCAGGGGATGGAGGGAGTTTATTGAAGTCTTCTTGGGCTCACATGGGAAATCATTTAAAATATAAACTTGATATTCAGTCTAAGGAAACTGCAGAGCGACAGAAGAACCAACAATATCTCCTGTTTTCTCCTTTAATGAGTCGACTCTTCTTGTGCTTTCAGACCAAAGAACTACAGACTCTTCACAACCTGCTCAAACTCTTGGTACAGGACCTCACCACACGGGTCAAGAAGGTTTCCATCTCATTTCTACTCTGAAGCTCACCTTCTCCTGCTCAAACTGCTGACAAATGTTTCTGCTGCTCTAAAGTCTGGTCTCCAGAACTTCCTAAAAACTCTCAAAGTCTCTTCTGCTGCAGGTTGCTTTGTAGAACTGTTCCAGAAAACCTCACTAAACCACATGGAGGAGCCTCAAGATAGTCGTCCAAATGAAACCGTACAAAAACCAAACTAGCACAACCCAAACACTAAAGTCTCCTGCAGCCTACCAGAGAACCTCTGAGAACAGAGAATCAGGACAGGAACTCTTACCTTCTGGACAACCAACGCTGGTTCACAAACAAGAATACAGAATGTGTCTGACCAGAAACCTCTGAAGACTCACTACAGCCAAGATAAAGACACAACTCAGCTGCAGCAAATCCACTAATCACTGCACACATTAGCACCATGTGCTAACTGTGGCTAAAGAACCACATTTACCAAGACAACTATCCAGTACAAAGCCCTAAAACACACCAAGAAACACATTAAAGACGATTTTACTGCTGGAAGCTGCAAGCCAACGCCTAAAGAACAAACTAAAGCAACGGAGCCAAACCCGGTTCACTGGTGAAGAGAAGCAGAGGAAATGTTTGTCTGCAGCTAAACAAAGCAGGAAGACACTGAGCTGCTCAGGTGTTCCTGATAACACCAAGCTGCTCAGGTGTTCCTGATAACACCAAGCAGCCACCTGGACAGCCAATAGGAACACAGCTTCCTGGAAGTCCAGAGGGCGGGGTTAGTGAAGGAAATTTAGTTTAAAGTTGAAGCAGAAAGTTAACAAAGAAAGTTGAAAACCACCTTCTGATCCCTGAAATCTCTGAGTTTTCACACAAAGAACACCTGAACATGTCAAACTGGTTCCATAGTAGAACCATCACTGTAAAAACGTCATAGTATGGTGTGTTGCTCTAAAAACATTAGGACCCGGCTGTCAGGGGACAAACATGTAAGAAACATGAGAACAGAGAGAATCCAACCAGTAGGTCACAGTTTATCATCATCTAATCATCTCCTGAAGTCCATATGGTGAGAGACATCAGTATCTGGTTGTTAATTTACCAGAGGATGCTTATAATCATGCTGATGTGGTCTGTACTCTACAGTATTTTAGTGACTCAATAAATGCCTAAGTTGTTGTTTTTTTTTAAATTCTTTTTAGTTTTTCATAAACATTTAACAGCCTATATGTAATCAATAAATGGCCTTTGCCTATCTTAAGAAAAACTCACTCAGAACTCTGATATGTTAACAGCACTAAATAAATCAATAAATACATGCATACACACATAAATAAGTTAATACATTAACTGTGTTCAGATAAGATTTAGATTTTAAAAAAAGTTGTTTCTGTTTTTGCAGAATCCAGTATTGCTCACTGGTTGGTCATTACATTTTATTAGTTTGATTTCACTGTTTAAAATGATGCCACCTCTTTTCAGACAGAACCTGTGATAATAAAACAATACAACATTTTTAGTTCCGTGTTAATAAAGCACTTAAAGCTTTAAGTATGGCTAAATGCTTTTTTCCAAATTAAATATATCACTCCTTAGGTGGTAGTGGCCCCAAGTTCAGTAAAGTTGGAAAGATATTCACAGATTGGGACTTCCAGCATCAATAACTCATTAGATATAGGTTGTCAAAACATAAACGGTGCCTCTTTCCCATTGTTGCAAGGCAGACAATGTGCTACAAGCCCAGTTTTATCAAAAGTAGCTGTCTTTCAAGCTACAGGAATAACATTGGTGTCTATGGAGTGAACAGGGTCCGTCTGCAATTTACAGTAAAGAGAGACAAATATTCAATAACTTCACTCTGATACATTGTAGTGTCACTAAAATCACTGCAGCCTTCAACTGGCTCCTGTTGACAAAGTGTTTTAACAGAAATGTAAATGCTGTAATTTGATTCTTTTAATGAACCATGTAACTTGAATGGATGTGATGCTGGTGTGACCACAGTGCACACGTCTGATGTTGTTCACAGTGGTCCAAGGGACGCTCAGGGAGTTTGTGTGTTTGCTCAGACTCAGGAAACATTACAGGGAACATTGATTATAAGGTTTTATTATATATATCGTAAAAGAAAACCTTTATTACAGCATCTGGTTGTAATCATTCTGTATTTTCTCACTGTCCCTTTCTGGTTGTTTTTGTCTGATTTTAGTCATTTTTTTGTCACATTTGAGACACTTTGTGTCTGATTTTAGTGATTGTGCATGTCTTTGTTGTTGTTTTGTCTGGTTCTGATTAGGATTTTGTACCGTTTTGGCTGTTTTGTGCCTCATACTGATAACTGTGCTCTTGATTCTGGTTGTTTTTGTTAGTTTTTGGTCGTTTTGTGTTACATTTGAGACATTTTGTGTCAGATTTCAGTCATTTTGCATGACTTTATTGTCATTGTCTCTGGTTGTGATTATTTCTTTGTCCTATTTTGGTTGTTTTCCGAATCAAATTGATGTTTGTGTGTCCGTGTAGTTGTTTTTGTGTCACATGTGAGACATTTTGTGTCTGATTTCAATAATTTTGCATGTCTTTGTTGTCGTTTTGTCTCTCTGGGGTTAGTTATTTGTTCCATTTCAGTCATCTTGTGTCTCACATTGATAACTGTTCCTCTTTCAGGTTGTTTTTGTTAGATTTAGGTTATGTGTATGATTTTAGTCATTTTGCATGTCTTTGTTGTCGTTTTGTCTCTTTGTGGTTATTTATTTGTCCCATTTCAGTTATCTTGTGTCTCATACTGATAATTTTGTTCGTCTTTGTGTTTTTTTTTGTCAGATTTTGGTTGATTTGTGTCACGTCTGAGACGTCTGATTTTAGTTATTTTGCATCTCTTTGTTGTGGTTTTGCCTGGTTGTGATTAGGTTTTTGTCCCATTTTGATTATTTTGGACCTCATATTGGTAATTGTGTGTCTGTGTGGTTGTTTTTGTGTCACACTGGAGACATTTTGTGTGTTCGGTGTTCTTTTATTTGTCCCATTTTGTTCATTTTGTGCCACATGTTGGTTATTTTAGTTTTCGTTTTACGCGTTGTGCGTTTCATGTCGCCCACCGTTTTGACCCTCCCAGTCTTCCGTACTCGCACCGGCTCGGAGCGGCTGTCACAGCGGGGCTAACGTACCGGCTAGCTCGCACCTAGAGGAGGGTAGGAAAGTCGAAAATGGCGGGTTTGCATCCCCAGGTGAGTAAAGGTGAGCTAACGTTTCAACGGAGCCCGTATTTTCGCCGTGTACCTTGGTAAAAACTGCGGTTAGCTCACTAGCTAGCTGGGGTAGCTAAGCTAAGTAGCTAGCTGGGGTAGCTAAGCTAAGTAGCTAGCTAGGCAGCTCAGGTCAGCTGTCAACACTGAGGCTGCTGCAGCTGCTGCTTCGACGTGGCAACACGGAGAGTAATATAAAAGGCACTAGAATAGGAAATAAAAGACACCTCCTTTAATTAAAGCCACTTTCAGTTTGTTTTCTGTGCGGAGTTTCGCCCTCAGGTTGTGTTAACCTACATAAAGGCGTCCAGTGAGACCCACTAACCTCCCAGCTGCTATTTCTGTTCCTCATTTCAGGACGACCTGCTGAAAATGACACACACAGAGAACTGGAAGTGAGTGTTTCTGCTTTATTTCTCCATCTTTAAACCATTTCACACCCACGCAGGCATGCACGTGGATCACAGTTTAGAGATTTTGTCTCTCTGGGGTTATTTATTTGTTCCATTTCAGTCTTCTTGTGTCTTCTTTGTGGTTTTTTCTTCTTTTTTGTTAGATTTTGGTCGTTTTGTCTGTGATTTTAGTCATTTTGCATGTCTTTGTTGTCGTTTTGTCTCTGGGGCTATTTATTTGTTCCATTTCAGTCATCCTGTGTCTTCTTTGTGGTTTTTTTTTGTCAGATTTTGGTCGTTTTGTGTCACATTTGAGACATTTTGTGTCTGATTTTATTCATTTTGCATCACTTTATTGTTGTTTTGTCTGGTTGTGATTATTTCTTTGTCTCATTTTAGTTATTTTTTTCACCTCATTTTGATAACTGAGTTCCTCTTTCGGGTTGTTTTTGTTAGATTTTGGTCGTTTTGTGTGTGATTTTAGTCATCTTGCATGTCTTAGTTGTTTTGTCTCTCTGGGGTTATTTGTTTGTCCCATTTCAGTCATCTTGTGTCTTCTTTGTGTTTTTTATTTTTTGTGTTAGATTTTGGTCGTTTTGTGTCACATTGGAGACATTTTGTGTGTGATTTTAGTCATTTTGCATGTCCTTCTTGTCGTTTTGTGTCTCTGGGGTTATTTATTTGTTCCATTTCAGTCATCTTGTGTCTCATATTGATAATTTTGTTCTTCTTCGTTGTTTTTTCTTTGTCAGATTTTGTTCATTTTGTGTCACATTTTCAGTTGTCCAGTTTTGTGCTTTGATTTGATTTGAATGCAACGTTTGGTTGCAGGGTGCGGCACGAGCGTCTGCATATGAAGCACCAGGGACACAAGGCTATGCACGCCGAGATGGTGCTGATCCTCATCGCCACGCTGGTGGTGGCCCAGATCGTCCTGGTGCAGTGGAAGCAGCGGCACCACCGTTCCTACAACGTAAGTAGGGGAAGGAGAACGATTCATCCACAGCGAGGGGACTATGCTTTAAGCCCCGTTTACATGGCAACGTGTCACCCGAAAACACAAAAGTATTTCCTTTGCCTTGTTGGGTTTCCACGACAATGGAGTGGAAAAAATCTACGTTTACATTGTAACTCTGGAAGTGCTGAAAACGCTGTAGCGTGCATGTCAGGCCAGTAGTTGGGGATGCAACTTTGTAGAGACGAACCCCTCGTGACTGCTACCCATTCCTCCACAGACCAGAAGTCCAGCTGCTGATGTAGAAGTCGATTGATTATCTGGCGTATATGTTGAACGCGTCTTACACGGTAGTCCGCCATTGTCATGCTACGTGTACGTTTTTTTTCTTGAATCTGTCCTCGTTTTGGTTCAGCCATGGCTAGTTAAGACGTTTTACCAAAGTTTCGTGATGCGTCAGACCTCCACACGCCGTGCTGAATTTGCATGAAGTAGAAGTCCAGTGTACTTTATGCAAACGAGCTGCAGGGCGATTAGAAACTGACGGAGCCTGTGGACTCGTACCATAAGGGTACGAACTCCCACTGATATTGGGTCTTTGCTAGATGTGTGTGCAGCACATTTGGATGTTGCTATCTTCTTTGGTAGCTGTACTGCAGCCAAGAGGTCTTTTACGAGTTGTTGGTGATTGATCGATTTACCTATTGAGGTAATCATTCCTTTTCTATTCCACTGAGTTGCAAAAGTTGTAATTGTGGAAAATGCGCATTGGCTGTCTGTATAAACTGTGACAGTTTGGTCATTAGCTAACTTACATGCAGTTGTTCACGCTATTAATTCTGCAGCTTAAAAGAAACTAAAGTGAATACTAATTAATGTAAAATGAGTTTGTTTGGACTTGAAGAAGCGTGTTCATTAAAAATTTGTGGAATCACGTCCAAATAATAAACAAATCAATAGCTAAGCAAGCAGGCATGCGATCATCAACAAACACATTTTTCCCAGTAAATTTTTGTCATATAAATGTCTGTGATAATCCAGTGTTTAATTCTGTGATACCCTTGAACAAATAGTCTGATAGAAGTTGTGTACCTCACTGTAGCTTCACCATAATAGGTGTCTGTTGGTGGTTCTCTAGCTTTTAAATTGGAACAACTCTGAACATTTTCAGCATACTGGAGCACATCAGCCGATGGACCTGTGTGGTGTGTCACCATGTGTCTGCGCATGTAGTCTGATATGGTGGGTTTAAGACCCTGCATGAATGCATTCTTTAGCTCATATGGCTTTCTATATACAGTCATCAACACACAGCTGCAGGATGTCCAACAGACAAGAATCACCAAGCAAACAAACATCATTCCCCCTGCCCCCACTAAAAAAAATAAAACCTTCAGCAGCGTTTGAGCCTAATTTTTATCGTTGACTAATTCATGATTTTCCTCTGTCTTCATCAAAACTTTTCACTTTGGCCAAGCAAGTTCAAAAAGAAAACATCATTTAACACATTACCTCACAATACATGCTCAATGCTCACTGTTTACTCCTGGGCTCGCTTCAGCCCTGTATAGCTTCACTTTTGTCAAACTTCATCTTCACTTTTCCAATTCCCCTGGGTTCAGGGTTATTGTTTCCTCTTTTTGTTCTTTGTATTATTGTGTTTGGGTCCATTTGATGCATGCATTTTGAATCCCCAGTGAGCTTACCCTCAGAAGATCCCATGTTATATTGTTTTATTGTCTCAATACTTCTTTCAACAGTACTTAGTGGAGCTCATAGTCCTTCCAGACTTCTTATCATGGCTTATAGTCCTGTCAGATGCTAAGATTTTCAGTTCTACCGACCTAGAACGAAGGATTTCAGTTTCTTAATGTTGTATCTTAGAAAGAAACAAATCAAACTCGGCCAACCTTTGACTTGAAGACACTCATTCTTGCTTAAAAGTGTCTTGAATTGTCACTTCGGAAATGCATTTGTTTAGAAAGTACAGAAACATGCTTCAAATGTCAGAATGTCGAAATAGAACGTTAAAAGTTTTAAAATGTTGTTTGGTTGTTTTGTGTCACATTTGAGACATTTTGTGTCTGATTTCAGTCGTTTTGCATCGTTTTTGCCATTATTTCTGTTTGCGATTGTTATTTTTTCTGCGTTTCGGTTCTTTTGGGTTTCACATTGTCATTGTGTCTCTTTGTGGTTGTTTCTGTTCGGTTTGCTCATTTTACACGACAGTCGACCCCACATTACTAATTCTGTCTCCTTCTGGTTGTTTTTGTTAGATTTTGGTTGTTTTATGTCTGATCTTTAGTCATTTCGCATCACCCTGTTGACACTTTGTCTCTTTGTGGTTATTTATTTGTCCCAGTTTCAGTCATTTTGTGTCTGATTTTCTTTAATTTCTCTTGATAGTTGCTAATAACGCTGGATTAATCGTCGAAGGCTGTTGGTGTCGAGCTTTTCTCTTTATGCTAAGTTAGCAGCAGAATTAGCATATGCAGACGGAGAATAGTGCAAAGAGTGAGTTTAACTTGTGGTCCGTGTCCTCCTCAGCTGGTGACTCTGGTCCAGATGTGGGTGGTTCCTCTTTACTTCACCATCAAACTGTACTGGTGGAGGTTTCTGTCCATGTGGGGGATGTTCTCTGTCATCACCAGCTACGTCATCTTCAGAGCCACCCGCAAGCCGCTGGCCTGCAGGACGCCCAGGTTGGAGCAGTTTATTGCGTCCAATCTCTATGGAGTTGGGGTTTTTGCACAACGTTGTTGCTCTTTTTGCTTTTTAAATGTTTCACAATTACCTGAAGTTGATGGAACTGACTGAGAAATGCAGAATATTTTTTAAAAATGTCGTTAAAATCTGGTCCCAACGTAAAAAAAAAAAAAAAACCATCAAATTGAAATAAGCGTTGAATTGTGGCTTCTTATCACGTATTTAATTTCCAAACAGGGAGCATTTTACATTTTTAGGATATGTTTATTTGACTTGCCGCGTTTTTTTTTACATTTTTCCACACTCTTCGCTTATTTTTCACTGCTATTCAATTTTATTTATACGTACGAATTCACAGCATATGTCACCTCACAGCGCTTCATGTGGTAGATATAAAGTCCTCTATGGAAACAGAACAAGGAGAGAGATTCAGAAATGTTTGCTGTGCAGAACGACACAGTTACAACACCACAAATCATAAAAAAAATATTATTTATCTTACAAACGTTGAAAAACAACCTAGAATAAAGATGTACATTTTTCCAACTGCCACAAGTGTTAAAAACAATAAAGCACCGCCTGCAGTTCAGCCAAAAATGATCACATTTTTGTTATTCCATCACTCCTGTGTTCTAATGCTACATTGTGTTAGCTAATGGTGTTGAAAGGCTAATTGATGATTAGAAAACCCTGCAGTTATGTTAGCACATGGAGAAAAGTGGGAGTTTTCATGGAAAACATGGAATTGTCTGAGTGACCCCAAACTTTTGAACAGTAGTATATACACATCTAAATATTACAGCTTCTGAGATGTGAGCGTTTGCTGCCATTTCTTTGTCTTCATATTAAACTTGTTTGGTTTTTAACTGGTGGTGGAATAAAACAATGTTTTTAAAAATGTTAGTTTGGTCTCTTGGAGGTTTTTTTGCCGCCTTTGTTCAGCCAATAATTCAGAACCGATTCCCTCCAATGACCGACAGAGTCCATGTGCCTGTAGCAGCAAGATCCACATTTATAATAAGTTATCTATATTCCTAACTCCTCAGGATGGTCTACAAGTGGTTCCTGTTGATCTACAAGCTGAGCTATGCAGTCGGGGTTCTGGGCTACTTGGCCATTATGTTCACCATGTTCGGCTTCAATGTCTTCTTCAGGTGAGTCACTGCTGACAGCCAGGTAATGTTGCTTATCTTTAAAAAAAAAACAAAACGGCAGAAAGGCACCATTTTTCTGAGCCAGAAAGTGTAAAAATAGAAATATTTGTTGGATGTTCAATTTTTTGATAGTCCTCAAACGCGTCTTTTCTGATGTACAGTACCGTTCAAAAGGTAATTCACACTTTTATCCATGTGATAACATAACTGCACAAGGGTTTTCTAATCATCAAGATTAAATTGTGGGAGTGTTACTGAGTCCCATCAATTCCTGCCACCTGCTACATATTTAGGTCACGCGATTCAGTATCCATACATAACGTACACATGCAGAACACACACCTGAGCTCAGTGAAAGGTCATTTTTTATTAAAGATCTCATCCGTCAGAAATGATACCTCAATATTTTTAAGCTGAGATGTGGTTAATGTCACCTGAGTAGCTCACGGACAGTTTCAAAGTTGCCGATTCGTTCTGTTTTCGCTGTCTGGCTGATAAATGGTAACATGTATGTGGTTGTTGTAAAGGTAACTTACAAACGTACAGATTTGGACTGAAAGTTGCATATCTGGCCACGTATTGGGACAAAACCAAAGAACCATTTGTTTGCTGTTAAACTTACTCCACTGGTCTGAGCACCTGTAGACAGTCCTTCTACTGAAAGCCTAGTAAAGACTGTAAAGCCTGATGTGACTTGGAGCCTTTTCAGTCAATTTAAATTGACGGCACAGGAGTTATTTCCTGTCTTTGTGTAGGATCAAAGCGGAGGACTCTATGGATGTCGGCGTGATCATGCTATTCTACGGACTTTACTACGGCGTCATGGGCAGAGACTTTGCTGAAATCTGCTCTGACTACATGGCTTCCACAATTGGGGTAAAACAATTTTTTATGGGTTTTCTTTGTGAAAAATGACTTTCATTTTCATGTTAAAGGTATTTAAATATATAAAATATGTTGACTCTAATGGTGTTTTGAAGTAGAATGCAGTTTAGATCAATATTTGCAGCCCTACTTGTGATTAAATGTGAATGAATGCACACCACGGAGGCCTCTGTGAATTTCTGTAACATTCTGGTAATGTTTTGTCGCGTATTGTTGAGCCTGTGTTTCTTCATGGTTGTTTTTGTTGGATTTTGGTTGTTTTGTGTCGCATTTGAGGCATTTTGTGTCTGATTTCAGTCATGTTGCATCGCTTTGCTGCCATTTATTCTGTTTGCAATTAGTTTTTTTTCGCATTTTGGTTATTTTGTGTCATATGGATAACTTAGTGTCTGTTTGTGGTCATTTTGCATCTCTTTATGCTTGTTTTTGTCCCAATTTGGTTGTTTCTTTTTGTCATATCTTGATTGTTTGACATCTCTGTGTAACAATATGCCCTTTTTTGGTCACTTTGTATCTCATATTTATAATTTTGTGGCCGTTTTTGGTTGTTTCTGTTCAGTTTTGGTCATTTTGTGTCACATTCAAGGCACAGCATGGCTGATTTTAGTGCTTTTGCGTCGCTTTCTTGCTATTTTGTCCCTTTGTGGTCATTTTCTTGTCACATTTTGATTTTGGACGCAGTTGACAATGAGCCCAAACACACATCAGACGAGGTAAAGAAATGGTTCAATCAGACTAGAATGAAGGTTTTAGACTGGTCTCCCCAAAGTCCTGATTAAAACACACCAAGAACCTGATTAAGAAACAAGTCTGAGTTAGACAACAAATTTAGTTGAACCAGTTCTGTCTCAAGGAGGTATAGTTGGGGTAAAAATGGACAAATGACAATCATATATTAGCATTATTAGCAGATTTTGTCATATTTCCAGAAGACCACCTACGTTGAATCAAGCCAGGATACTGTTCCTTCAGTGACTTGTTGCATGTGTGGAAATTATCAGTAATTCTTGTATATTTAATGAAAATAGTGATTAATAAAACTTTTGTGTTTTTGTAATAAAACAGTGAGTTTCTGAATGTCTGATGTTGGGAAACTGTACGATCGTGTTCATCTAAAAACGCTCTTGTGTGTGGTTTGTGTCAAATCCGATCAGTTACAAATAACCGCGATCGATCCCTTGATAAAACCCTGAAATAACGTCCACTGTATGAAATACGCACTGTGTGTTTTCAGTACTACAACAAGGGAGGCATGCCGAGCCGGAGCCTCACTGACGACATCTGTGCAGTGTGCGGTCAAAGGATCCTGGTGGACGTGGAAGAGGAAGGATTCATAGAAGACACCTACCAGCTCTCCTGTGGACACATGTATCCTCCAGTTGTGTTGGTCTCTGCAGGAGGAGAGGCTTTTATGATAGCATTTACACCCAAGGGTGCTTTATTTTGCATCAAAGTTTCAGGAAATACTGCCTCTGCATGAAAATTCAATTTGTCCAAATGGTTTTGACAGTACAATGTAACGCTTTGGCACACATATAGTCGTACACTAAAGTTTACATACACTTTAAATATCATGTATATCATGACAGTTTTGAGTTTCTAATGACTCTTTTAACCCTGAATTTTCTATGAATGAATGACTGGAACACATGAGTCTTTGTCATGAAATACAGTCGCACATCAGATTGACTGAACAAGTGAGAAAGTCACTTGGAGCCCAGTGTTTCCTCTAGGATTTTTTCCTCCAGCGGCGGCAGGCTTGTTGCTTTGTATTTACTGCACAGACATAGGAGTGTTTTCGAGTTGGTTTTGTGACTATAAACATGAGGGAAGTCTACGACAGGATGCTCTAGTTAGCAACATGGAGCCTGGAGTAAACAAGGTTGATGTGTGGCTGTTTTCCGTCCTGAACTTGGCTCGTCGCTCCAGATTCCACGAGTTCTGCATCCGCGGCTGGTGCATCGTGGGGAAGAAGCAAACATGTCCGTACTGCAACGAGAAGGTGGACTTGAAGAGGATGATGAACAACCCGTATCCTTTAATCCGACCTGTGCAGCTTGTTCTGTCCCCGACACAATCAGCACATTTTCATGCACAACAACTTCAGTATATTTAACGAATCTGTGCACATTTTTACCTTCACACTAGGAATCTTTTCTGACTTTCAGGCCCTTGAAATGGTCCACACTTTACAATTCTTGTCGCATTTTTGAGTCCTCGTAAGTTCAGGAGGTGGACACATGAAGTTCAGTTTTCAGGGCTAAAAAATACATTTGAGTTCTGTCCGAATCAGTTATTGGGTCATTGCATGTCAAATAATCAAAATTTAGACCACAAAAATATGGATATTTTTAAAGAATTTAGCTTCATATATCAAATACAGGCTGTTTTTTTTTTTTATTTCTCACGTTGAAAATTACTGACTGTTTAAACAACAATATCTCAGAAACTATTAAAGATAAAAGCCTGAATCTTTCACTGTTTTGCTGTTGCTCATCATGCCTTTGCTTCAGACAATTGTTTTGGTAAATTGTAACAGTTTGATACATCCCATAATACTGATGCTCAAAGATGGTTGTAGAGAAAATGAACTAAAAACACTAATTAGCCTTTAGACTGTGACAATTATTTTTGATAACTTTTGGCCAACTTTATTTGTAATTCTGGACAAACCGAGATAGACAAAATTTGACGAATTTTGACTGTTTGTGGCTTAATTTGTCAATTTCTGATACATTTTTTCATAATTTCTGGCAAATTATGAGACATTTTGGAAGGCTTTTGAGTAATTTTGGACTTGTGTCATTTTGTACAAATTAGGGACAATGTTTTTTGTAATTTTGTATGAATTATGTGACATTTTGGACAATTTTTGGCTAGTTTTTGACCAATTTCATTTGTACTTTTGGACAAACTGAGACATTTAGAGAGAATTTGGCTACTTTTGACCATTTTTGACTATTTGCAGCTGATTTGTACAAAGTTTTTTTTGTCATTAGACATTTTTGGCAATTTTTGCAACACATCCAGGGCACCAATGATTGTTTCTATGACATAGTCTCATAGATTCTGATTCAGTTCAGCCAAATGTGCAAAATGTGTTTCTGTTTTCTGATAATTCACCAGAGAAAACTTTAAAAAGTGCATTCCGGGTCAACTTTCAAGGCTCATATCGTCAGGTGGTTGATTAGAACCAGTTTTAGACAATAGAAGGATAATTTTACACACAGAAGATACCAGAATCATCTTCTAGACCAGAGTTCTTCTGTGGCAAAATGACATTGTATTGCAGACATTTGTTAACGCTTGCAAATGTAGTTTGACTGAAATGGAGAAACAACATTCACATGTGTTTTAGAACAGGACAAATTTTAAGGGTCAAACTAGTTTGCAGAATACAGAGCTTGTTTGTGAGTCTTTCAGATTATCTGATGGTGTTTGGTCATTTTGTCAGTTTATTCTGTCAGCCTGTTTCAGTTTGTGAGCAGCAGAGACGATGTGTGATGTTGGTATATTGTATTTTCTACAGGGCAGGGAAATGACGGTGCGCAGATTGTTGTGGTTTCAATCTCAAGTATCAGGCTTTGAGAACACGATTTTTGCCTCAACGCTCCTTAATTCTTTCACCTCCTTCCAGCTGGGAAAAGACACATGTCCTGTACGGTCAGCTGCTCGATTGGCTCAGATACTTGGTGGCCTGGCAGCCCATCATCATCGGTATCGTTCACGGGATTAACTTCACCCTGGGCCTCGAGTAGCGCCTTGAGGAACGCCACCCAAAGTACGCCTGGAGTCGAGGAAAGTGCCAGAAAGGTTCGGCAGCACACGGTGGAAGTTTCGAGAGTGTCGCTACGCATGCTGTTCGTGTCGAGGCGACAATGCCACATTGCGTTTTTATTTGCACACTCCTCCCTGCTGGTTTTGTTGATTCTGATCGTCAGAATTTTCTGTCTAAAAAGATGTGGAAAGCCTGTTTACATTTCGTGCACCTTTGTTACAGAAAGTTCCGTTTTAATTTTTATGGAGCTGAAGTTGATGCTGAAATGTTCCACTTCATGTAGCAGCTGATCAACAGCTTCGTAGGCTTGCGGCAGCCAAATCTTCACGATGACTCGAGGGGTCAGTTCAAGTGTCATGTTTTATAACGGCTTTGCTGGGATTCGCCCAACGCAGCAGCTCAAACAACCAATCTGTTAACATTTGGTGGCTTAATGTGGAAACGATGGAAGTTTCCCATCAGGTAACAGAGCTTTCTTTTGCCAAATTGGACAGAGATAGCTTCTTTATGAATACTGCTGCTGATGAAAACTTTGTTTTCAATAAATATTTATAAATCCTTAAAAAGTTATGTTCTGATACTTTAGGTTTAGTTTAAGATTTTTTGTACTTTTCTATTCTGCATGTTTTGTGTGTTCATGCTGTCATTCGCGTTGCGTATATGACTTTGATTTTTCACTTGTACTAATATGAGTCCTGCCAAAAGGTGAATTTCTCAAAGTAAATGATTTCTTTTAATTGCGTATCAGCTTCACATTACTCTCCTGCCTTGTTTATATCTGACAATACAGGATTTTACTGAGAAAAACAGAGAAAATAATAATAAAATGGAGAAAGTGAAATAATAAATTTTTACAAAAAATGAAAATGACCTCCTGAACCTCTATGGAAACAGCAGAACCACGGCTAGAAGGAAAGATGTTCTGTTTGGCATCATACATTTAAAATCACACAAATCATAAAAGTAAAGCAGTTCATTAGTTATCGGTGGAGCAGCAGTACATTTTCCCCACACAGTTTTACTTTCTGTTGGCTTGTTTTTGTAAAATGTTCAGTTCAACATAACTGACTTTTATCAGCAGACCCTGAAGAAACTCAGACGCCCCGTTTGGTGAGTGCATTTTTTCTACTTTTAAAGCCCTTTATATACAATTTTTTGCACAGTGTAACATGGACCATGCACTTAGAAACTGTTGCATACCAGTTCATATTTAAATAACAATGCACCATGCTAACTAGGCTAGCTAACCTGTCAAAGCCTGATGAGAGGTTAAGCTAGCAACGGATGTTTGTGTCGGTCGGGTGTTGTGACTCAGTCTGCCCCCTAAAGGCCAGTGATGGTCAGGCAGCTTTCACCTCTGGATCAAATGTCTTTGGAAAATAGGCTCTCAAAAGACGAGTCTTCAAACAGTCAGAGGCTGTAAGAACAAACATGAGCACATGACACGCAACGCTTTATGTCGTCATGTACTTCTGCAGACTTCTAAACACTCCTCTTCCGTCCTGAAAAGCCACAACCCATCCATCTTCAAACCCAGTCAGGATATTTCTATCATCTTTATGTCTGAATTTATTCACGTCTGGGGGGTGCATGATGCAATCATATCAAAAGTTTGACCTTCTCCCTTTTTTAAAAGAATCACCCAATCCTCTCCTTCCACGACTATTCTTGGGTTTTCCCTGTTTCATTTCTGCTTAGCTCATCTTTCCCTTGATTTCAACTCACGACTGCAGAGAGAGACTTTGTTGTCTTGTTTGGTTTCCGTTGAGTTGTAGTTTACACAGGATTGTTCAGTGTGTATGAACCCAGTTTACACGTCATGTTTTCAGTTTTGTTCTTGTTTCTACTCGAGTCTGGTTTAAGCAGCCTGTTGTCCTAGTTTTAACATTTGTGACCAAGCATTGTGGGGACGCTGGTTCTGGTTAAAGTAATATTTGGGAAACTTAAATGGGGAAAGCTTAAACTAGTGGGGAAAAAAGGTGATGAGACCAGAATTTAAGATGTAAATGGGATAAGATGATTAAAACACATTAGTGAACTAAAAAGGAACAAAGCAAAAATAAATAAATAAAAATAAACAGTGATATAACCAGAATTGAAGATTTAAATTGTATGCAATGATTTATAATGCACTGCAGCAAACTGAAAAGAAACAAAACAAATTAATGATCTTGAACTGGTAGAGTATGAAGAAGATTTCTGATGAGACTTTGGATGTCTGTGGTCTTAACTACATTGTTTCAGAGTTCTTCCTGTGCGGTTATGGTTTATACATTCAGTTTTGAAGTGAAAATGTTCATCCACACACACAAACAGAAGATAGACTTGATCACTGATGGATTTTCTTTTGATCTTTTTGACAAATTTTCAATGACACGTTTAGAACAAAGTGACTTGGATGATATATAACATGCTTTTGTTCAGAGAAGTTCATCATGGATGAGTAGTTAATGAGCAGGTTTGGCGTTCAGAGGGTTCATCTCTATTTGATCCCACGAGGTCTGACACGTTTTAACACAACGTGTTTATGTCACTGGAGGAAGGCATTTCCTTTCTTTGCTTTCCTGGGGAAACAAGCAGGGGGATTGAAGGCGGTACTGGTAGAGATGTGGAATTTCTGAAGGGTAAGCACAGATCAGGAGATCACTGCTCTTTATCACTGCTGCTGACTGTAGAGCAAGTACAGGCTAAATACTGGCTGATGATGCACATCTTCTAGCTTTCTCTCTAAATTTAAGGATTCACGCTCTGTTTGCCAACCAAAGGATTAAATTTGTCTGCTCAAAGCTGCAAAGAAGAACTGAAGTCGATTTTCTTGTCTCCGCTCATCACTACGGTGACCAGAACCTCACAAGTTCCTTCACAGCCAACAGGTAAATTCTTTTAAGTTTGGACAAACACCTGATTTCTGACTTAATTTCAAACCATTTGAAAGCAGCAGTGAGTTGGGTTTGAATCTAACCTTTGCCAGGATAGAAAATTTCTGATATGTGTGTTTGTAACTGTAGTTCAGAAAAGTTCTGTCTTCATTGTAAAACAGAAACAGTTGTGTCTTTAGCGAAACAGTTTCTCTGTTACCGTCTTCTCTTCCACGTGGACAGGAAACGTCCCAAACATAGCTGTTTATCAGACATCAAGGATGTTCAGATGTTTAAGAAGACGTCTGTTGTCACTATCTGACCGTTATCTGGTCAGATACTACAGGACAAAATAGGAAAGAAATACAGGATCTCTACACATGAACACACCACGGTGACAGAGATTTTGCAGATGGCTGCACCCAGTGAGGTGAAAGTGGAGGAGAAGGAGCACGAGGATGAGTTTCCAAGGTCAGAATACTGATAGTGTAGGAAATGTTTTATTTTTACATTTTTTATTACATAAAGGTCATCTAAACTTAATTTTCACTTGGGCAAATACAGTAAGACACAGAATTTCTTGTGTGTTTCAGAACAAAGTTCCAAGAATTATGCTCATCTGAAAGGTTACAGGAAGTGGCCGTCCATTTGGCCACGTAGACAGAGCAGCAGGCAGAGAGAATGGTTGGAAAGAACAGCGCTACCTGGTGGTTACAGCCAGGAAATGACCCAAACATAGCAAAATGGGAATAAAATACAGCCACTCTAAAGATAAATACACCACAGATTCAGAAATGCTCTTGTAGTATCTTATCTGAGACATGTGTTACCAAGTTAGTAGAATGGAATCTGTTTTGCCTGTTGTAGTATCTGACCAGCAATTTGTGGGAAAACATACGTTTCCTTTTTCCCTACGTAAACAGGTAGTCTCTGACATGAGATATATGTTTTTCTGTTTTGGTTCTGGGAATGTTTATGTTGAAGAGGCTTCTGTGCCTGGGATCTTTGCACAGTGAAGTGGGGCCTGTCATTGAAGGAAGCCATACGTTATGTTATGTTCCCCATACATGAACCTATATAAGTGAGTGCATACTGTTATTCTGTGGGATTTCCGTATTGGCTTGAAGTCTCCTCAGGTAGACCATGGTGCCTGATCACTGCTGTCTTTTTATATAATAAATTATAAAAGTAACTGTGTCAACGGACGTTTTCTTCAGCATCTGCACATCTCCGATGTCTAAGAGAAACCATGACACTGCAGAGATGGAAGGATGACAGTTTCTTCAGCTCTCCATCAATCAGGTCTGTAGGGTAGAGCAGCCAGAGGAAACCTCTCAGAGTAAAAACACATGACAGTCCATCTGGAGTTTGTTCAGCTGCATCTAAAGACCCTGAGAGCGTCAGGACGAAGATTATCTGATCTCATATAACATAAACTCTTTGACTCATCACCTGCAAACAGCATCCTAACAATGAGGCATGGTGGTGGCAGCATCATGCTGTGGGGCAACTTCACAGCAGCAGAGGTAGAAAAGCTGGTCTGAACTGAGGGGAGTGAGACAGATGTGGAGGGACCTGACCATAGAAGTTCAGATGCTTCAATAGAGTGTGATGGAGTGTAAGAGGCAAAATGAGATGTACTATTTAAATCCTAGTGTGCAGACTCCGACTGGGATATGGGAAAGGAACATTTTGCAATGCTGTATAATGTATTCAAGACTAATCAAGGCTTCTTCTTCTTCTAGTGAAGTCTGGAAGCTACAACTGCCAAAGGACTGAATTAAGACCCTGGAAACTTTGTATAGCAGATATACATCATCTCAGGTGAGCTCATGAAGTGACCTTATGGAGATTACAATATATGGTAGTGCAGGACAACAGCGGCACAAACCTTCAACTTCTAGATAGTGTCTAGCTTTGTGTAAAGGCAAAAGTTTATGAGGCACTATTAAAAATAAATCTGAGATTGTGCCTTCAAGAAACAAAAATCGTGCACAAAACTCCCTGGAAATCTGAGTTCTTCTTGCTTTACAGATGGCTGCACCCGGTCAGGTGAAAGAGGAGGAAAGGCAGGAGGATGAGGAAGTGGAAAAGCAGCAACAGCATGAGGAAGAGGAAGTGGAAGTGGAGGAGGTAAAGGAGGAGGAAGAGGAAGTGGAAGTGGAGGAGGGAAAGGAGGAGGAAGTGGAGGAGGGAAAGGAGGAGGAAGTGGAAAATGCAAAGGAGAAGGGAAAAGAAGAGGAGGACAACATTGATTCAAAGGTCAGTACGCTGATATAGTGCATGAAATGTGTTTTGTTTTTATTTTTTTTTATTTCATAATGGGATCAAGTTACATTAATTTTCTCGCTCTGATTTCCATCAGGGTCGACACTCCCATCAGTTCATAGAGAAATTAGCAAATAAAGATGAGAAAATGTGCATTTTCCGTGGTCCATCTCGTTTCCGGAATACAATGAAAAAACTAAAAGAAAAACTTACAAGGACTGAGGAGAAGAAGACGAGTGGAACCGGCAGCACCGACAACACTGACGAGAGTTACGGTTGGATTAAACGGATGCTGAGCGAGTTCGATGGCAATTCCTTTCGGAAGCTGCTGGAGCTGAAGAAGGAGAACTTTGGAAAGATCCAACAGTCTTTCAGTGAAGTTCACAGAGTCAAGAAGCTGCTCAAACTGGGCAAATCAGTTTGTAAAGTCATCGTTAGCGATGTTTGCCAGGGAACAGGGTTTGTGCTGTTTGACAGGTTGATCCTGACTAATGCACATTTATTTAAGGATTGTGTTAAAGAAAAGAAGCTGCAGGAGGGTACAAAAGTTTATGCCCTGTTTAACTATGATGAACCTGAGCCATTCACTAATTATGACACCTTTGCCGCAGAGAAGATGTTCATTGACTTAGACTTGGAGCTAGATTACGCCATTCTGGAGCTCAACCCTAAGGGCCAAAAACACAACCAAACAGCAGAAACAGAGGAAGCTGAAGTACCACCAGGGCTCCTGAGTATATTTGGTCCTCCACCTGTCAATGGCGAAGCCTGTCTGATTGGTCACCCAGCAGGAGCAGTGAAAAAAATAGATCCTACATGCATCATTCCAATAGAGAAGAGAGAGGAGGCTGTGGACAAACATTTACATCCCTACAAAAACACACTGTTCATTGTCCAATCAATCATTGGCATGATCCAAAAACAGCACATTGGAAGCATAATTATGGGAGGAAGCAAAGCAGATAAAGTCGTGACCTACAACACTTTCATGTATCATGGAGCTTCTGGCTCCCCAGTGTTTGATGTTAAGTGCAGAGTTTTTGGTTTGCACACTGCAGGATACGCCTACGGGTTTCCAAAAGAGACAGAGAGTGTGATTGAGTTTGCACTACCTCTGCTGACTATATTTGAGAACTTTGTGAGCAAAGTGAAGAAGAGTGGAAACAAAGAGCTGCTGGAGAGAATTCAGGAGAATGCAATCGGAAACTCACACCTAGAGCAGATCATTAAGGGACTGAATGCTGAGGAGAAAATGGAAACCAACTAGGCGAGCAGATCAGAAGCTCCTCAATGAAAATGTCAAACCACATCTGGCTGATCATTTTCTGCTTCATAGAATCATTTTACTCCAAACACCCAAACCATCAAGTGCATTAGAGGTGTTTTTACTCTGAAACTCATCAGACCAACTTTGTACATTGAGATGCCAGTGTATGTTTTATTTTTGTGTTCAGCTTCTACAATTATAACCATCAGTGTAATTGATTTTTGTTGCCTTTGTTGATTTTGCGTTCTGAGTTCCTGTGGAAGTCGCTGGGTCTTCTGTAAAAAATTTTGCATGGAAGCTTCATTTTTCTAGTTAGGTGTTATTGAGCTTTGTTGTTTTTTTTACTTTGTATCTCAAATTAAATTTAAAAAATGGTCTTAAGAGCCAAAAACAAAACCAAACAGCAGAAACAGAGGAAGCTAAAATACCACCAGGACTCCTGGGTAACTTTGGTCCAAAGCCAAACCAAAATGTTGTACTTCATAAAATCATTTTGCTCCAAATAATCACACAGTGATGTACATTAGATTTTTTTTCTCTGAAACTCACTAGCTTTGTATTTTAGGAGAACTTGTATGTTTTGTTTTCATGCTCAGCTTCTGCCACTATAACCACCAGTGTGAATGTTTGTTGTTGCTTTTATATCGTGAATGTTGTGTTCTGGATGCACTGGAATCAGAACCATCTGCTGCCGCTGGAAATATCCTGGTATTATATTAAAACTCACTTTTACTGCAGGTTCCTTGCCTTTCTTATTTTTCTCCTCACTTTGTCTCACTGCACAGTTTGATGCTTAATTTGATGGCATGCATGGTTTTAGCTGCAGCTTTGCTGCTGTAAATAATAATTCCTTATGATAAAAAACTATTTGTACAAACTATAGAAAACTGTTTGATGGATCATCCAATTCCAAAAAATTAAAAAGTTACGCTTTCGCTAAACGAGAAATTTGCCCAAAATCACAAAAAAAAAAAAAAACAGTCCGCCTTCACTGCTGCTTTCACTCAGGTGCTGAAGCCTCAATGATAAACCAACAGCTCCCCCAAGTGGCCATTTCACCAAACTATCAGCGAGAAACAACCTTCGTGAACAGAAGACAATAGAACTCAGAAATGTCTTTTGCTCAAAATGACAAAAGGTAAAACCACTGAAATTGTGAAACAAGAAAAATCAAAACGGTTGATTTTCTTTGATTTATTTCACAAAACTGAAAAACCCCTGTTATCAACAATATCCAACACTGCAAAAAGAAAAGTGATGACTTCACATGTTAAAGAAATCAGATGACTTCTACTTTTAATTTGTCTCCACATTTCTTTTCTCCTTTTGTTCTGCAGTTTACCTGCAAACAGACTTTTTGATTTGTCACTAAATGTGATCACTGCAAACAGTTTTTTTAACGTAGTATACAATGATTTCATGATATTTTACATCCCACCCATCAAATTTCAAATAATCCATGTAGAAAATACTAAAACATGCAGTTGTTGTGTAAATGTTCTTGTCCTGAGACCAAAGAATGTTGGAAAATATTTTTAAAAATACCAAATAAGTCTGGAGTTCCTCCTAAAATGTCATTTTTCTCTTGTCCCACCCCCCCGATGACCAAACTGAATCTCAAATAAAACAGTTCAAATGACATTTAAATCTCCTTTTTTCAGTTTTAATTTTTTTCATGATGTCTCTTGTAATTGTGGAGCATTTTTTTAATCAACATGATATTTTAAATAATAATTATGATGGATGGAACATGTGTCCCACAACATGCACGCAACCCTGCTGCCGTTTTTGTTATTTTCTGTCTATTTTTTGTCATTTTCTGTCACGTTTTTGTCATTTCATGTCTCATTTTTGTCATTTTGTGTCTTGTTTTTGTTCTTTTGTGTCTCGTATTTGTTGTTTTGTGCCTCATTTTTGTCATTTTAGTTGTTTTGTGTTTCATTTTTGTCTATTTGTGTTTTGTTATTGTCATTATGTGTCTCATTTTTGTCGTTTTGTGTCTCGAATTTGTTGTTTTAGGTATTTTGTGTCTTGTTTTTGTCGTTTTGTGTCTTGTTTTTGTCGTTTTGTGCCTCATTTTTGTCGTTTTAGTTGTTTTGTGTTTCATTTTTGTCTATTTGCATCTTGTTAGTCATTTTGTGTCTCATTTTTGTCGTTTTGTGTCTCGAATTTGTCATTTTAGGTATTTTGTGTCTTGTTTTTGTTGTTTTATGTCTTGTTATTGTCATTTTGTGTCTCATTTTTGTCATTTTTTATCTCGTATTTGGTGTTTCAGTTATTTTGTGTCTTGTTTTGTTGTTTTGTGTCTCGTTTGTCATTTCATGTTTCATTTTTGTCATTTTGTGTCTTGTTTTTGTCATTTTATGTTGTTTTCATCATCAAACAGTTTTCCTGTAGAATGATTAGAACAAAGCTATGTCCTCCCTTCTATTTTTTTTTTTATTTTAATCCCGTTGTCAGCCTTGATTGAATGTCTCAATTCTGGAATGAGCCATTTACTGTTTCCAGCTGTGATGGTGTTCTGTGACAGTGGGTTAAAAGTTCTTCACCATCCAAGACATCCAGGGATAGTTGTCTGAATAGTTTCCTGTGGCGGCTAATAGGTTAATTGTGCCATAGTTTGACGGCTTTAGAGTAATGAGTGAAGTATTTTAGAAATCAAAGCAATGTTTAGTTGAAAGGGAGACACTTTTTTTCCCTCCCGTTTTTCAAAGTATTGATATCTTTCCCACCTCACTGCTTCTTCTTCCTGTCTTTCTGTCTCTAATTTCTCTTCCTCTTTCCCTTCCTTCTCATCAGTCGTCCTCATCACCTCCTCTTAGAGCTTTGCGGAGGCTCCTCCAGAACTCCGGCCTTCGCTCCTCCTCCCGAGGCCACTCCAGGTAGGTGGTGGAGCTCATGAGCTTGCGCAGTTTGTAGAAGCGTTTGGGGACGTCGTCCTTGGACAGCGGCTCCAGCAGGACCAAGATGGCCGCCTCTCCGCCGGCGTGCCCGTCGAAAAGCCAGAAGTGGGAGAAGTCGAGCTCGTAGCGGCACCAGTCGGACTGCACGAAATTCTCGGAGAGGATGAAGACGGTCCGCCGGCTGCGCTCCATGGCGCTCATGATGTTGTCCACGATCCAGTGTCCAGGAAGGAAGTCCCGCTTGTGGAGGCACAGCGTCAACGACCGCAAGGTTCTAGGATCCCCGGAGTCGGACTCGCTGTCGGAGTATTAACAAGAAGACAGGTCAAGATTCTGAATCTCTGAGGAGGAACTTGGTAAGAGAGTAATGAAGTACATAACACAACTTTTTGCTACAAGACACCCCCTACTCCTAGTGTCACTCCTTTATTCCCTCACCTACTGTCAGGCACTACTTTCTTACCTTGTGTTGTCTACCAGAACTCTTGATTCTATCATCTTGTGTCATTAATAATTGTCTGAAAAAGCCCTTATCTTGTGATCATCTGTCATTGATTAGCAATGATTTTTAAACCAACCACCATTACCTTCTGTATTTGCATGCTGTCACCTCTGTAAATGTTCTGGTGTTGTGTTGATGTATGCCGGAATACTAATTAGAACACCCCACTACAGCAAACTTCTCATGAGGATTATGGGTAATTTTCTTCAACAAGAGTGACACATCTTCTCCTTTGTCACATCACTGCTGCGGATATTTTATCATGTACAGTGTGTTCTGGGTTGCTGTGGCTCTAAGGTCAGCACACCAAAGGCCAGTGAATTTCATCTTGTTTACATCCTTGTGGCGGCTACTCTATGAGGGAATAGGTAGATGTCGAGCTACAAGTGGACTAGAAAGTAGCACAATTTGAGAACGACAACACGTCCGAAGACTCTACAACTTCCTGTGAAAGGAGGGTAATCGAAGCTTAAGGGTTAATGAGTCATGAGCCAAAAAGTGGATCATGCTCTTTGGTGCATGGCTCAGCTTTTGGTCAAACCCAAAGGTCTACTGAGTGTGTTGCATTTCCTGGCTAACAGAGCAATGCTTCTGAGAAAACACCAGACATACTCACCTCGGCTCCTCCAGCTCAGGCACCAAGAAGTTTTCCACCCAGCCGGCATCTCTCTCACTGTAGGAAACGAAAGCGTCAAATGACAGCAACGCTTCCGAACCCTCGATGACTCTGTGCCTCTGCCGGCGCCGGGAGCTGTGCTTGGCCTTGAGCCAGGCCCAGGTCATCTTCAGGTACCAGAAGGCATGGAGGCGCCACAACAAGACGCCCAGCAGGACCCCAACAACCAGCGCCAGCCCACAGCTCACAGACACAAACAGAACCCGGTGGCAAGTGACAATGGAGAGGTGGACTTGACCCACCGCTTCCCCCTGCAGGTAGAGAGGAGAGTCGCAGACATAGTTGTCCTCACCGTCTGTTAAATGGATGCCTTCGTGTCCTTTAAGCGCAGACTGGAGGAAGTTGACAAAGTCACAGGTGCAGACAAACTGGTTCTGACCCGCCTGGAGGCTCTCGAGTCGCCTGAATGACTGGAGGTCTAAGCGGCCAAACATGTTCAGGGTGTTTGACTGTAAAAAACATAAAAATAATAATAATAAAATAGACAACAGGTGCCACACTGGAAAGTGGGGATTGACTGATATGGGTTTTTCAGGGCCGATGCCGATCTTTGGTGATCGAGAAAGGCCGATAACCGATATTTGGAACAGATATACTACTGTTCAAAAGTTTGGGGTCACTTTGAAATGTCCTTATTTTTGAAAGAATAGCATTTTTTTTAAAATGAAGATAACATTAAATGAATGATAAATCCAGTGCAGACATTGTTAATGTGGTAAATGACTATTGTAGCTGGAAACAGCGGATTTTTAATGGAATATCTCCATAGGGGTACAGAGGAACATTTCCAGCAACCATCACTCCTGTGTTCTAATGCTACATTGTGTTAGCTAATGGTGTTGAAAGGCTCATTGATGATGAGACTGTGCCTTCAAGAATCAAAAGCTGTGCATGAAACTCCCTGGAAATCTGAGTTCTTCTTGCTCTACAGAAGGGTGCACCAAGTCAGGTGAAAGAGGAGGAAAGGTGGGAGGAAGAGGAAGCAGGAAATCAGTAACAGCAGGAGGAGGAAAAGCAAGTGGGTAACAATGTTGATTCAGAGGTCAGTACACTGATATAGTGCAGGAAATGTGCTTTCTTTTTAACTTGTTTTATTTTTATAATGTGGCAGTTCACAGGCTGCAGCCGCATCATCTGAATGAAGGATTTAAACAGTAATAACTATTACATGTGAATACTCCCGGGGCAGATAGAACGGACGCAGACTGACCGCCAGTAATTCTACATCCTTAGTGCAGAGCAGCTAATGTGTCCAGCATTACACCATCTCTCATTCACATACATCGCGAGGCCTCCACCCTTTCTCTTACCACTCTCCCTCACGTTCCAGTCCGCTCTGACCAGATGGAATCCATCCAGAGTTAGAAGTGAGTCCGGAGTGAGTTCGTTCAGCCACGACTCCGTGAACATCATGAGGCTGCTCTCCCTATACTCCCACTGCAGCCTGGTCAGCGCCGTCAGTTCTTCCATCTTATTCCCCATTATTATGGATGGAACGGACGGCTTGTAGCGTCTCCTCTTCTCCCGACGCTTCAGTCCTGCCCGGCATCCTCTCCTCCTCCTGCGGAGCTGTCGCATCAACAACAAACCATCAGCGCCCCCATTTGGCCTTTTCATCATTTTCATTCTGTCTTGGTTCCAAGTATTTTGCACAACAGAGTAGAGATGTTATCACTGTTGTTTCAAAGGTCAGTACACTCTGATTTAGTGTATGAAGTTTTCCCCCAGTTCACTTGTGTGTATGTGAAGTGTAGTCTTTGATGTATGTATGCATTTGTGGCAACATTAGTGTAGATTGGTGTACGTCTGCCTTACAAATATTTTGTCAGTTTGTATGTCTGTTTTAATTAACTTCTTTTCATAGTTTTCTACTTTTCATTCTGTCTGGGTTTTATTGATATTACGCAACAGAATAGAGAGATGTCATCACTGTTCTGGATCATTCTCTTTCACCTCGTGACTACGATGTATACACGCCCTTTTACACCTGACCCTTGCTGATTGGTTCTCAGTTTGTGGCGTCTGTCAGACTTCCTCGTCTTTACCTTCAGTGATTCAGAGAAGATACCAAGGACAGGTGGTGGCTGGAGTGCAGCGTTCACAAAAGGGATAAATTTACAAATTAGTGTGTTTAAACCCTCACGATCACCCTTCATCCAACTCTGGTTCTCACGGAGGCCGTTTGACACGCCACGTTTCACCGCTTGTTTGCCGAAGTCACCAGCTCTCAATCCCACAAAGGGGAAGTTCCAGGTAAACTCTGACTGGGTCTTTTGTCTGACTATGATATGAGTAAAATCCATGTTTTGAGTGTGTCAGAGAACTCTTTTCTATGATGGAACTGAAAAAGAATTTGGTGTTTTCGGTTTAGAGTTGTGTACCGGTTGAAAAATAGACAACTTAGTCGTGACGACACTAAAACGGTGAATAATATCAATAGTTTTGATATGTAAAATGAACATTCGCATGCATGTGATGAACCTTCACTTTGTTCTTTGTATATATTTAATGATGTTTGTGTTGTATTCTACAACTCTGGACCTGTTCCTGTCAAAGGAGTGCACTGTTGTTGACTTGGCCTTCTGCCCAAAGAGACAGTTAAGAGATGGTGAGAACAAAGTAATCTGAAGGCAGTTACATTCCCTGCGGGAAGTTTTTGCAATGCCAGATGTTGTGTGAATGCAGCTGAAGTTCATGTGTGATCCTGTCCAATGCTCAGCCACACCCTCAGTTGAAGAGACCTGCATCTTTTCATACATCCAGGACTCAGAGATGTAACCACCGACTGTATTTTAGCCACCTTGATGTGAAACATTAGTGTGTGAAGTCCAGTTCTGAAGCTTTGACTTTGGAATTTGGACGTCACCATCTTGATCTTTTCAAACTGGACAAATGAGGTGTTGAATCTGACTGAGGATTGGAGGGCGCCGTATACTCCTGCTGTAGTCACATGTCAATCACAAGTTAGCCCCACCCTACAGTCACCCTGCTTATTGGTCTATTCTCCATAACTTGATCATCATGCAACCAGAGCAGTCGCCCCCTGCTGGCTGAAAGAAAGAATGCAGGTTTGAGGCACTTCTGCAGTTGCATCACTTTTCAGACCTCGAGGTTGCATCCTTCTTCCATGTATGGGTTATTCCATTTGGTGTCATCAGGAGCCTTCTGCTCGAGCATCTCTGATTTTTGTAAAAATTACAGATATTTAAAATGGTAACTGTGAAAACTTAGCTGAATGTGTCAAGTACTTTTTGAGACACTTTTTTTTTTTAAAGGAAATTGTTGATCCACATTAACCACATTTTTTCACGCATTGAAACTTGAGGCTGTTTGAACAATAATATCTCAGGAAATGTTGATGATAAAAGTCTTAAATTTTCAGTTTTTCCTCATCATGTGTTTGATTCTGAATCTTCAATACTGGATAATTAGATTAAATCATCTCTGATTATGGGTGAGTTAAAAATGTTGAGCAAGTATGACAAGTTGTACCACAAAAACTATAATATTCTGGACACTGTGTTCTATTTGGCTCAGACCACTGACCAATATTTAATTTTTTGTGGGTCAACCTGCTCAATCTGTCATAAAGGTTAAATGAAAATATCATGTTTAATTTATTATTGTGACATGCAGCTACATATGGTTCAGAAAATATCAACAGTTCACTTCTGCATGCTCAGTTTGTTTTGTCAATATGAGCTCAAAGCTGTGACTTCTTCTGACGGCTTCCTTTATCTAATATTTTAACTCATGGTCGAGCTGAAGGCCCCTGGTGATTAATGAAGGAATAACCCTTTAGTGTTTTGCACCTACTAAAATTTTGGTGTTTGCCATTTCCTGGTTTAAATGATAAATAATTGGCAGCTCTATCTTATAACTCAGTGGTATTCGAAGCGCTTAAATTTGTGTCTGTCATTCACTCAATTTCACACACATTCACACACCTTTGGGTTCAGTGTCTCAACACGTGAAGGGGCAGGAAATGGAACTGTTAACTCTGTAATTATTGGACAACCTGCTCAACCACCTGGGCCACAGCCACCCCCTGGTTTATCACATAGATTTAACAACCTGGCTCTGTCCTGAGCTTTGATTTTCACAGTTTCATATCTGTTGCAGGGCGTCGACGCCTGAGTTCTTCAAACATTCCCTGAGGCTTTGAACCATCAGTCGATTGGTGCAAATTGTTCCAAGGTGAGTCATCCCTCCTCAGTCTGGATCTCTGGAAATAGGTAAATAAAACACCTTCCATTTTACTCAATAACACCCATGTTACTGATGTTTTAATGTCAGCTGAAAATGCCTCCCAAAAGGCGAAAGTCCAACAGTGACATCAGGTCCTTTTTTAATAAGAAAACTGTAAGTAACGGCACGGTTAGTAAATGTTTAAATTTTTATTATCTTGTTACCTGTGTAGGTCAGATTAGCCACTGCATGATCAACTGATTTATTTTTTCTTTGTGTCTTTTCATCAGGTCAGTTCTGGTGGCAGCAGCAGCACAACGAGCACACAGGCAGAGGAAGCTTCAACTTCTCAGGTGAGTTTATGAGGTGACTGAAAAAAAGGTAACATATTTTCAAGTCATTACAGTCCTGTACAACAACAACAAGACCAACAATGATGAGTTAAAAACTAAAAAGCTTTGTGAAGGTTAAAGTGTACGAGGTCCGATCACAAAGTTCAGAGATTGCACCTACAAAAATCAAAAACTGTGAGTGACTGAAACTTGGCCACTGTCGCCTTTGCAGTCTTTTCCTTGTTCAGGGATACACTGTTCCCAGTGCTCTTCCTGAAAGTTTGGTTGTGTCAACATGTCTAACCCTAACTCTTGCCTAACCTTTGTGCCCATTCTAGAAAGAGAAAGAGTTGTTTAACGCACTGTGAGCTGTAATGTTGTTGTGATGGAGCACTATCTTCCTTGTTTCAGTAGAGCTCAGTGTTAACAGTCAAATTCACAATCCACTTCAATCGTCTTCAACTTTGAAGAAAATAGCGAGTATGTTCCTGGTGCTCCTGACGAGAGATAGATACATAACCTTTATGTTAAAGAAGCCGTGGGGCTAAATTTTTAAATGCCAAAGGCGAGTTAGGCTCCAACATAAATTTTTCTACTATTGGTGCTTTAGAAATTATAAACTACACAATGTTGCACATTTTTTCTCACCCCCATGAGACATTCATCTTCAATGCAGTTTCACTTTCCAAATCTTTTAACCCACATTAACGCCTTTGTCCACAGTGTCCTGACACTACCATCTTAAAACAAACAACAACAACAAAAAAAAATGATCAAAGTACACATGAGGGTGCTGTTAAAGTAGCAGATCAATATGCAGCATTGGTTAGACTGCTCTCTGATCCAGTATGGACTCACAAAACAAAATAAAATGAAACCTGCATGAAGCTGTAGAGTCCAGTTTGAAAGTGATGGAGGAACATAAAATACATACCATGATGTTAAACTTTGTGAAAATCTCTTCTTCTATCACTTTACAGATGGATGCACCCCATCTAGTGACAATGAAGAAAGAGGAGGAGGATGATAGTGATTTCAAGGTCAGTACACTTTAATATACTGCACAAGCTAAAATTATGAACAAAGGTTTACATACACTTGTAAAAACTATGTACAGTATCTCACAAAAGTGAGTACACCCCTCACATTCCTGCAAATATATAATTCTATTTTTTCATGGGATAGCACTGGAGAAATGACACTTTGATACAATGTAAAGTAGTTGGTGTACAGCTTGTATGACTGTAAATTTACTGTCTCCTCAAAATAACTCACAGCCGTTGCCATGTCTCTACCGCTGGCAACAAAAGTGAGTGAAAATGCCCAAATTGGACTCAATTAGCCATTTTCCCTCCTCAGTGTCACGCGACTCGTTAATGTTACAAAGTCTCAGGTGTGAATGGGGAGCAGGTGTGTTAAATTTAGTGGTGGGCGTATTGATTCAATTATCGATAATACTGATACCAGTGTTGGTATCGATTCTGAACGATACCAGTGTAGTGACACTGATACTTCACTTTCAGTTTCTGTCCTGTATGCCTGAACTGCTGCAGTTTCATCAAAACAGTAATCTGACTGTCTGCCAGAGCTCCTCCTGTCACAGAATGGAGCAGCACTTTGCTAATCTTCCTTATGTGATTGGATGTTATTCCATCACGTGACTCAGTGGCGCCAGACGAACAATGAAACAGGCTCAGCAGCTACATCACATACCATAGTGGTGGAAAGTATAACTTTAATTTCTTCATGGCTCTGTCAGTCTGTTCCTGTCTGATGTGTAGAATGAGATGTTTAGCTGCTGGACGGTCCTCAGCCAACACTGAGGAAAGAGGAGGCAGAGAGGGAGAAGTCCGACTGAGACACAGCTGATGATTAGACTGCAGGCAGGAAGATCCTGAACCACAGACAATTACAAAGACTAGTGCTGTAGCAGGGCCACAAAATTAAATAATCATTAATAATCATGAATTACAATCATGATTTTGGGCAACTACCCACTATAAGAAAACAATTACCTGTGGCCTTTAAAATGTAAAAATGTGCCTCCGCTCTTAAAAGACGTAGCGCGTTTACGTGCGCTGTTTTCTTTGCTCAAAGAGAACAACACATGGATAAATCAGTCCCTTTCATCTTGGACTAATCTGAAATGAGGAATTTTTTTTTGCTCTCACACCAGTCTGAGCACTGCAGCCACTGAGCAGCATCTACTACAGTCTGCACTGTGAGGGGTTTAGGTAACATTGGTAAATCTAGTGTCTGTGATAAGCAAATGTTCAGCTAGTGAGGTGTTTCGCCTGTAACCAGGTAAGAGCGATGAACTGACAATGTCTGTCACACCAGTGTGACTACTGAAAAGGTGAATCTGGAGTATTGATATAGCCGATACTGGTCCTGTGTTTACTTGGTATCAGTACTAAATCTTGCAGTATCGCACACCACTAGTTAATTAAATTTGGTGGTATCACTCTCACACTCTCTACTGGTCACTGGAAGTTCAACATGGCACCTCATGGCAAAGAAGTCTCTGAGGATCTGAAAAAAAGAGTTGTTGCTCTACATAAAGATGGCCTGGGCTATGAGACGATACCAACAGCCTGAAGCTGAGCTGCAGCACAGTGGCCAAGACCATACAGTGATTTCACAGGACAAGTTCCACTCCGAACAGGCCTCGCCATGGTCGACCAAAGAAAGCAGACATATGAATGCTGCCAGCATTGCTGTAGAGGTTGAAGGGGTGGGGGGTCACACCATACGACGCACACTGCATCAAATTGGCCAGCATGGCTGTCATCCCAGAAGGAAACCTCTTCTAAAGATGATGCACAGGAGAGCCCCCAAACAGTTTGCTAAAGACATGCAGACTGAGGACATGGATCACTGGAACCATGTCCTGTGGTCTGATGAGACCAAGTTAAACTTGTTTGGTCCAGATGGTGTCAAGCATGTGGAGGCAACCAGATGAGGAGTACAAAGACAAGTGGTTTAGACATTAATGTCTGTGTGTTGAGTTATTTTGAGGACACAGTAAATTTACACTGTAACTGTACAAGCTGTACACCGACTACTTTACATTGTATCAAAGTGTCAATTCTTCAGTGTTGTCCCATGAAAAGATATAATTAGATATTTGCAGAAATGTAAGGGGTGTACTCACTTTTGTGGGACACTGTATATCATCATGTATATAATCTTGAGTTTCCAATGACTCCTATAACTCAGAATTTTCTATGATGGAATCATTGAATCACATGAGTCTCTGTCACAAAAACAATCATGTATTTTGGTTGTTTTATAGATTTATTAAAGATCTTCTGGAAATTATGACGAATGTAAAATTCGAATGTAAAATGTAAAATTTGATGTTTGATCAAATGTGTATGTACAGTAAATTGACTTATCAGTTTTGTTGAAATAGAAAGTTGTGTTAATCAAATTTTCTTAGTTTCATGGACTCTTAATTTCTAATGAGTGATTACAGTTGACTACAGCTGCTGACTCCTCTGAGCTAATTTAAATAGAACCTATTAGATCCACTCATTACACTAAAACATTACACTCAAAAAATAACTCTTTGAGTGAACTTAAAAAAAAAATCATAGAAAGAATTTCCACATGATTAATTTACTAGCACCAAATAATTATTTTCATCTAGCTCAGCAAACCTGAATTGAGTTAGCTCAATTCACTTAAGTTGAATGCACTTATTTAATTAATTTGGAGTAAACATAATTTATTTGAGTTGAGTTAACTTCATTTGTTAGGGATCATTTAACTAATTACCTAAGGGTTGATTCAGCCTTTTTCCATATAGTTGTTTAAACTTAATTCAGATTTTCAAGTAAAGTTAGGTGAATCAAATTAACCTAGTTTGAGTAAATCCAGTTATTCGACCTGAAATGCATAATGTCTATAGAAAGCCATTTTATTATGTGGAAATTCTTTCCATGATTTTTTCAAATTCATTCAAAGCATGCTTATTTTACAGTTTTTCTCAGTCGCTTTGGTGCATTTCTCATATTATCCTCGACATTTGCAAAACAGTAAGTGCATTTCTCAAAACAATTCGTACAAATAGCAACACACCATGGATTATCTGCAAAAGCCAGTCTCTTCCTCAAAATCCTTAGTTCATCTCTCAAAAGTAAATGTCTGTGTCAATGAACATGTCAGTGGCAACAAAATGACCAGTCCTGGTGTCATTGTGTGGATCAGACAGTTAAATTGCTTAGTCATGTTGTCATTATAACAGTGTATCTGGAGGGATGTTCTGATGTAAACTATGGCTAAAGTTTTGACGACAATTATTATAAATTGTACGTTACTCCTTAATGAATGTGGGAGATTGATTGCAAGAGACTGGACAAGATTTACATTTATGCTTTTACTGTTTCTATTGTAAGTTATTGACAGACCACGTCATTGTGATGCAGAAAGGAAAACAGCGCTGCATAGTACAAAGAAAAAAACAGAAAAACAACAATAGAAATGTGAACATAGAACCATCTCCTCAGGGAAAACTGTCCATGCAGCTGTAGGAATTCCAGTGCAGTCTTTCTACACCTCCTGATGTTCCTGTCTGTTGGGCCACAAATTCTCATCCACATCACGAATATCTTCTCTTGCATCTTTGAGTGATTTCAGAAAACCTGAACCCTTCACACATTTCCCTTCATTAGAGAAAATCAAGATTCACCTGGGAGCAATTTACCAATTCAGGACAGATTGAGAAAAAAAGTCTAATGGAAATGTATAGAAAGATCCTTGACATATTATAACTTGTTCAACCATTTTGCATGTAAAGACTTATGCGATGAACTAATGTCTAAATGTTGTGGAGGGTGAGAATATTCAACAGAGACCCATTATAATACATTTAGATCAACATGACATCAGCAGGGGCTGCACAGTGGTGTAGTGGTTAGCACTTTCGCCTTGCAGCGAGAAGATCCCTGGTTCGTGTCCCGGCTTTCCCGGGATCTTTCTGCATGGAGTTTGCATGTTCTCCCTGTGCATGCGTGGGTTTTCTCCGGGTACTCCGGCTTCCTCCCACAGTCCAAAAACATGCTGAGGTTAATTGATTATTCTAAATTGCCCGTAGGTGTGAATGTGAGAGTGATTGTTTGTCTTTGTATGTAGCCCTGCGACAGACTGGCGACCTGTCTAGGGTGTCCCCTGCCTTCGCCCGAGTCAGCTGGGATAGGCTCCACCCCCCACGACCCTAGTGAGGATTAAGCGGTGTATAGATAATGGATGGATGGATGACATCAGCAGTTCATAATGTAGGAAACAGAATCATTTGCATGGATGAACCAAAGCATTTGTAACTTGTTCAAAGAAATGAGAAACTGCTTTTTTGATGCGCACAAGTGATACAATGATGGGAAGATTGAACAAGTAGTTTTGAGAATTTCAATTCTGATCTGAGAAATGAACCAAAGCGACTGAGAAAAACTGTAAGAATAGAATTTAAGTAAATTAACCCTCAATACAAAATAATGCAACCGGCTTGATGTCAAGGGTGGAAGAAACACAAAAACAAAGGAATAGGTTGACAATAAAGCATATTTCTCAAAACACAGCACAGTGCAACACTGGAAGCTGTTAACAAACACAAAACTGTTTGTTCCAAAGTAATTCAGTACCACAATAAACAATAAAAAGGCACAGTACTTCCCCTCAACAGTACACTCAAAAAACATCAGAAAAATACAACTGTAAGTTTTGACAATATATTCCCACTATTTGATGCCACGGAAAAATGTCATTTAGGAAATGTTGCCATAAAATTTCTGTCCCGAGATAGACAATAATAGAACAGAAATGTTTAACACTTGCAGTTGCTTGTAAGTAACAAATGTGAAAACATGGCTGCCATCTCTATTTTTTTAATCAAAAAATACACAATTTTGCTTGCCTTATATATTGGCTAGAAATCAAATAATAATGTAAACAATGTAAAGAACAGCTTTTTAAAGCCATCTCTAGGCGCTCGTGGTTAAATTTTATCAATGACTGGAAGGGGAGCAAAGTCTGGAGAGTAAAGTCTGGAGAGTCTGTACTCTTGCAGACAATTGGTTTCCACCTATCTCCATTATTGTCTTCTGTAGAGCCTCAGATGTGTATTTTAGCTCTGGAGGGTAGCTAAGATTCATAGCATACAAAAGCATTACCACCACAAAAGGTACATTTCTCAACTCATCCAGTACCATAACCCCCTCCAGAATGATTCCGACACCCTCTGAGTCATCACTGGGCTGGACACCTTCATGCAGAACAACAAAGATTCCATAAAACGTGTCTGCTGTGACTGTATGACTGCACTGGTCACTGCTCTGTGACAAAACAATAAAGAAAGCAAATATTTTATTATGCATTTGACAGCACATTACTGCATAAATATGATAAATTCAAATCATTAAAAAATTAGAAAACAAACAAAAAAAACACGTTCCCAAAATAATATTGCTTGTTCAAAGTAATCCACTGTTCCTAAAGCCCTAACATGGCAAACTGTGTTTAACAAACTTAACAAACTCCATTAGCACAACAATTTTAGCCTTGCTACAACCTTTAGCATGAAGCTAAGTTGCTAACATCAGTCATATAAGACACAGAGTAGAATTTATTAGGAGGAGGGCAGAGAACATCACTAAGGGCTTTTTTTGGTTAAACAATGTTCTGTTGATTTGATTGGTTCAAGTTAATAGACTGTGATAGACACATCTGTAGCTTTCCAAAACATCATCTAATAATAATAATACATTTTATTTGTAAGGGTGTCTTTCTTGACACCCAAGGTCGCTTTACAAAACAAAAATAAATACCGCATCTAGGACCTTGTTGTGCACCAAGACAAATATGCAGCAGAACCCTTTATCACTCCAATCATCACAATCATGCCTCAGTAGAGATGCAATAAAAATGCATATTCAAAAAAAAACACCTACCATGTATTCTCTGACTAGTTTCTCTGGATCTTCATTCAAGTATACACATAGAGAATGGTGCATTCCCGTTTCACGTCAGTGCTGTCAGCCTATGGATACAGATCAAGAAGAATATACAGAAAGAAAAAAGAAATACAAAGACAAACTCAAACATTTTGATTGTACGACATTCTGTGGAACTCTCAATGTCTCAAACATTCCCACTGAGGGTCTTTGTAGCGGATATCTGGACAGCCCTGATAAGGACAAAAATAATTTGTCTTGTGTTTTAGGGTAAACTCCTACTTTATTATTCCAATTTTAATATACAGTAGCTAACTTCCTGTTTATATACTATTAAGCAAAGTTTAAGGAGAACAACCGTATCTTGTTCTTTCCAAGATTTCCCATCAATACCCACAAAACAGTCTCTCCATCTTCTGTTGCAATGTGTGCATCCTGTTCTCTCTTGCCATTTTTATCTCTCTATAGGGGTCACACATCCCTTCAACTAAAGACAGCAAGCAGAAGACCCAATATATTAAAATCCAGTACATCCTGATAACCAGAGTATTTAGTGAAGTTAAAAATAATCATCATACCTGGATTATGGGCCCACTCTAAAATGGTCTAACACAATATCCTGTAGTCTGCACATTACAGCTGTAATACACACCGTAATACCGGGCCTAGTAATGAGCGGAAAATATATGCTGTTACTCATGTCAGTCACAAACAAAGAACATGGCGGTGGTCCGCTTTTCAGGACAAATGGTAACGCTAACTAAAACTAACAGTAAAACAGCTGTAAATAAATAACGCTGAAATGTTGCACAAACTGCTTACAATATTTATGTACAACAGTTTGTTTTAGAGAAGATTATAACAGATTCTGCTTACCTTTTTCACCTGTACACCAGACATCGGTCATCTCCCGCCTCCTTTTCTTGACGTCATGTCTCCCAATAACTCTCGTAGATTCTTCCGGATGTATGTGAAAACACAATTGACTCGGTTCATCTTAACGTGATTGAATCTTGTTCATTTAGTTTTTGAATTTCATGCAATTCCAACAGGACTCAATCAAATTTATCATGGAAACTTGAAATTATCATGTAAAAAAATGTATGTTTTGCTGAATTAAATTGAACAACCACTCAGATGAATTTTTTTTGTGTACAGCGGAAAAGTCTGAGGAGCTCTGCAAAGATCCGAAAAAGCAAATCATTGACTTGAACAAGTCAGAAAGTCCCTTGGAGCCATTTTAAAGTAGTGTCAGATCCAAAACCATCTGTTTGTCATTATAAAGTTCATGGCCCAGTTGTGTTACTGCCACCATCAGAAAGAAAACACAAACTATCACCTGCTGCTGAGAGACAGTTGGTCAGGATGGTCAAGAGTCAACTAACAATCAGGAATCAGGTTGAGTGTTTCACAAGACAATAAGCCCAAACTCACATCAGATGTGGTAAAGAAATGGTTCCATCAAGCTAGAATGAAGGTTCTAGACTGGTCTCCCCAAAATCCTGACTGAAACCCATCAATAACCTGTGGACTGGTGAAGAAACAAATCTGAGTCAGGTAGACAACATATTTAGTTGAACATGAGTCAAAGATAAACCAGAAGATTGTGGACGGAAACCAAAAGAACCTAGTTGAAGTGAAAATGGACAAAAGGCATTTAACCAAGTATCACCATGTCCGTATGTGTATTGTTGATCCAGCAGATGCTGTCAAATTTCTAGGTGAACTTTAATAAATTTATAGAAGAACCTCAAACTTCTGGTTGTCTTTGTGACAAAGATTTGTGTTTCAATGATTCTATCAACAAAAATTCTGAGTTTTAGGAGTCAATGGAAACTCCAGACTGCCATGGTCTTCATGAGTGTATGTAAACGTTTGTTAACTTTATTTTTGTTGTTCTGTATAAAGATGGTCAAGTAACATTATTTTCTCACTCTAAATTACAGCAGGGTCAACACTCACATCAGTTCAAAGTGAAATTTACAAATGACCGTAAGGAATACACCATTGACTGTGATCAAGCTTGCACAGTGCTGGATGCAATAAAATCACATCTCAATGAACAGTTCAGGATGATGAAGGACAAAAAGAGGAACTATTCCGATGAAAAAATCATCATTCAGCGGAGTAACGAATCTATCATTGCAACACATTTCCCCTGTTCTTGTATCGAGAAAGATGAGTGTCTGATCATATACTGTAAAACAGAAGAGGTCGAAGAGACTAAAAGCCAACATGACAAAATATTACCAAGAGACAAATATTCTGTCTTCTACATTTCTAAAGAGGGAGGAGAAACATGATAGGAATGAATCTTTTGAAAAGCAATCCTGGCTCAAAGTTTGATTATCTCTGTGTCTATGCAAAGAAAGGAACTTCTGTGAAAGAGGCTCTGAAAAGAGACGGTCGCTTCGTTGACCTTGAAGACTTCAAACTGTCCGAAGTCGAGAAGTCAAACCAACACACTCTGTGCACACAAAAGGTCGACAATCTGGATCAGAAAAAATTCAAGATATGTCGAGACAGAAAAACTGTAAAACCGTAAGAATGAAGAGGCCAGCAGTGAGCAGCAGAAACAGCATGGACAGCAGGGACAGCAGGAACAACAGGGACAGCATGGACAGCATGGACAGCAGGGACAGCAGGGACAGCAGGGACAGCATGGACAGCAGGGACAGCAGGGACAGCAGGGACAGCAGGGACAGCCGAGTACATCAAAACAGTCGCAGCAGAAGTTTGACACCATGTCAGTGTTAGATGCAGCACTGAAGAGTGGAATCAGTGTGAAACAAGCGATGGAAGAGAAGGGTAGTGAGGTCAATACTGAGGAGATTTATAAACTACTGTGTAAACAGTTTCCACATCTGAAAATACTGATGGACAGTAGATTTCCTGGTGATTCTTATCAGAAAGCTCTGGAGCTGAAGAAGGAGAACTTTGGAAAGATCCAACAGTCTTTCAGTGAAGTTCACAGAGTCAAGAAGCTGCTCAAACTGGGCAAATCAGTTTGTTGTAAAGTCATATCGTTAAAGTTCAGGGCACAGGATTTCTGCTGTTTGATAACTTCATCTTGACAAATGCCCACTTATTCGAAACGTGTACTAACTTGCCACGCTGCAATGGAGAAATCATGTAAAGATTACTGCCACGTTTAACTATGAAAATCCTGACTGTGACTCAAACAGAAACAGTTTACGCAGCTAACCTGTTCGTTGACTTAGACTTGCTCTAGATTACGCCATACTGGAGATCAACGTTGAGAGCCAAAGCTCCAACCCAACAGCAGAAACACAGGAAGCTAGATTACCACCAGGCCTCCTGAGTAAATTTGGTCCTCCACCTGTCAATGGTGAAGCCTGTCTGATTGGTCACCCAGCAGGAGCAGTGAAAAAACTAGATCCTACATGCATCATTGAGAAGGAACAGAGAGATCCAGCTGTCGACCAAAATTTAGAGGAGTACAGAGATTATATTTTCACTCTCTGCGCCATCAAACAAGAGATCAGAAAGGATCCATATGCAGATGTTTATGTGACCTACAACAGTTTCATGTATCATGGAGCTTCTGGCTCTCCAGTGTTTGATGCTCATGGTCGAGTTTTTGCTTTGCACTCTGGTGGCTTTTTCTTTGGCTTTGTAAAACCTAAAGACAGTGTGATTGAGTTTGCCTATCCTCTGCTAACTATATTTAAGAATTTTGTCAATGAACTGAAGGAGAATGGAGAAACAGAGATGTTGGAGAGAGTTTGGAAGGCAGGAAATCGGAAACTCACACCTAGAGCAGATCATTAAGGGACTGAATGCTGAGGAGAAAATGGAAACCAACTAGGCGAGCAGATCAGAAGCTCCTCAATGAAAATGTCAAACCACATCTGGCTGATCATTTTCTGCTTCATAGAATCATTTTACTCCAAACACCCAAACCATCAAGTGCATTAGAGGTGTTTTTTTTTTACTCTGAAACTCATTAGATCCAACTTTGTATTTTGAGTGTTTTGTGTTCAGCTTCTACAATTACAACCATCACTGTAATTTGTCAAAGAGGAGCGCTATTAAGCGACTCACTCTCCAACCAGGAACCGCTCGCTGTGAAAAACAACACGGAGGCTTCTCTGTACTTGCAGCAAGGGTAACCCACTCAGTGCAACAACACGTCTGTGTAAGTTACAAAGAGGTGGTCCCTGTCATACTTTATTCATACAGGTGGGGTTACAGGATAATGATATGCAAGTAAATGGGAGTGAATAAAGTTGAATGTGGGTGTGAGTGAAGAGAGGTGGTCCATGAGAGAAGCAGAAATAAGAAAAGGTATAATGAGTGTGGTAAATGCATAGCTTATATATGAAAACATCGTATGTTACAATCAGGGTTAACACAGTTCACAGTACAACTATTAATGATAATATTGTTACGGCCAGCGCCTCCTACCCCGTGTGTGTGTGTTAATCAAGTGTGGTAGCTTATGCAAATAGGGCTGTGTGATCCCCACTCCCTGGTTGGACCGCGACGGCGGAGGCGTGGCTGCGGCCAGGAGCCCAGCTGATTGGTGCGGCGCTTACCAGGCGGACCAACCAAAAACTGCCAACTCCTTTAAAAGAGTTGGCAGTTCAACTGAACGGGGCAGCTGACTCCCAGCGTGCCATTCTATGTTACTGTGTGGTCGAGGCAAGAGTGTCTGTGTGAAAGGATTTGGGCCAGGGCTAGAATCAAAAACTGACACAACTTCATTTCATTATAGGTAGTTCCGTTTGTTTAGGTTTCACCAGGAGTAGGGGTGCTGACTCCCGTGTAAGTTTTGTTTTGTCAGTTCCCATTTAGTGAGCCTTTTTGTTTTGTTTTTCTTTTGTCCACCGAGATGGTAGTGTTAAGTTCTCCGTATGAGAACTCTTTTTGTGTTTTGATGTTTTCTTTGATTTGAGCAGCACCCACCAGCCCTCTTCCTCAGTTCTGCCTCAGTTTGTATAGTATTTTGCACATTTTCTGTTCAACCTTTCCTGTAATAAATAATTAGATTTTTACCATCCTACAACTGTTTATGTTGCTTCCGCCCCCCCCCCCCCCCCCCCCCCCCCCCCCCGGGCCGGGGTTGGATTGCGTGGTACGCATTGAAACCAATGGGGAACTCAACATTGGGGTCTACAGAAAACCACTTACACAGACAGTACCTCCTGTTTGATTCACACCACCCACTAGAAACAAAGTTGGGGGTTATCCGTACACTTAAAAGCACAGCAGCACAGAACATCCATCAGAAGCAGATGGAAATAAGAAGGGAACACAAACCATATTTCACTCTGCTCTTCAAATTGTGGCTATCCAAACTGGGCTTTTATCTAAACAGCAAAATAAGCGCAGGGAGGATAAGAAGACGAGGACACAAAAAGAGAAACAACATTGTCTATCCCTATGTGCAGGAATTTCAGAGATATACTCAGGAGGATCTTTAACACCCACCAGATCCCAGTACACTTCAAGCCAGCAACACTAGAGGCAAAAGCTGGTCCATCCCAAGGACAAATTCCAAGGGAGAAACAGAGCAATGTGGTGTACGCAGTGCAGTGCAATGAGGATTGCTCTGACCTGTACATTGGAGAGGACTAAGCAGCCATTACACAAAGCGCATGGCACAACCTCAGGAGGGCATGACCACAGCGCAGGACTCAGCAGTCCACCACACCTCAAGGAGATAGGGGCACTCCTTTGATGACCCACAAGGTGCGCGTTCTAGCCGAGAGGAACAGATGGTTGAGAGAGGGGTAAAGAAGCAATTCATGTCAAAACTAGAACGGCATCTTTCAACAGAGGAGGGGGCCTCAGACACCACTTGTCTCCCACTTACATTCGCCGTTCTTAGAGCCCTCCCAAGGAGGTGCAGCCATCTGTCCCACCTGCAGTCAGGTGACCCCCAACCACCCTCCTAGAGGGCTGGGAGGGGTAGCGACCGCCCATCAAAGGCTAACGACTCACATTAACATCTAACGAGTCTATTGGTTTCGGGTCTTTGTCCACTTGTTTTTGCCACCACCCTCCTGGTGGATAAATATCTGGTACTCCCCACCAGGCTTTCAGAACTGAAGAAGCCTCTTGGATGAGAGGTGAAACGTTTTCGACTCACACGAGGTTAGTCCAGTTGCCATAATTTATGCTTGCTTGAGAGTTTTCACACCCTCCTTTACATTATTTCATCATACGGCACGTTTTTACAACATGTTCGAAAAATCGCACTTTTTTTCGACATAGTATAGTAAGGCGTTTTTTTGGCGCCAAAATTCATGATGATTTTTTTTGCACAGAAAACCTTTCTGGAGTGTTTTTCACGCTCTCCTTTACATTATTTCATCATACGGCATGTTTTTAGAACATGTTCGAAAAATCTCATTTTTTCTCGACATAGTATAGTAAGGCGTTTTTTTGGCGCCAAAATTCATGATGATTTTTTTTGCACAGAAAACCTTTCTGGAGTGGTTTTCACGCTCTCCTTTACATTATTTCATCATATGGCACGTTTTTACAACATGTTCGAAAAACCCCTTTTTTTTTTTTGACATAGTATAGTAGGGCGTTTTTTTTGGCGCCAAAATTCATGATGATTTTTTTTGAACAGAAAACCTTTCTGGAGTGTTTTTCACGGCCTACTTTACATTATTTCATCATATGGCACGTTTTTACAACATGTTCGAAAAATCGCATTTTTTTTCGACATAGTATAGTAAGGCGTTTTTTTTCGTGCCAAAATTCATGATGATTTTTTTGAACAGAAAACCTTCCTGGAGTGTTTTTCACGGCCTACTTTACATTATTTCATCATATGGCACGTTTTTACAACATGTTGAAAAATCACGGGTTTTTTCGACATAGTATACTATGGCGTTTTTTTGCGCCAAAAATTCATGATGATTTTTTTTTGCACAGAAAACCTTTCTGGAGTGTTTTTCACACCCTCGAACCTTTTACAGAACACCTCAACTCGGTGGATAAAAACATCAAGTTCACAAGAGAGGATGTCAAAGACAACTGTCTGGCAATTTCTAGATTGCGTGGTACGCATTGAAACCAATGGGGAACTCAACATTGGGGTCTACAGAAAACCCACTTACACAGACTCAGTACCTCCTGTTTGATTCATCACACCCACTAGAACACAGTTGGGGGTTATTCCGTACCTTAAAGCACAGAGCACAGAACATCCCATCTGAAGCAGATGGGAAAAAGAAGGGAAACACAAACATATTCACTCTGCTCTTCAAACTTGTGGCTATCCAAATGGGCTTTTATCAAAACAGCAAAAAAGCGCAGGGAGGAAGAAAGACGAGGACCACAAAAAAGAGAAACAACATTGTTCATCCCCTATGTGGCAGGAATTTCAGAGAAAATCTCAGGAGGATCTTTAACACCACCTGATCCCAGTACACTTCAAGCCCAGCAACACTCTGAGGCAAAAGCTGGTCCATCCCAAGGACAAAATTCCAAGGGTGAAACAGAGCAATGTGGTGTACGCAGTGCAGTGCAATGAGGAATGCTTGACCTGTACATTGGTGTAGACTAGCAGCCATTACACAAGCGCATGGGCACACACACAGGAGGGCCATGACCACAGGCCAGGACTCAGCAGTCCACCTCCCACCTCAAGGAGAAGGGGCACTCCTTTGATGACCACAAGGTG